>CM076580.1:1050632236-1051004403 GCA_034641835.2 Pinus albicaulis
TGTGATTGAACCATCACCGATTAAGGTGAACAACGTTCCATTAACACTTCCGAACTATGCATTCATCCCGGCATGTGTCGATCGGTTAGTGGATTCTCATGTTAATGTGCACAATTCCCTCGCACGATTTCTCATACGCCTTTTCACATTGGGAATACAGCTCTTCACTTCTGTATATAATCTGCAATTCAACCAATACTCTATGCAACAGTGAAATCAACTTCTTCATAGCCGATATGAAAATATCAATTTCATTATTACAAATAGAGTCGATTTTACAGAGCATGCCTTCTGAAACTTTTCTGCCGTGGATTAGCTTCCACGATCTCAGTTACTTTAGTGCTTCATTCTTGCATATGTAATGGGTTTTTTTCAATTATAAAGGACATAAATTTCAATTAAGTCGATTCATCAAATATAAAACTGAATTGAATCCTCTTTTCAATCCTTCTTATGCTAATTCAGAAAATCAACATTAAAGTTGTAGTAATCATCAATTTCCCAATTCGTGTGTGCATTCTCATCCAAACCCCGAATACAAAATTTAAACATACAATTTCTAAATCAACCAGTATAGTTATGAAACACACTTTCCATATTAACAATTGAAATACTTACAAACTCTTGTCTTTGCCAGATATTCAACATTATGGCCTTCCAATTTCCCGGAGGCTTATAAACTTTGGCTATCCAAGCCTCACCTCTCCTCTCCTTTCTATTCTACCTGATCTATTTTTCCTTTGAGGCATAACAATTTATACAAATTTAATTGAACCAATTAAGGTTCAAATCCCCTTAATCACTCAAAAAAATCCCCAAATATCTCAACACCCTTAAAATATAGATCTTTACCCCTAAAACCTTGCAACTAAATCTATCTTAGGCTTCCTAATTATCTCTTAGATATATCTCATCTAATTTCTCTCATGTTTTCCAGTTGTTTGGAAACATTTACAAATTCTCACAAATAAATAAGTAAAAATATAATTAATCACTGAAAATAATATTAATATTTACATGAAATTAATAAATTCTCAAAAACATGAGACCCCTAGGTTTAATAAAAATACAAGGTATTTTTCCGAGCTAATACCATTTTCTTTCTTTGATTTATCTTCATCATTGAAGCCTCTGATGATCCACGGCCTTCCTTGTGAAGTTTGGATCCTTCTCCTTCTAGTCTTTCATTCCTTTCTTGATAAAGGACTCTCACCATTTCAGTCAGGTCAAGGAATGCTTTCTTGAACACTCTTTCTTCCTCTTTTGGATCCACCTCTTCATGGGTTCCTTCTTCTCCTGGAGGCATGCTTGATGTTGCTTTTTCTTCTCTTGGAGGTGAACTAGGTGGTGGAGAATTTGGCAATCTTGCCCTCCTTTGATGTGGCTCACTTTGAAAACCTCTTGCCTCCACCAATTTTCCTTCTCCTCTCTTAAGCTTGAGCCTAGTAAGCATGAAAACCCTTGCAAACAGTTAACAAATCCTTGCACATAAAAACACCAGAGATAAAAATCTAGTTCTGATACCAACTGGATCTGAAATGAGTTTATTATTTCTACTGTGCTAAGTGTCCTTTCAGTAATATAAACATGTACAATTTGTCTCCATATGTTTGCTTAAGGAATGAGAGTTTTAACCATGAAAATTAGATGAATTAGTGAAGTTTAAGCATGTAAATAAGCCTTAAAAATGCTAAACATCAGTGCATAACAGAGAAAAACATTCACACATAAGTTTTACACAGTAGGCATGATGAAGCAGTTCACCCCTCCTGGGCCACATCTGTTGGTCCAGCTCCCAATTGCATGTCCCTCTTTGTCATTATGCTCAAAATTGTAAATTACATGTGTTTACAGGCCTCTAATGGTTTTTTTCTCTGCACCAATGGCTCCATAATGCTCAAATTGGTCTAGGTAGACTCTTCTTTCACCAAAATTGATCGAAAATTGACCTCCCCATGCCTTTTTCCCAATGACAACAAGAAAAGCTCCGCTAATGTGGAGATAAGCACTTAACTACAGTTAGTTTTAGTGGAAAGCATTAGTGGCATGATTAAAGTTAGCATTAAAGTTTAAAGGCGGGGTGGTCACATATCGACCCTGCCGTAAGCTTCACTCTTAACTGTTTAAAACTCCATGTTATCGGATGGAACCGAGAGTGTCATTATTCTGCAATCGTAACATTTAAAATTTTGAAACCCTGCCATGTGACAGGTCAACACCACCCGCCGGAGGTTACAATGAACTCAAACTGTTAATTGTAACTGTTAATCAAAACTCCGTCATGTGAACTGAAACGTCAACGAAAATTGAGTTTACTGTTGCGGTTAGGGTGGAGGCCCATGTTTCTAGGTGCAAGGCCACATGAGAGGGGGGACTGGCCCTTCGGGGCTGGCCCCCCAAGCCCCCAATACAAAAACAAACAAATCATATAGTTATGTGGCTTTCATACATTGTTAAGACACAACATATAGGCGAGTTGGTAGACGGCCTTTGCTGTAGGCAGGAGGTTGCGGGGTCAACCCCCCCCCCCCACCCCCCTTAAAAATTTTGATACACACTCCTAAGGACACGTGGCAGCCTCCGGACTGGCCACGTGTCGCTCACCCATTGGCCCATTTACAAAAGCCATGAACAGTCCAAAACTTCCTCCGTACCACCTTCAATCGACAACCCAGATTGAGCCACGTGGCACCATCCTGTTGGCTAGAAGAAAATGGAATATTCTAGGAATATACCTGCTTACTATACCTGCATGCTGACTAGGTATCCAGTAACAAAATTCTTACTATTTGGGAAAACGAACAAAATGTGATATCTTCCTCAAACGACATCGGTTTTTCGAACCATTTGCGGCGTTGGAATCGCAACGACAAGACCTTTATGGTCGCTCAGGTTTAGACCTATTTCGAGCACTTTCATTTTTTAGCATAACACATGATCTCCTGATCAAGAGATATATTTTGAAAACTATTCATCTCAATCTTCACTCCTTATTGGTGCACAATGTATACTTACTAATATCCTATATCATTTGTTAACCATAAATCTCAAAAAAAGTTCCACAAGTAAAATAAATTAATCTCCTTTTCTAGAAGGGTGGGCATGGAAATTGGTGTCAATGCACTAACACATTACTTACACCAATTGATAGCCAATTGGGTTGTGTTCTAGTGACAACTTTGAGTAGTTGTTGTGGCAATGGCTCATATTGAAATCCTAAGAGGCATGCTCCTACATTGCACAGGCTTTGATGGATGTGACTATTGATTATATTAAATATTATTGATGTACTCTTTATGTATAGTAGCACTGATAAGGTATCAACAAACTTGATACTTCTCTTAAGTATGTGACAATGGGTCGAGCTCCTCTTTGGATTTGTTGTTTGTAAAAGTACATGTTTCGCTTTAAAAAAATGTACATCAATCACTTAAATTCTTATTAGCTTCAAAATTTTACAAAGGATATCGATAACTACTGCAATGTAATAATGTTCTTTTTGAAAGCAGTGAGTACAATACCCGGTAGTGTCATCTATCTACAATAGTGTATGTAGTGTTTGTGTTTAGGTGGAAAGAGTAGGATTTTTATTTCTTTAATGAGAATGTCAGTGACCTTTCATTTCAAACTTTGAACCTTGGAATGTTGATTGGGCACATAGTGCATTAAATATATGGATGCAATTATCATATTTGGATCAAATTGAGGACATTCCCAATACAAGATGTACGGCCATGCAATTTAAAAAAGTAGAAGTGGAAACAATATGGATCACATTCGAAAAAATAATCCATATCATACAGAATCATACATATAGGTAAGTTAACTAACACTAAATGGGACCAATGTTGTTGGTGGTTAAACTCTTAAGCTAAATTATATGAGTAAACAACACATATTTACATACCATATGTATAAGCCACAACATTACACTATTAACATATTTACACTTTAAGTTGAAAACAACAAGTACAATATTGCACTAACCTGTAGATGTAGGAAACCCAAACAAATACACAAGATGCATAAATGTCACACATTGTAATATACTCGATAAAGATCTTATTTGTAGTGTAATATAAAACAATGTGATACAAATGTGCTCATATTATTGCCTTTTGTTATGTAATCATAGGTATAAATACATTCTTATTACAACAAGACATATTATTTAGGTACATGTGCTAACGCACAATTTCACGTGAATACAACAAAGCATCCTATATTAGCACATAGAATGCAAATATATATATATATATATATATATATATATATATATATATATATATATATATATATATATATATATATAATTCATATATCAAGAGCCCATATGGCTTTCCCACTAAACATGTATACTATATCAATAGGCAAACATTCAACATAAAAGTGGTCATTAACACACTTCATTGTGAATCCATGCTCTTCATTTCTAAGACATAGTGCATTCTACCACATTCTTTGACCGAACATTAACCCAACTTTGTGTACTAATTCATCACCTTCATGATCAATGGATTATGAATCAATAAACTATCCATATGCCTTTGCAAATGATTTACACATTTAAACAATTCATACATAGTACCTTTTCTATTGTGCCAATTACCATAAACCACAATTAACACCTATATTTTCACATATGTCACAAGGTTTGCCAAACTTCAACTTTAAGGTTCAAAATTCAACAAACTTGATTTATTTTTTTAGACGAACCTCATCAAAACTCATCACCATTAACAAAGTTCATGGCTCAAACCCATAACATCATGTCAAAATTCAATCTTGTAATCTATTCTTTGAATTTCCAAATTCATGCTAACATTTTTCTATATTTATTAATATTAATTTCTTACAATTATATATATATATATATATATATATAACAAGAGTGAGTAAGATTTGTATTGTAATGTCCCCTAATAATAATAAAAATAAATAATATAATATAATTAAATAAATAGTAAGTCAATAATAGTAAATACATAATAAATAATAAAGATAATAATAATAATAAATAAATAAAATAGTAAACAATAAACTGGAGTTCTAAATAAATATATATAAAATCAAACTGTAAAAACCCAAAATAGATGTTGAGGAAGATGATATTCATCATTCCTTCATCCATTCTCTTGGGAGAAAAGTGTTGTGAGACAAAGGATTCCCTAGCAGTAGTACATTGATTGAGGGCTCGAGGGTGGCTAGCTATAGAAAGGTTACGTGCAGCTGAGCCTACAGTTGGGTGGACATTCATCCCCAAAACTTTGTGGCTGTTAATGGGATTCAACTCTTAAATTACAAGTAAGCAATATCATTGCTATAGGTAAGTCGTCTCTGCTCATATTTTGGAAATTATATGCTAATTATTTTAATAGTTTTTGTGTTGACTATTAATTGCATATTTGATATAATTAGTTGCATGTTAAATTTTGGGGTTGTTACATATGGTATCAGAGCGGGTTTCGAATCTATGTGACCTCTAGGTAAAAATTTGAGAAAAACAATAAATCAAATTTATCAATCATTTTCTTATAGGAATTTAATCAAATAAATTTGAAAAAATAATAATTTGAAGATATAATCAATTACATTAAATTTCGAATGCTTGCTAGGAATATGGACAGAATTTCTAGAAAATAGGGGTGCAATATTGACTCGTATCTCTTGAACCATTATATTTATTACAAAACCGAAGGAGGTTTTTGTAGATGAGAATATTCTTGGGAGAAGCCTCCCTCATTTTTCGAAAATTCCTCTCCAGATCCTCAGAACATGCACCCAAAAATCATGACTAAAATGGGAAATACAAAAATCTGAAAATAGGTTATAAAGATTCACTTGAATCTTCCAATATATGACACCCATGAAGAAACTAAAGGAGGTTTTTGTTATTTGGCTCGTTCTTAATGAAAAAAAAAAAATTACTTTTTCAAAATTCATCCTCGTTTCGTCATAAATTAATCTTGAAGTGAAACTGTCCAAAACATAGCGACTGATATTTTTTTAATATCTCCTAAACGGTAAGCTATATTGAGCTAATTTTTTGACAAAAAGTGAATATCATTATAAGCCTTCTCCACAAAAAATTTGAGTCAAATCCAACTGATGGATCTCGATAAAGTCCAAAAATGGTTGTAGATGACAATGGCTTGTTTCTCGGAAACCGAGAAGCATTTTCACATGAAATTAAGTGAGTTTATTCATCTCGCCCCCATGCATCTTATATAAAACATTAGTGGAAAATAGGTACATATTTTATGAGATATGGTGAAAATACGGTGACTGTGTAAAAGCGCAGCGCAGAATCACAACGCTCCAAGCTTATATTATCTATGGTCATCCTCTGAACTACTGAAAGCATTGGGTTGATGTGAAATGGCTCATACAACGTTGTAAACCCGTGAGAAGGCTTCTAGGCCAACCACAAACCTTCAAAATTCAAAATTCTTAATTCATTTAAAATTTTAAATCCCTTTATAACACTATGTAATATTAATTTTAAAGCATTCAGGTATAGATAAATACAAGTGTTTGTGTATTATTTATATAGGTATTATGAAAAGTTATGCAAATAACTTTGAAGATAGTAGAAACTAGCCCGAAAAGGATAAACCCATTATCCTAATGAGATGTTGGAAAGATAAGTATGTCAACAAGGGTTTTAAGAAATAAAAGGAAGTTTTAGGATTGACATCCACGGTTAATTTCATATATTGGATAAAGTTGTCTAAGGAGAAATGGAAAGGAGAAACTTGAAAATTTTCTAATTATGATAATTAATGATAGCTCTTGTGTTTATGGCCATCTTGGAATGATGATATGAACAAAAAAAAGGGTTCTAGATAGATACTTAAGGTGGTTGAATGTAAGTATCACAAGGGTAATAAATCAATAAGAAGGGGTAGCCTATTTTAGAACATAATGGAATATTTTGGAATAGTCATAACTTTGTACTCGGTATCCCTTGAATGGAAAACTCGGTGGCAAATGGTTGTGGAATCATAGAATTATCTCCATGCGAGAACATGATGAGAATCACTTTAAGGTCTATTTAAGGATGGCGCATACAAGGAAGAAAATATTGGCAACCAACTAATGAAGTGAATAATTATGGTAATAATGAAGGTTATTTTGAAGGAACTTGGAAAGTATGATAACCTATATTAAAGAAGTAAATCCATAATAAAATTGATCAATTAAGGGAGATAAGTTGTGGGCATGACAACATCTATAATAGTTTTCCCCTTTAATGGGAGAGCCACATTATAAAGCTTTCCATAGTTGTCTAACTATATGCATGAATTATGAAAATCAAGATGTATGATTAGGCAACTAGATTAGTTTAATGAATTAAAACAAGAAATTATAAGTGGATTACATTTGATAGCCACCTTATTAAATTTAATTATAGGGTATTACCCAAGTTGGGGAATAGTAACAACATTTCCAAAGTGTATCAATGTTATGCATTTAAGAGAGGAGGAAAAGAAACCGCAATGACTGGAGGTGAGAAATTAAAGCCAATTTGATAATATGTTTTTAAAATTGAAAAACGTGAAGAATTTTTCATTGTTGAAGCTAGTAGACATGGAATATTAAGTAAATGAGACTAGTGGAAATATAAATTTTATCTATGAATATTCAATATGAGGAAGTGAAGGGGTGATTCCATCGAGAAGAAAAATCTCTTAAAGATGTGATGAGTGGATTGATCAACATGATTGGTAAGGGTCAAACTGATGACATATAAATATAGAAGTGTCAAGGTAGGAAGTTCTAAGCACTTGTAATTGGTGAGAAATGATAAGTGCTAAACTAGGAAAGTTTTTCAAGGATAATGATTGTTTAACTTTTGGAAAAAGAAAGACACTATGTAGACTAATGAGAAAACATCGAGCATGAAGTGCACGAAGAAATACTATAGGAAATTCTATAATGATACTTTGAGAATGATTACACATAAATTGGCAGAAGAAGTGAGAATCAAATAATAAAGGGTGTATTTGAATAAATTTCGCTCATGAGTGGATTGATGATCTAGTGTTACTTCATATAAAACAACTTACTAGTGTGTGTCATTAGTATTGAAAGAAGTTATTGCCAAACACATTGGGCATACCAAATCATTCATGGATGACAATGGTGGTAATAGTTCCAAGCATTTCAAATTCTAAATTTAAGATTTAACAAGTGAAAATTAAGGTGGAAGAATCCCTAGTCCAACTTGAAGATGAGTGAATCTACGATAAAAGAGATCAAGTGGGAACTTGATGAGATAAGAAAATATTTTTAAAGATGAACAATGACAATTAGGTGAGTGATGGATAAATCACCAAGGGACAACAAGCCCTCATGCGGGTGGATTAAGCATAACATAAGACTTAAATAAGTATGATGTCATGTATGGGTGCCATTGGATAAGCAAAATATGTATAGTGATCATGGAATTTTAATTTGATATTGATGATTTAAATGATTGTACAACCGGTAATATCTTAACGATGAATTTCACTAAAATTCCCTTAGGGAAGGAAGAATATATGATGAGAGATTAAGGCCCAATATGATATATGATGAGGGATTAAGGCTCATTTAAAATTTAATGATGTATTTAGATAAGTATACCTACGGTGTAGATGGTCAACTTCCTAATAGAAAGAAAAATAAATTATTATTGAAAATTAGTTGGTATCTTTATGAAAATATGACACTAATATTTTTTATGAGATAACATAGATCCTAAATGGATGTTGAATAATCTTAGTTCATAATAGGTATTCAATGTTTATACAAGCAAATGAAATTGATTTTCCGATGAATCATGATAAGAATAATTATAGTGTATTATTGTTCTATATTTGATGAGTATTGAGATGATTCTCATATTGATGATGTTTCATGATATGGTGGTATGAGGACAATGACGAATATGTGGTTTGTTATGATAATGATGTTATATGCTCATGATGGATATGATATGCATAATGTGGTATAGGAATCGTGATGTTATAATATGAGGTTATATTGGCATGTGGTTAGTTTATTATGTAATGCCATGATATATATTGCAAATATGTTGATGTTATAACTTATGATGGTATTTCATAAGGTAAAGCATGTGGTAGTTGCATGTGGATTTTATGACATGCATGAGCATGGAGCTCTTTACTATTCAGAATGTTGTGATTAACAATGATGTTATGTTATCATGATGGCATGCAAGAGTTGGCATGCTTGTTGGCCGGATAAATGGATGCTGCGAGACAAGACCGATCTCCTAGTGTCGAGAAGACAATCTAGCAACAAAACGAACAACTAAGTTTGTCTTTCTCTAAACAATATATTCTTTTTGCAATTGACTAAATTCTATGAAGGTGTCTAGTCTACCTTAGATCAAATGCTTATTTGTAGTCGTAAAGCTTCGTCGCAACAAGAGCTCTTTTGTCGCAAGAAAGTATCATCTTTCGTTGATCTGCAATCAAAAACAAGAAAATATCAATAGCACCTGTATAACAAATAATCATAATTAACATACCTATCATAGTGATCAAGGAATCTATGAAATAAATGATCAAACAATAGCTTATCGAAATAAACAATCGAACGACAATTTATTGAGAAAAATAGAACTTGATTGTATTAATCTTAAAATATACAGAAGAACCTTACAACCTTAGCCTTGATGTTCGAAAGGCCTTCCCGGGGTCCGAAGCAGGAGTCTCCTCTACTTTGATAAGTTTTGCACTCTTCCTTCAGGAGCACAAAGAGGTATGTGATCTTTCCTCTCAAAAGCTCAGCAGAAAGAAGTCTAAATCTTAACAGCACTTCAACTCAAAAATCTTAATTCTCCATCTCCAGAATCTCAATCTCCAAAAACTTCACCCAAAAATCTTCACTTCACCCTTTGAGGCTACCCAATGCCTCCTTTTATAGAGCAGATGAGGAGGTTAGGATTCCACCTTTAAATGGATATAACCCTCCTTCAAAGGGATAGGCTCCTCACATCAAGGGATTAGTTCCTTAAGGTGTGGGATACATGCACCTTACTAAAGCGTACTCATCCCCAAAAAATATCATCTAGAACCTTCTAGAATTGACCAAAATTCAACTTTTGTTGATTTACTTTCTCGCCTTTCGAGTTTTACAGGATTCGCACCTATAACACGAGAGAATTCGTTTTGGAGTCCTTGAGGAGAGCTGAACATTAGGTCTGTTACCACGGGAAGATATAGTCACGATGCCAGGGAAAAGGAGATTTTTAGGGTTTTTCTTCCAGTTCTGAGGCTTGGAATGAGGAACAAAGGTTGTAAGACTTGCAGAGGAGGTATGTATGAGTGTTTAATGAGCTCATACAGTCAGCAGAATGTCAAGGTGACATTTTTAGTGTAACAGATTGCCCCCTAAAGTGCGAAGTCTGAAATAGATGAAGATGAAGTCTGTCATATATGAAGAGAGAAGTACTTTATCATTTCAAGGTTAATCCTGTGGACACCCCGGTTGGAACCTGTAAAAACATTCAATGCAAAATATATATATGTAAACATATCATCGCTGAGGTAGGCATTCCCATACTCAGATCAAAACTAACTAAAATTTTTCTGATACATAAATGATTTTAATATTACATCAATAGTGTAGACACAGCATGGGCGCAGCCATCTGTAATGAATAGTCTACTGTATAATAATAAAACTCCTCGCAGCCTGGATGGTGGAAACTAGATCCAGGGTCTTGATTTCCGCATCTCGAACTAGTACGATTCTATCCATGTGAATAAATGTGTTGAAGTCGAACATGGTAGAAACCACTTGATTACCAGTCAATGATGTGAACTGTTAACAAGTGTGAGAGAAACCACCAGTAATGTCAATGGCTCTCAAAGTACTCAGTACAATCCATGAAATGTGAATGAATGAGCTGAAGTCGAACATGTCACGAAATCATTCGATCGAAGGTCAATGATGCAACCTGTCATCGAAGGCGAGAAACCTGCCATTGAGGCATGCAGATTTCAAGGTACTGACGATTTCTGGATCAACTTCCTAGATAATGAGTTGTCGTCGATAGAAAGTGATCCGTCGTAGGCAAGCCCACAACATGAAATCATAGATCAAGTTTTGAAAATATATTGGCAAGGACTGACTCAGGGATGGTCAAAATGGAAGACAAATATTTTGCAGATGAATGGTTTATCTGAACTGTCCTCTTGAACACATAACGACACTGCAGATGGCTTGGTGAAAATTGACCCAAAGCTAATACCCAGAAACCGGCTGAAGACTTTCAATATGGTTTGATTAACTGTTAGGTAAATGATTTCCCAACCCAGGTGTACAAAAAGTGTCGTGTTCAAGAGTGGTTAATGGTTTTCTGAATAATCAAGATGTAACAAACGAGTTCGTTTTTCTCTCTTTTCCCCCACCATTTCTGGCAAGTACCTCTTTATTTTTGACAAGCTTGAGGAGGATAACATTTTCTTGTTTATAAGCTCATCCTTCGGATGAGTCCAACTTAGTTTAAGATTCGAACCCTAAGAAGGAGTGGTTCGTTCATGTTTAAAATTGAACAGGTCCTTTACTGTTAAATTTTAACGAGTCCAGTATAGGAGAAACTCGGTGTTTTTCAATTTTAGGGAGTCAGAAGAAAAAACTTAAGAAAACTCCATGGGTGTACTTTTTCGTAAATTTAGTCTCTCGAGCCCGAAAAAGGATAAAATAATGCGGGAGAGAACTCTATTGACCGTATTTAGTCAATGTATACCTTTTTCGTAAATAGTCCATTTCAGTCCGTAAAAGGGGTAAACTTATACTGAAGGGGACAGTGGGAGAGGATTTGATTCTGTTTACTTTGCGAGTTGAGAGTGTATCAGAAGTAACAAAGAGTGCTCGACAATCTTTCAATTTAGAAATCGAAAGAAAGGGCTTAAAAGAGGACTCCAAGGTTTTCACTTTTTTTGATAAGTTTGCGAGGTTCGAAAAAGGGATAAAAATGTACTCGTGGTTTTCACTTTTTCGTAAGTTTTAACGAGTTCGAAAAGGGATAAAAATATACTCCTGTGGCCAACTTTCAATTTAATTAACGAACAGGAAAAGATAGAAAGAACTCGGCATTTTCATGTGTTTTACGAGAATGAAAGATAGCAAAATAATCTCGGGATTTTCATGATTTTAATGAGTCTTGAAAATAATAACCAAAATCGACTCAAGATAGGTTTCATTTTTACAAAAGCTTGAAACAGAGAAAAACTATGCTTCAGAGTGGTTTCATTTTTACACAAGCTTGAAACTGAGAGAAAATTGTGCTTGATGCCCCCTAAGCCTAACTGCCAGGCCTTGGAGGCTGGAGATAATCATTCTTGCGGACAAGATCGATCTCCCTAGTGTCAGAAGACAATCTAGCAACAAACGAACAACTAAGTTTGTCTTTCTCTAAATATATTCGTTTTACAAATAAATGCTATGAAGGTGTCGATCCTACCTTAGATCCAAATGCTTATTTGCAGTCGTAAAGCTTCCGTCGCATCAAGAATCCTTCCGTCGCAACAAGAATCCTTTTGTCGATCTGCAATCACAAACAAGAAAATATCAATAGCACCTGTATAACAAATAATTATAAAACATACCTATCATAGTGATCAAGGAATCTATGAAATAAATGATCAAACGACAGCTTATTAAAATAAACAATCGAACGACAATTTATTGAGAAAAACAGAACTTGATTGTATTAATCTTAAAATATACAGAAGAACCTTACAACCTTAGCCTTGATGTTCGAAAGGCCTTCCCGGGGTCCGAAGCAGGAATCTCCTCTACTTTGATAAGTCTTACACTCTTCCTCCAGGAGCACAAAAAAGTATGTGATCTTTCCTCTCAAAAGCTGAGCAGAAGGAAATCTAAATCTCATGACACTTCAACTCAAAAATCTTCCCTTCAACTCCTGAAATCCTCGATAGTTCCACCCAAAAATCTTCCACTTCACCCTTTGAGGCTACCCAATGCCTCCTGTCGGCAGACAGAGGTTAGGATTCCACCTTTAAAGGGATAGAACCCTCCTTCAAAGGGATAGGCTCCTCACATCAAGGGATTAGTTCCTTAAGGTGTGGGATACATGCACCTTACTAAGCGTACTCATCCCCAAAAAATCTCATCTAGAACCTTCTATAATTGACCAAAATTCAACTTTTTCACTTTACTTTCTCGCCTTTTCGAGTTTTACAGGAGTCCGCACCTATAACACAGAGAAAGTGCGTTTTAGGTCTGCAGGAGAGCTGAACATTAGGTGCGGGACCGTAGGAAAGAAATAGAGAAAGTGCGATACCAAATTTTAGGAGATTTTTGGGAACTTTTCTCTGATTTTCAAGGTTTGACATGAGGAGTAAAGGTTGTAAGACTTGCAGAGGAGGTATGTATGAGTGTTAATGAGCTCATACAGTTAGCAGAATGTCAAGGTGACATTTTTTTAATTATGTAGTGCCCCCTATGGGTAGATTTTCTGAAATAGATGAAGATGAAGTCGTCATATATGAAGAGTGAAGTGCTTTATCATTTCAAGGATCATCTGTGGACACTGATCGAACACAACAAAAACATTCATCTGCAAAATATATATATGTAATCATATGTGTTCCGGTACGCATTCCCATACTCAGATCAAAAACTAACTAAACTTGTTTTGATACAGCGATGATTTTACTATTACATCAATAATGTAGACATAACATGGACGTAGCCATCTGTAATGAATTTTCTACTACAAAATGAATAATAAAACTCCTCGTAGACTAGATGGTGGAAACTAGATCCAGGGTCTTGATCTGCTTTTCGAACTAATGCGATTCTATCCATGCGATTAAATGTAATGGAAAGTGAGCATGGTAGAAACCATGATTGATCAATATGTAGCTGTTATACAAGTGTGAGAGAAACAGTGATAATATCGATAATCTCATGGTACTTTTTCCAGTACAATCCATGAAATGTGAATGAATGAGCTGAAGTCGAACATGTCACGGAATCATTCGATCGAAGGTCAATGATGTAACACTGTCGTCGAAAGCGAAAACCTGCCATTGAACGTTGACAGTTCAGATGTTGACGATTTAAAACAACTTCCTAGATAAAGAGTTGTCGTCGATAGAAAGTGCTCCGTCGTAGGAAAGCCCACAACACGAAATCATAGATCAAGTTTTGAAAATATATTGGCAAGGACTGACTCAGGGATAGTCAAAATGGATGACAGATATTTTGCAGATGAATGGTTTATTTGAGCTGTCCTCTTGAACACATAACGACACTGCAGATGGCTTGGTGAAAATTGACCCAAAGCTAATACCCAGAAACCGGCTGAAGACTTTCAATATGGTTTGATTAACTGTTAGGAAAAGGATTTCCCAACCCAGGTGGACAAAAAGTGTCGTGTTCAAGAGTGGTTAACGGTTTTCTGAATAATCAAAATGTAACAAACGGGTTCGTTTTTCTCTCTTTTCCCCCACCATTTCTGGCAAGTACCTCTTTATTTTTGACAAGCTTGAGGAGGATAACATTTGCTTGTTTATAAGCTCATCCTTCGAATGAGTCCAACTTAGTTTAAGATTCGAACCCTAAGAAGGAGTGGTTCGTTCCTGTTGAAAATTAAACAGGTCCTTTACTGTTAAGTTTTAACGAGTCCAGTATAGGAGAAACTCGGTGTTTTTCATTTTTAGGGAGTCAGAAGAAAAAACATAAGAAAACTCCGTGGGTGTACTTTTTCGTAAATTTAGTCTCTCGAGCCCGAAAAAGGATAAAATAATGCGGGAGAGAACTCTATTGACCGTAATTAGTCAACGTATACCTTTTTCGTAAATAGTCCATTTCAGTCCGTAAAAGGGGTAAACTTATACTGAAAGGACGATCATTCATTTACTTTAACGAGTTTGAATAATCAAGTGCTCGGCAATCTTTTCATGTTTAGAGAGTCTGAAAAGGGCTTAAAAGAGAACTCTAAGGTTTCACTTTTTCGGTAAGTTTTAACGAGTTCGAAAAAGGGATAAAAATGTACTCATGGTTTTCACTTTTTCGTAAGTTTTAACGAGTTCGAAAAAGGGATAAAAATGTACTCTTGTGGCCGAATTTCAATTTAATTAACGAGCAGGAAAAGACGGAAAGAACTCGGCATTTTCATGTGTTTTATGAGAATGAAAGATAGCAAAATAATCTCGGGATTTTCATGAGTTTAACGAGTCTTGAAAATAACCGAAATTGACTCAAGATAGGTTTCATTTTTACAAAAGCTTGAAACAGAGAAAAACTATGCTTCATAGTGGTTTCATTTTTACACAAGCTTGAAACAGAGAGAAAACTGTGCTTGATGCCCCCTAAGCGTAACTGCTAGAGCGCATGCCCCCCCAGCTTCATTTCATTCAGCTAAGTACACTGACTGGTAATTAATATTTGGATGGAATGAAGGTTCATTTACGAGATCATATGAAAGAACCGACCTAAAAATGTAAGAAAATTATGTAAAAACTGAAATAACTAACCTAAATATATGACTTAACATTTACGAGATCTAGTAAAAGACTCGACTCAATTAGGGGAGGATTTGTTTCATTTTTTAACGAGGTTTACACAGTAAAAGGAAATTTCCTCATGATCCACTGATTCATTTTTAACGAGGTTGACACGGTAAAAGGAACTTTCCTCATACCTGATTCATTTTTTAAAGCAAGGGGTTGACACGGTAATGGGAACTTTCCTCTTCTACATGTTTCATTTTTAACGAGGTTGACCATGATGGCAGAGCTGTCACCAAATCTCTCTCTACAATCTACCTATATAACCTACGATTCATTTTTAATGAGTTGACACAAGAAAAAGATTTTCCTCATACACAATTCATGTTTAATGAGGTTGACTCGGTAACGGGAACTATCTCGATGACGATTCATTTTTTAATGAGGTTGTCACAATAAAAGGAACTATCCTCACACTCACTGATTCATTTTTTAACGAGGTTGACACAATAAAAGGAACTATCCTCGTGGCAACTGATTCATTTTTAACGAGGTTGACACAGTAAAAGGAACTATCCTCGGTCTCACTGATTCATTTTTTAATGAGGTTGACACAGTAAAAGGAACTATCCTCGGACTCACTGATTCATTTTTTAACGAGGTTGACACAGTAAAAGGAACTATCCTCGAACTCACTGATTCATTTTTTAACGAGGTTGACACAGTAAAAGGAATATCCTCACACTCAGCGATTCATTTTTAATTTGTTGACACGGTACAGAACACTATCCTTCGACCATTCGATTCATTTTTAACGAGTTGACCACTAAGGAAGGAACTATCCTCACAATCAACGATTCATTTTATAGGAGGTTGACACGGTACAAGGAACTATCCTCGCATCCACCGAGTTCATTTTGTGGGGTTGACACGGTAAGGCTTGTCCTGACTCCCGCGATTCATTTTTTTAATGAGGTTGACACAGGAAAAGAACTGTCCTCAACTCACTGATCATGGCTTCCAACTGGAAGAAACACATGTCAATGGACACACCTTGATCATGGCTTCCAAGAGGTCTTCATCAGAAGGAAGAATAGTTCTCTGGAAGGAATACATGTCAAGGGACTCAAAAGGGATAAGAACATCGCGTTCAAATAATCCCATAGAGTTTTCCATGTCAATTACCGGATCTAAGTCATAGGAAGTCGAGCAAACAGTGAGAGGCTCGCTTCCATCGGTAACTGAAAACATGGGACTAGTTGCCACATAATTAACCCGTGGCGGGGTAGATACCACTTTAGAAATAGGAACATTTAGGGGTGTCATATTATTGGTAGTCGAATCAAGACTAGGGAGGAAAGACATCCACTGCGAAAGAGTGTCGATACTACGGCTTTTATGTTGCATAGACAGACATAGTCACTTTACAAGGAGTAAATTGAAATCAAGGGACCTCGAACTACCATAAAGTGTTTGTCAAATACGAACGGTAGCTGGTTGGCTAAGTAATAACAAACTTAGGAAGGATCCTAAAGAGTTCTACTAATAGTTCTGTTAAAGCTTTCGGGTACGCGTAAAGAACAAGCTGAGGAGAACCCAAAGCTTTCCAAGCAGTTGAGGATAAAATACTAACAGAAGCACCTTCATCTACCTGTGTGCGGTGTATGTCCCTACTACCAAACTTCACAATGATTTGGAAAGGGATGGAGGAAGGAAGACGAGGTTCTGTCAGTCTATTCCAATCAAAGGAAAAGACCTCGGTACTTGGAGGGGGTTCTGTAGAAACAGGTGAAATGCCCCCCGGCGTAGAAGAATCTGATGTAACAAGAAGAACCTGAGCGGTATGAAGTTCATTCTCTACAGGGAGAATGGGATCGACCGAATGTGAAATCGAATCGACCACTTGATCAACTAATGGATCATCAACCTGAGTGATATGAGTTTCACTCTCCAATGGAAGAGTGGGATCGACCGTATTTGAAATTAGATCAATCACTCCGTCAGTTGACGGTAGGTTGGGAGAAATTTTACAGTAACCAGTTGGACATTCTTGCTGTGGAATAGTAAGGTTTTCCAACAATTTTGAGGCTTCATCCATGTGAGGGAAAATGTGATTTTGATGACTCCCTTTGCATAACTTACAAGGAAATCTAACTTTACCCTTTTTCCCAGGAACCTGAATATCACTGGTCAATGGATCAATGATAAGTTGACAAGATTTTTCTGACCATACTTCCAAGACCTTTGGAATACTAGGACAATTGATAAGGAAGTGCTCACCCTTATAAAGCTTGCAAGGGTATTTGGGTTTACGATGCATGTTGGAGGTTTCCTCAACGCTAACACTACGGTATGGTTGGTTGGTTGACTTCTTTCTTATCTTGCTTCTTCTTCTTCTTCTTCTTCCCTTTCTTCTTCTTCTTAGCCACCTGGTTACTAGCGTCAAGGATTTTACCAAGCGAAGAGGAAGAAATAGAGGAAGAAATATTACGTGAAGAAGGTAGAAGGTCAATGGAAGGTTGATGATGTTGAGATGGTGAACTCTGTTGAGGTGAAGCATCTGGTTGAGGTGGAACAATTGGAGTATTTGGGGCCAACGAAGTTGAAAATAACCATATCGGTAAACATATTGTAAATCCATGTAATGAAAAAGTAGCCATATAAGGAGGACCAACATTTCCATAGCAAGGAAAAGTACTAGGATTCTCATTAAGAAGGGTTCCTTGGTTGGTAAATTCCGGAACAGTTGCCATTATATTCAAATTTAGTGAATTTTATTAACAATTTAAAACTAAAATTAACAATTCACAATTCACACGTAACAATTAAAATTCACAATTCACACCTATGGTCTCTAAAAGTAAAAACAAAAAAATTAACACGCGCTATCAAATCTAGGAGTGAAACCACACACAAACAGTAACTTCCCGTACTAAAAACACTAGTTGGTGATGAAATCCAACATCGTATAATTTAATACAGAAAGGGCGGTTGGAACAGTTACCCCGACAACCTGCTTAATGAAACAGATTGGCACATGTTCCCTCACAAAACCATTTCGTGTGAAGAGAACCCCTCAGAGAGTCCAGGTGAGTCTAGTCGACGTCTGCTCCAGGTACAGTGAGATCTTTCCTTCACCGTCACCTTGGGAAAGAATCCTATAGATTATGGCCACTAAGGTTACCAACAGAAACAAATATACTTGGGGGAACAGTCTACGATCCGACACACACGCAAGGGCAGAGTAACAAAGCTCAATCCCCTTGAAGGCTCCTTGACATAATCCAAGGTTTACCGACAAGTGACCCCAAGCTCCTCGACAATGGTCTATCCGAGGTTTACCGTTTTTAATACGTGTATATCTTCTATCGTTCCCAATGAGGAAGGATTGATTACCTCACTGGTTCAGATATGATCTCGTGCTTGACTCCTTTAGGAGGAGCTTCCCAGAGCATACATGTAACGATTGGAATTTTTACTACCGCAAGATCGACTACTTGTTTGTTTTACTGTCTTGGAGAGTTAACTAAAACCTATTCCAAGACACTAGCCTAAGCTATATTGGTGGAAAGAGCCCTAAAAATGTAAAAATTACTAGATGAATTTTAATTAAGCGCTGTGTTATTTAGGCTGTTATTACTCAAAAAGGTAAATGGATATGAAACGAATGGTGTTATGACCCGAACCAAAACTGAATGCAATCGAATATGATAATGTAATCTTTTCAATTCGATGAATCCTAACTAAAGTAGGGAAAGAGTTTCCATCACTTCCAACAATGCAAAGATTGATAAATAAGAGAAAATATAACAAATTCTCTAATGCACTAATTTCATTAAGAAAAACTAATGCAAATCAATTCCAAAACAATTTTTTATTTTTGTGTTTTTAAAACAAGCATAAAAACATCTAAATTCAAATCAAAGAAAAATGATCTAAATCTATGATTGATTTTTCAGAATGTAAACTATGCAATTGTAATCTATGCACAATTCACATGAAAAGTATGCAAATGTGATCTATGCACATTTTTCATTCATATTCTGAAAATGAGAATTCTAATTATGCAAATGTGATCTATGCAAGAGAATTCTCAAACACGAGATGATTCTAATGTAATCTAAGAACCAATCAAGTGGAAGTCAAGAAAATCGGGTGAGAGTTCCAAAGATCAAACAACACTCAAAGGCGATTAAGACAAACCTCCAAGTAATGATCAAAGGAAATCAAATTAATAATTTCTCAAAAAAGAGACTCAAAACACCCAATTAATGGAGATTGATGAGATGAAGAATTGCCGAAAGAAATTCAGAAACAAGAGATTTTTGACAGAGAAATACAGATCTGGGTAGATGCTAAGAATCCTAAATTAAATCTAAACTAAACTAGAAAAAATAAATATGGAGTTTTTCCAAAATTTTAATAGGGTCCGCAAGCTCCCAGAAGTAACAGGTGCGGTACCGCACTGTTTACTTAAGGAAAGTGTGAAACTGCCCGCACTGTCCAAAGAAGGAAAAGTGCTGTCCCAAGAAAATTTCAAGAAAAACATATAAGATTTCAAAACTTTCAAAAACAGATAAAACCTAAGCTACCCAGGCAGATATCCATCAATCAAAAACTAGGAAAAACTTTTCCTCAAATCAAAATAAAAGAGAACCAAAAACAACAAGTTCTTTCCCCAGCGGAGTCGCCAATTTCTTGGCCGGATAAATCGTGCTTGCGGACAAGACCGATCTCCCTAGTGTCAGAAGACAATCTAGCAACAAACGAACAACTAAGTTTTTCTTTCTCTAGATATATTCGTTTTACAAATAAATGCTATGAAGGTGTCGATCCTACCTTAGATCCAAATGCTTATTTGCGGTCGTAGTGCTTCCGTCGCATCAATAATCCTTCGTCGCAACAAGAGCTCTTTTGTCGCAAGAAAGTATCATCTTTCGTTGATCTGCAATCACAAACAAGAAAATATTAATAGCACCTGTATAACAAATAATCATAAAACATATCTATCATAGTGATCAAGGAATCTATGAAATAAACGATCAAACGACAGCTTATTGAAATAAACAATTGAACGAAAATTTATTGAGAAAAACAGAACTTGATTGTATTAATCTTAAAATATACAGAAGAACCTTACAACCTTAGCCTTGATGTTCGAAAGGCCTTCCCGGGGTCCGAAGCAGGAATCTCCTCTACTTTGATAAGTCTTGCACTCTTCCTCTAGGAGCATAAAGAGGTATGTGATCTTTCCTCCCAAAAGCTCAGCAGAAAGAAGACTAAATCTCAACAACACTTCAACTCAATCTCCACTTAACTTACTTAACCCTTTGAGGCTACTCAATGCCTCCTTTTATAGAACAGATGAGGAGGTTAGGATTCCACCTTTAAAGGGATAGAATCCTCCTTCAAAGGGATAGGCTCCTTACATCAAGGGATTAGTTTCTTAAGGTGTGGAATACATGCACCTTATCAAAGCGTACTCATCCCCAAAAAATCTCATCCAGAACCTTCCATAATTGACCAAAATTCAACTTTTTCAGTTTAATTTCGCGTTTTTTTAACTTTACAGGGGTTCCGCAAGCATAACACTGGAAAAATGTGTTCTAGAACGCAGTTTCTCTTCACATTACCTGCGTACCCTAGCTAAAAATGCAAGAAGGTCTCATGTTACCTGCGTACCCTGAGTTTTAGAGATTTTTAGGGTTTTTCTTCCAGTTTTGAGGCTTGGAATGAGGAACAAAGGTTGTAAGACTTGCAAAGGAGGCATGTATGAGCTTATACAGTCAGCAGAATGTCAGGGTGACATTTTTTAGTGTAACAGTGAGGTCAAGCTTATGACCTCGAAGTTCCCAAAAAAGTTACATACCAATTATGTTTCCTTTAATTTCCTATGGGGGTACTAGTGCCACTATTAACTTATAGATTGTAGATGTCCATATGGACTCGACATGAGGCCCAATATTTTTTTGTTTCAAAAATTAACCAATATTTGTTGGATCATCAGGCCCTTGGCTTGTATTCTATGTTTATTGTAATCTATTATGTTGTGTTTTTTTTGTGAGGGGAGGAAAGATATATATGTGTGTGTGTGTGTGATTTTTATTGTTAAAGGAAAGAGACTTGGGACTTTAGCCAAAGATGGCTATACTATATGTTGGTGTTAATGTGACATGGTTCTTGTATGTGATGGCGCCCACCTTGGCCCCCTATTTTCAATATGACCTCTTCATGTGATAGTGCCTTGAGAATGATTCCCTAGGGGTCTTTGGTCTATTGCAATGAGGACATCGCCATGATTTCATCATGCTATATGGTATCCTAGGAGGGGCACCATGTGCAACCGTTTTTAGAGAATTTCACTAATACAAAGTCACCATTTTTCCTTGCCAAATCATAGCTCCTGGTGGCACCACATCGTCATTAATGTCAGTGATGAATTTTCCTACCATGTTTCCATGTGTCATCCCACACTATCTTTTATGCCATGTCACACCCCATAGATGCCTACAACGTGTCTGAGCTACCATGTTAGTTCCAATGTGAAAAGGAATGATGTGTCAGCCACATCATCATGTTTGGGCAATGATATCATGTCAATTGTCGTGGAGAGATTATCCCATATGGCACAGTTTTGTTGGATCATGAACAAAAATTCAAGTTCGTGCAACTATTGTCCACATCCATCATTCATTTTTAGCCATGTTGATCTTGAGTCATCCGATTGGCGAGGAGATGCACAGTGTTTAGCATGATTAATGGTCATGAAAATTTCATTAAGATCCACCATTAACTATGAAAATGAACAGTATATGTACCCGAAATATGTGCATTTGTTTAACATTTTAATATTTGGGGTTTGTCATATATGTTGACCCTTAAATTTCACACAACTAATTTTGATTTTAAATTTGCCATAAATTCTCATTTGGGAGGAGTTTTTAATATAATTATATATCGTTGGAAAGGTAATGATGACCTATATGAAATCATGTAGTTTATAGAAACATTTAAGTAACATAAATACATCAAAAACATAAATAACTTGAAGTGCCTTTAACTTCACTTGATGTGAAGGTACAAGATATATATCTTTCACAATTCTTCATAGAGAGTGTTGCTACTCTCTTAGTCATCATGAATGATACTACTATTGTCTCATACTTCCCCTTTAAGATTAATGACATTTTTTGTCATCAATGGCAACATTATGTGTAACAACATATTCACCTATAATTCATTGATGATGTCATGCTCTTGTGCTACTATTTGGAGATAGAGGGAAGATTGAGTAAAAAATTAATCGATATATTTTGTGATGATATAAGTATGACAATCAATATAAGTAAATATGTTATTTTTTTCCTATATATTGTAGTTAGAATTCAATATCACTTTGTTATCACCTAAAAAATGGTCACCTAGCCATTTCTAACAAGGTGGATCGAAATACACCATGAAGGATTAATTTTACCATAGTAAAATCACTTTCAATATAGGAAATAATTTAGTAAACCATTTTTATTAAACTATTTCTGATTAAAATTAAGAAACCCCATGAGAATAATTGAATAAATCATCATTTATTTAATTTTCTCTAGGAATAATTATTAAATCATTATTTGATAACTATTCCTTCTCACATTTCACTAAATCACCTAGGAATAATTAAATAAATCACTATTGTTTATTATTCCTTAATACTATCTTTGGAATAAGTATTAAACTATTATTTAATAATTATTTCAATTTCACACCTTTCTTAATCCTCACTTATTGATTAATAAATCATTTGATTTTTAATTACTTCTAAATAAATATATTTGACCATTTTGAATAGCTTTTCCCTCTCCACAAAATATAATGAAGTATTCTTCACGGTTAGATATTGATTTGGTCAATAATATTTTATTATTTCCATTTTTTTAGATTAACCCAATACTTTGTTATAAATAAGAGGGTTTTCCATTCATTGTTCACCATGATCACTATCATCACCACCATTATCGTCTTCTCACATTTGAGCTCCCACTTGAGTTCCACTTTTTGTTTTGGTTTTTCTACACATTGAGAGAGAGAAAATATCACTTAAGCACAAGTACATCAAAGGACCCATCCCGTGGAGGGGGATTTGCAAACCCTTGTTGTAGATCTCCTTCACCAGGTGTTTTCTAATAAAAATATTATTTATTCAAAGTCTTATTCTATTGGGTTATTGCATGAAAGTGTGTGTGAGGAGTGTATTGGGTTATCACATACAATCTTTTTGTTGCAGGATTTTCTTTTTTTTTCATTTCATATCTAAAGCGTGAATGCTCATATATTATTGTTAGGGTAACTTTTCACCAGTGACTTAAGTGAAGCATTTTTGGTACACCTTCCTGAAATATTTACACTAACAAATGAGGACTCCATTGGGGATTAAGCTACACGATCATCAAAAAATGGAGAATTCACTGGTGTAGTAATTCAGATCCTTGGTGACTGTCATTTTAGTGGTTTTCGGTATTTTCTTCAGCTATTTTTAGCCCCTCAATTTCTATTTTTAGATCTCCTTTATTTTTCTGCAAAATGTTTTGGATCATGTTGGTTTTCTGGATCTTTCAGCAGATCATAGGTACCAGTCGAGTATGAGAAAACACTATCTCGATGAGATCTTCTAACCGAAATTCACGAGAGAAGAAAACAATTTTCGTCATTTTTTTGCACTCCAATGAACTTTTTAGGTAAGAATACGCATTCTGCATTTTTCATAAAAAAAAATTCAGATTTTTTGACTATGTTATGTGTACTGGGAAGGGTTTCTATTTTTTCCATACTCACCCCTAGGCTTAGATTCTCTTAGTGTTTTCTCTTTTAGGATGTAAAAAATCTTCCTAGGGTTTAAAATATATGTCCACCTTTTAGGAAGAGATTTGTTGAGTTGAGGAGTCTATGATACAAAATTTTAGCCACTAATTTTCAAGGTCTAATCCACTATTTTATAGCCCTTTAGGATATATTTCTTCATCATTTTACTCCATTTAGATTTTAGTGTTGCATTTCCCCCTTAGGATCCCCTTGTGTGTCCTAGGTTTTAGAGTTTCTTTCCTATTCTTAGCAGCATTTTTCACCTCTAATTTTTGTTGTTTTTCTACACTATTTACAACATATTAGTGCCTTCATATCATAGTCCTTTTGAGATTAGATATTTTAGGCCATTTGAGTGTCTTTGAGTAGCTTGTTTTCCACCTCTTTTTTAGTTGCTTGATTTATTTTTTGGGTGGGGTTTATGTTCTTGGATTGGATATTTATTTTAGTGTCAATTTACAACATTATTTATATTTTTTTATCACTTTATTTCAGCAACATGTGGCATCATAAAACATGCTCAATTAACTCATACACTAAATACACTCCTCACACACACTTTCACACCCTAAAAAAACATGAGCTCGGTTAACGCCACCAAGAAAAGACTTGAAACAAGCCACATAATCATAATCTAACACACATATATTAATCCCACTTAAGCACCAGTGCCAAAAATCCTATGTATTTAGGTGTAAGATCGATGGAATAGGATTCCAATAACATCCATCGATCACTTAAATTGAGACAAAGAAGTTGACTTATTAGGGAGCTTAAAATCCTTCACCATCCCATAGTCCAAATCTAGAGTGTGTCAGAAACCTGATTCAGAGGGGGTTAGGGTAGGTAATCGTGTGAGAATTTCTCCTTGGGGCTACCCAACATGTGGCAGGTAATTCCATGTAGTGGCTGATCACCAAGAAGCTCAAGACTGGACCACCCCCGTGGGACAAAGGTAGCCATAGTGACCAATCATAGGAAAATATCCCATAGGATTGGATATGGGAAGCTGTTGGTTCTCTACCCCACTTTTCTATGGAAAAATATACTTGTGAGGATTAGATTCTATCAAGTAATAATTCTTTTGGAATTCCATTTGAAACAATAGATTTAGGACTTTCTTGAGGATTTACAGGTAATTTTTCTTTTGATAGGATCTGTTTTCTTTAATTAGAGAAACACCTTAATATAGTTAGTTTACACTGGCCATCACTACACTAGGTGTTTGATTTATGTTGGTTTCTCTTTTTCCCCTCTCATCCATTATTCCTTTGATTCATCATTGTTTTGACATGATTGTGCCCCCTAGTTTTTTGTTGCAGAGACTTCGTGCCCTTCACCACCAGTTTCCTTTAGGACATATTAGTCCTCCCCATCAAGTTAGATTTCATCCTCCTAGTCCTCCATCAATTCATCATTCTGACTCTAATTCTACCGATTCTTCTAGTTCTTCATTTGATTCAATGTATTCCCAACCTTGAACCACCACCACATCAAGCACCAAAGTGGGTGTGGGAAACCAAGTTGGTAACCAAGGTACTAACCAAGGCAACCCCACAATCAGAACCTCTATCAATATGGTCACTCCTTCTCCATTTCCTCCCTTTATGGCTAGTTTGAGTCTTCATGACTTTAACTAGCTTATCAAAAACCTTCTTCTCCATGACCTCAATTAACCTGCCATGAATAATAAACTTTCCTTCTGAAATTCCAATATTCGAAGGAAATCTTGGAGAAGATCCAAAAAATCATGTTCTCTAATTTCATATGTGGTATTCATCCAATTATATCACTGAAGACTCCATTCGTATTTGCCTCTTCCAAGGAACCATTACTGGAGTTGCTTCTTAGTGGTATGTGGACCAAGCATGTGCCTCCCATTCAACTTTTGCAACTCTTGCCAAATCCTTTCTATCCTAAATTCAATTACCTCTCTCTTATGACCCTGTTACACCATTTTTTGGTCATCAAACCTATTATCATTAGATGGACCCAAGTACATCATGTAAGACCAATTTTACTCCAAGTAAAATTGCTTTCACTATGGAAATAACTTAGTAAATCACCTTTATTAAGTTGTTTGTGGTCTAAACAGGAAACCCCATAAGGAAATATTAAATATATATATTTGTTTGATTTTCCTCAAGAAATAATTAGTTAAACAGTAGTTTAATTAATACTTTTGGTTATATTTAACCCAAAACAAAGAAATTAATTAGATAAATCATTATTTATCTTATTATTTTCTAAAGAATAATTGTTTAAATCTTATTTAAATAATAATATTTGTTAAATATGACTAATTCACCCTTAAATAATTAAATAAATCATTACTTATTTGATTATTACTCAACCATATCCTTAAAATGATAAATAAATCATTTATTTATTTATTATTACTTAATCAAATCCTTAAAATAATAAATAAATCATTTATTTATTTATTATTTACAAATAAGGGGATTTGACTCAAGTCAAATTCCTTTTCCCTCCAACAAATATAAAAAAATATTCCATAAATGTTGGATCTAGATTTGGTTAATAGTATTTTAATTATGCACCAATCTCTAGACTAACTCAATATTTTGTTATAAATACAAGGGTTTTCCCATTCATTTGTCACCTTTTGTTGCCTAAAGATCACTCCGGATCTCAACTCTTGTTCTGGATATTGATCCATTCTCATAGCCATATTTTTCCATTTTTTTCTAGGTTTTCTACACCATCAAGAGAGAGGAATTTGAAATCTAAAGTGTTGAGGACTTACAAGAACCCATCCCATTGAGGAGAATAGGGAACACCCTCTTGTGTTTTCCTCCTAGGTGCCATTAATAAAAATTTTATTGGATATATTCTTGTCTTGTCTATTGGATCTATGGATTAAATCTTATTTTTCTACTGTTTAATGTCTTCTAATGCATAGATCTAGATTTTTGTAGCATTTGTCTTGATCATCTAACTGAAGATCTGAAGATATTAGCAGTCATTTCTGCTGTTAGGGTTGTTTTTTATGCACAGCTAAAGTGGTATTTTTTCGTACGCTTCGAATCAAGATTCATACTGACAACTGGCGACTCCACACGGGTTTACCATTATGACCACTATCGTTTTTCTGATCCTTGTATATCTAGCTTCTTCAAACCCTAGGATTTATCTTCAGCCCCTTGTTTTTCTTATTCTTGATTTTTTTTAACCCATAAATCCCTAAAACGATAAAAATTGTAACTTTCGTGTGTTTTCGAACCCATTACGCAGCTGAACAACATCAGCCGCAACTGAGACGACAAATTTTTTTGAAACCTACCACTGAGAGTGTCGAAAGTGTAGGTCACACTTTTCTGCCCAAAACCTGTGACCTAGACCTCCAGTACGCACTTTACATCCCAAAAAGTGTGACCTCTGCTGAAAACAGGCCAAAAATTGCGACCTGGAATTTCTGCAGGGACTTTTTTGAAAGTTTTATGGGTTTTGCTGAGCCTCTATTCAGGGTTGTGTGACCTCTGTCTCTGCCCATTTTGGACCTGTACTTGTTTTTTTTCGCTCAACTAAGTGGGAACCTAGCCCCCTAAGGCTTTAGTACCCTCCACTTTTTGTGGAAGAGTGTTTGCTGTTGCAGGTTGTCTGAAATTTCAGAGTCTTCAGCCATTTTTTCAGATCTGATACCTCATCCTTAGATCCAATTCAGATTGGCTTGTTATCCATCCAAATATCCTCTTTTAGCTTTTTTTGGGTTTTCCTTTAGGGTGCACTCTGCTTCCCTCCTGGAGATAGCCTTTCGACGCATCTTTTTACAGCAATTTTCCTCTAATTTGTTGTTGTTTTCTGCACCACTTTCCAGCAGATTTTGTCTTTTAGATCTCTGTCCCTCTTGACCCAAGATCTATTAGCCTTTTTTAGTGTGTTTAGATTAGTTTTTTGCTCACCTATAGTCTAATTTTTGAGATACCCGCCTCCTTAGGTTTAGATTATTGCATTTTTAGCTGTTTATTTTCTGTTTTGCAGGCCTATATACTGTCATTTGTAGGTTTATTCACAGCTCTACAACACATTTTTTTCTTTTCTCTACAAATGTCTAGGTTTAAAAATTAAAATTTACACACTTTTACACACACACCCTAAGTGAAAAAGGGCTTGGTTAACACCGCCAAGCAAAGACTCTAAAACATTAAAATCAATTGATCCTACACCTATTTGCCCTAGTTTTGACATTGTAATCAGTTGATCCTGCACCTCCTTGCCCTTGTCGGTCTCTTTTTCCATTGTGATGTGTTTGTGTCATCACCATTGCGCCACCAAGGTGTTCATCCTGGAGACTTATTGGCCTTCATCCTCAGTTTCCAGTAGGGAGACTTACTCCTCCGCATAGGATTCAAGTTAGTCCTCAACCGATTCTGCACTCCGACTCTTCTTCTGGTCCTTTGGGTTCTCCTTCTCCTTCTACCTTCAGTTCTCCCCCTGTCACCTTCACCATGTCTGGTGCAATACCTAATACTAGTGGTAACCCTGTCCCTCCCGCCGGGAATACCACTAGTAGGACCGCAACAGACACTACCTCGGCTCCACCCTTGTTCCATTTCATGGAAGGCCTCAGCCTCCCCGACTTCAACCAATTGATAAACTACCCTATACACCATGATGCTAAGTGGCCTGCTATGCCAACAAAACTCCCTTTAGACATCCCAAAGTTTGAAGGTCTTGCTGGAGAAGATCCTTCAAATCATATTCGATCTTTCCACATGTGGTGTTCGTCTAATTCCATTACCGATGACTTTTTTCATCTTCGGTTGTTCCAGCGAACGCTTACAGGTGAAGCTTCTAAGTGGTATGTTGATCAGGCCCCTTCCTCTCATACCACCTTTTCGACTCTGGCCCAAGCATTTTTGTCTTATTTCCAGCTTCCCCTTCGTTATGACACTAGTACTGAGCTCTTCACCTATTTTCGTCAATCATATGTGACCCGCCTATCCGAACATGTTCAGGAATGGCGGAGAAGAAGGAGCCTATGTCAAGCCCCTACTTTTGAAGACCATGTCTACATGGACTGGTTCCTTAGGACTCTCTTGCCACCTATCGGGAAAGACGTCACATCAAAATTTCCTCAAACCGAAGAAGCTTCTCTCCAAATTGCATTAAAATATGACCTGATCTATGCTCAGTCAAGTTATGTTTATACCGTCCTACCTGATCTTCCCAGACCTGGTGGTGCTAATGCACCAGGGGCATCTCACGCTGCCAACGGTATCATTGGAGCTCTCTTTAATTCATATGCTCAACCTCCCATGGGCTATGGTTTCTCTCAAAGAGGGGCCAGCTCCTCCGGCACTTTTCCCCCTCCCAGTAGCACGTATCTAGGATACAGGATGCCTCCTCCTTTTGCCCAACCTCTTGTTTACCACACTGCTACCCTACCTCCTTATTATCCATATCCATAGCCTAGTGCTCCAGCTCCTACAACATTAGCACCTCCTCCTCCGTTGCCTTCTCAACCCCTGCAACAACAACCACCACCAGGTGTATGCACAGCAGGGCATGACTAATCCTCCTACCTCAAAAAGGAAGAGAAAAGGAAATCAAAATCAAGATGCCTCTTGTAATCCTGGACCTAATCAAGGTAATGCTCCTAACACTACTCAGCCCAATCAGGATAGGCCTCTTCATATGAACAAGCCCTGTTATTTTTGTGGTGATTATGGTCATTATACGCATGATTGTCCTATTCTGCCACAAATGCTACAGCTATGGGAATCTCAAGCAACATTGAGAGGACAGCAAGCCATCCCTTCAGTTCCTCCCAGTCATACACCTAGTCAGTCGGCTGTGCTTACGAATCCTTTCCCTCAACAAGGATTTGTGGCTACCCAACCACCTGAAGGACAGGTGGCCACTCAATCTCTTCCATCTGGTTACCCCGATTACCAGATTTTCATGATGTCCTCTGATCAGCCTTCTGAACCTTCTTCTCCTGGCCCTTCACCTTTGGTTGGTACTCATGACCCCCTTTACCCTCCTGGGACAGTTCCTCCTGGCCTCAACCATCTTGGTGCCATCCCGCCTGGTCATTACCCCTCTGGTCAGATACCGTTCCTAGCTCCCCCACCAGCAGTGTACACAGTACCTATTATGGCCACCCTCTCTCTTCCTAACCTGACCCTTGGGATTCCTGTCTGGTACCTCGATCCTCTAGCCGCTACCCCACCTGGTCAACCTAAACCTTATCTCGCTTTGACCCCGGTTCAACCGGTCCCTATGACTTCTCCCACTGCAACAGTGCCTCATTCACCGCAATAGGAACCACCTCCCATTGTGATTGTTTCGGGTAAGAAGGGAGAAGCTCGCAAGGGGGCATCAAAGGATAAGGCTACCCTGACAAACCCTGCCCCCTCTCGGCCTCCAAAGCGTACCATCCAGTGTGCTTTGTGTGACGGTGTCGGCCATGCCACCCATACTTTCCCAGAATTTCCTAACCTCAATTCCATGGTCAATGAGTCATTTCTGGAATCTGATATCCCATAGGTATATGTCACTATACTCGATTCAATCCCGGAACTTAAACCATTGCGCACAAACCACCCTTGTGCTTTATGTTATTTCCATGGCCATTACACTCACCTGTGTCCTCACCTCGAAGAGTATCATTCCTCTTTAGAAGCCTTACACCAATTTGAGGCCGAGTGCTATGAGTCACCTGCTCCCTTATTTTCACATCTTGCTTCGGCAACACCCGAGGACATAGATGCTCCCACTAACTTTTCCGCTTATGATGTTGAGATAATGGGGCCTTGGTCAAAATTCCACGATGAGACCTGCCCTGATGTTTCGCCTGACCTCCCTTCAGCCCCCTCCCTAGTCTCAACATAGGTGGATCCTTTGTCTACTCACTCTCCCGCTACCCCTTGTGATGATGTGCATACGAACCTCTCCTCTCATGATGAGGAGTAAGGTTGTTTCTTCGTGTCAGGTGGTCTTTCTTCCATCAGTCACCCCATCTTCTATCACGACAATGACATTATGGAAGTAGCGACCACTCCTAACTTTATCTACCCCCCTTACATCGAACTCATGCATTCGAACCACATGCACCGCGTGGCCATTACATTGACACCCAATGTTTGGGTAAGGGGGGGGCACTCATATTGGAGAGACTAGGAGAAGCAGTTCTTCAACACTCTCCTAGTGAATCTAGTTGTGACAACTCTAGTCCCATTATTCTTCCACATTTAGAAGAACTTCTAGAGTCCCATATCACTTCAAGATCACTATAGGAATGATACCCCTCACCATTCCTTAATTTTTTCATCAGCAACCCAGTCTCATAGACATTGTGGTTGACGAACATATAGGTTTTCTGGGAGAACATCAGTTCATTATCCCAAATACTATCTTTGGGGTATTAGCACCATGTATTCCAACCTAGAAACTTAAAGTCCATTTGATTCATATAGGCAGTACCAAAAGAGATTGGTAATCGTCTATTTCCTTTCTCAAACTACATAACCATACTGAAAACAAATGGCATACCACATCATTAAAATGTGTTTAGATTTCCCTTTTTCTAAATACATTTTGGCATGTCTACAACATTCTTGGGGGCACCTATGCCCCTCAACCATAAAAATCCTAGATCTCAGCCAAAAACAGCACTGAAAACCCTTTTTCTGACAGGTCGCACTGTTTAGGTCATTTCCTGGGATAGGTCGCAGTTTTCTGCCTAGAACCTACTACCCAGGTTGCAAAACAGACCCCAAAAAGTGCGACCTGGCCTGTTCATGAGCTCTAAGTACCTAAACTGAACTTTCAATCCACTAAAATGAAAGAGTAGGATTAGGCCTCTTACCTACAACTGATAGATCTCAAATTCCAACGATCGATTTATTTGCTACAATTGCTACAAGCCTTAAGGCCTCCTCTCCTCACAACATTCACCACAGCTCCACCGGAAAATAAGTGAATTCGAAAGGAAAATGCCTTATTAAAATAAAACCCTTGATTTTTCTATCGCTTACTGCAACCAAACTGTAGCTCAGTTTGAAAAACCGTATATACCATTGGAAAGATCTCACCAAGCTCTCAAATGGGTATCTATTAGCCTTTTTGATTTGATACTTCACCAAGACACATTTTTTCCAACAAGCACCACTTCAGCCCTCCTCAAAATCGAATTTCTTCACTTGCAACACTCATACTGGGGGCACCATGTTGCCTCCATACTTGTCCATGCTCATGTCAACTTTCGTCGTGAGTTACCATACTGTACTCATGCTTTTATGGTCCCCATTGGACCCTTTATATATGTGGCAGCACCATCGAGTCACCCATGTTTAGAGCATCAACGTGGAGTCATCATTACATTCATGGAGTCTATCTAGAGTCCCTTTTCATCCAGCTATAGTCCTCCATCATTCCTTTCTTGGTCCCTCTCTCGTGTCGCACATTATGGCCTTGAGTCCCACTGTCCCCTATCCCTCATGATAATTGTGTCAGTCGCTACCAGGTCATTCATGCCATTTATGCTCTAACAAGGGAAGTCATCTGTTCGATACTGAGTCCCTTCCCATTTCATCATCATCATTGGTGTCATTCTGTCAGCCACTCTACTATTTTCTCTCGTGCCTTAGTTGAGGATCCCTTATTGCCTCACCTATGGCGGACCTCCTTTTGTCGACATCAGCTCATTCATTCCAGAAGACAGGTCTAGAGGGCGGTGTACCTTGGTTCCAACCTCCACTTTTGTTCGGTACCTTGGATCAGGCAAAGGGACTCCTTATTTCCCTTTGACTTGATTGCTTCTCATCTCTAGCTCGTTTTAGCATGATTGAGATCCGTACACTTGATGGTTCAATGATGCAGCAGCTGACATCGATGATTCCTCGGTGTGTGTGAGATGTCTCAGTGCTCATGAGGGGGTGGCCCTATAGGTATCCCCCCACACACTCGGATGACATCTTCATTACAGCCTTCGATGAAGCTCCATACATTTGATGATGTCAGCCTCAGTCGCTTGCAGTTCCTTTTTGTTTGAATGTATCAGTTAGATTTTTAGAGCCCTTTCCTATTTTCAGGGGCATCTGGGTTGTATTTATATCTCATATACTCAGATATTATTGTACAAAGTCCTGGCTGTTATCCAAGGCACAATATGTATGTGGGATTCATTATTGTGTTATTTTTCTAGCTCATGTTTAGGCCAACATATGCTTTATTATTATGTTCCGTGGTTTTCTGGGCACCTTATTGTTTGTACTATCGCCTCGGAGGGCATAGGTATGCCTCCCCCGCTGCCTATAACAGGTACTCACTCATCAAAAAGACTTGTCGCACCTGCAAGTTGCCTCCTCATGGTCTAGTTCTTTCAGCACTTTGGTTTACCTTATACTTCTCTCTCTTTGACTTCCCCTTCGATGTCTAGTGATTGAGTTCTTACAACATACTTCGGTCATACAATTAGCTCCTAACGCTCGCATGCTGGGGGGAAATTTGTTACACCATTTTTTGGTCATCTAACCTATTATCATATATGGACCCAAGTACATCATGTAAGACCAATTTTACTCCAACTAAAATTTCTTTCACTATGAAAATAACTTAGTAAATCACCTTTATTAAGTTGTTTGTGGTCTAAACAGGAAACCCCATAAGGAAATATTAAATAAATATATATTTGTTTGATTTTCCTCAAGAAATAATTAGTTAAACAGTAGTTTAATTAATATTTCTGGTTATATTTAACCCAAAACAAGGAAATTAATTAGATAAATCATTATTTATCTTATTATTTTCTAAAGAATAATTGTTTAATTCTTATTTAAATAATATTCTTTGTTAAATATGACTAATTCACCCTTAAATAATTAAATAAATCATTATTTATTTGATTATTACTCAACCATATCCTTAAAATGATAAATAAATCATTTATTTATTTACTATTACTTAATCAAATCCTTAAAATGATAAATAAATCATTTATTTATTTATTATTTAAAAATAACGGGATTTGAATCAAGACAAATTCCTTTTCCCTCCAACAAATATAATAAAATATTCCATAAAAGTTGGATCTAGATTTCGTTGATAATATTTTAATTATGCACCAACTCTAGACTAACTCAATATTTTTTTATAAATAGAAGGGTTTTCCCATTCTTTTGTCACCTTTTGTTGACTAAAGATCACTCTGGATCTCAACACTTGGTCTAGCTATGGATCCATAATCATAGCCATAATTTTCCATTTTTGTCTGGGTTTTCTACACCTTCAAGAGAGAGAAGTTCTAAATCTAAAGTGTTGAGGACTCACAAGAAATCCCAACCATTGAGGAGAATGGTGGAACACCCTTGTGTTTTCCTCCTGTGCCATTAGCAGTACCGCTGGATATATTATTATCTTGTCTATTGGATCTATGGTTAAATCTATTTTTCTACCGTTTAATGTCTTCTAATGCAGATCTAGATTTTATATCATTCTGACTACCTTAACTACAGACCAAGACAGGTTACCATTTCATATGTTGTTTTTTATGCACAACTAAAGTGGTATTTTTTCATACGCTTCGAATCAAGATTCATACTAACAGACCCTGATACCAAACTCTTGAATTCTTTTTGTCAAATTTTGCCACTTTCCTATCTGACCATGTTCAAGAATGGCACAAAAGGAGGAGAATGTGTAGGGCCCTTGAGTTCGAATACCATGTTTATATGGATTCATTTCTTAGATCGATTTTGGCCCCCATAGGTAAATATGTCCCATCCCACTTCCCATAGTCTGAGGAAGAGGTGCTCCAAGTAGCTTTGAAATATGACTTGATCTGTGCACAGTCAGGGTATGATTATACCATCCTTCTTGATCTACCTTGACTCGATTCTACTAATGCATCGAGGGCATCTCATGTCGTAGATGGTACGTTGGATCCATTTCAAACCCTAAACCTCCACCATATTCTCCAAATCCGATGAGTTATGATCAAATCCAGGGGGGAGAAGTTCCTCTTACACTTATCCCCCTCCCAATCCTTCACATGGAAATACTCATCTAGGTCCAAGCACATCATGCGCCTATCCCCGTCAAGATCAACATATGTGAGGGATAACTACTACTTCACTTGTTTATCCTAATGGTGTACCATGTCCTTACTATGTGTATGCACTGCCTAATTCTCTAGCCCCTCCAACACCAGTGCCCCTGCATCCCATGCCTCCTCCACCTCTACCACAATAGAAACCACCTCCTTAATGTCAAGTGTATGATAAACATATCACAACCAATCCCCCCAACCCCAAGAGATAGAACAAGGGGAAAGGTAACTAGAACCAGTCATCTCAGGGTAATCATGGTAACCAAATTCCACCACCTAATTCCCCTCGAGGAAACCAACCTAATACCAGAACCCAACAATAGGGAAGACAACCCAAGAAAATCAAGGCCCTTCGTACGAATAAACATTTTCATGTTGTGGTGTATTTGGACATTATACTCATGAGTGTCCCATTTTACCTCATATGCGCCAAGTACAGGAAGCTCAAGAAGTTGCTTCTAGAGGACCTTAACCCATTACTCCACCTCCTCCCCCTCTTGCTTCTTCACAAAAGGGTAATATAGCTCCCTAACCTTCTCAATCTAGACACAATGATTACCAAATCCTCATGATGAATTCCACTAAATTCAACAATTAACAAGTAAACCTCCATACTTAGTCGCGCCAATATGACAAGCCTTCTATACATTCAACGCCTGATTCCCAAGCTTATTTTTCCACTAAGCCTTTGTCATCATCAAATGGAAAATTTACATATCCTTACCCCTAAGATAGAGGTTGTCCCTAAGATCCAAAATGGTCCATTTTGTCGAAACATTGCTTCTACTAAAGCCTCCCATACCTATAGCCTACTATATGACTTGGTATAGTCTCTTCCTTCCATTTCAATGCTAGAAGTCCTCTAGACGTGCCCATCCCAATGAAAATCTATACTCTCTTATATAGGATTTGTGGATCCTTCTAATGGTCACATGATTGTATTTGATGTTGAAAAATCAGAACATCCCTCCCCTCCTTCATCCATTTCCTTTCAAAACCTTGTCTCCATAAGAAATTCTATTTTTCAACGATGTATCATAGATGAAGGCACCTCCACTTTTTTGATGGCTAATAGTGTTTAGAAGAAACTTGGTTCACTTGACCTGTCCCCATCCACCATCCCTCTTCGTTCTTGGTACGGTCATCCCTCGCTTCCCCTCGACTTATATCGCAACTATCCAAATTGTTTTCGAAAAGACACTATAATTGGTATGGAAGTCATTGATGCCCCATTAGATTATAATATCCTCTTAGGTTGTAGTTACACCTATTCCATGTTTGTTGTCGCATCTAATATTTTTCGTAAGATGTGCTTTCCTCACAATGGGAAAATTGTCACTATCAATCAGTTGACTTACTACGATCCTCAGTATTAGACTTCTCCTCAGTTTACTATCTCATCAATGATAGTAAATAATACTATCTCGTCCCTCATCAATGTTTCTCCTAGAGTCTACAAGGATTCCATGCTGCTTGGTGCTTATTATGGCCCATTGTTTGTCCCCTCGAATCTTATCTCTTCCCTATTTTTTCATGCTTCAAGCATCACAGATTAACAATAAGAAGTCTAATATGCCTTCACAGCAGCCAACCCCTCTGAAACTTCTTGCTCCCAACTCAACCCAACATTCATGTACAATTCATCTAGGCCCATTTCCTTCTGTTGCTATTTATATGGGTACCTTCTAGCTCGAAATGGTTACCTTAAGTATTAATCATCCAGGAGTGGTTCCCCTGGGTCATTACCCTTTTGGTCATATAGCTTTCTTATTCCCTTCACCAGTAATATTTTCTACCCATGTCATGGCTACTTTGACTCTTTGAAATAGTACTTTAGGGATCCCAATTTGGTACATTAATCCTCCCACAAACACTCCTCCTAGTCAACTCAAACCTTACATAGTTTTAACCCTGGTTCAACCATTTGTTCCCACCCATTCCTTTGCTTCAGTTTTTAAACAACCTCAAGAGGAAGCCACTCCTGTTATGAAATAATATGGTGAGGGGGGGGGCCTAGAAAAAGGGAAAAAAATACAAGGAACCCCAAATAGCTCCAACTCCTCGTAAACCTCCAAAGTGTGCTACTCCATGCACTTTTTGCGGTGTTATTTAGCATGCCAAAAATAATTTTCATGAGCTCCCTCATATCAAGAATGTTCTCTCATTAACATTTCCTAACTCTAACATTCCTAAGGTCCATGTCACCTTACCCGAGTCAAATAAGAAGAAAAAATCCTTATGCGCAAATCACCCTTGTCCTTTGTGTGATAACTATGGCCATTGTTCCCATCATTGTCCCTGTCTTCAAGACATTCATGATACACTTCAAGTTCTTCGCGAGTTATATGCCTCTTGTAGTGATTCCACTTCTCCTCTACCTGCTGGTCCTAGCCCCAATGCATCGCTAATACAAGAGGTCTCTCAACCACCCATTGTGATCCCTCCTCCTGATATCGAGATGACAGATAGTTCTGCCCCTATTCTCTACATGTCTTCATCCATGGGATCGATGTATTAGTGCTCTCTTGGAGTTTCCTAGTGTGATTTTTTCGAACCTTCTTTGATGAACACTTCGGTCTCAACATCGGTATATGTGCCATCTACTAGTCATTCATTTCCCATTTTTGGCTATGCGTATGTGAACCTTATCTCTTATGCAAATGCTTCAAGTAGTTCCTCCTCATGTGGTCCTTCTTCCTCTAGTCCCCCAATATTTCATTCTTATGAAGACATCATGGAAGTTATGAACACCCCTGATTATCCTTGGGATGATATGCACCATTGTGCATACTTCCTTCTGCAACAAACCCATATATAATATGTTGTGGAGTCCAAAGGATTCATCCATGGTGAATTTGATTGGTTTAATAACACATTACTTCAAACTGATTAGTTTGATCCACATACACCATGGGGCCATTATATTGACACCTAATGTTTGGGTAACAGGGCATTCATTTTTGAGTTTCCAAGAGAATAAATTCTCGCAAACCCTCCTAGTGCATCTAGTAGTGTCGACTCTAGTGCCATTATTCTTCCCCACTGATAAAACACTCTAGAGTCTCATATCACTTCATATCACTCTTGGAATAATCCACTTAATAATTCCTCCATATTACATCGAAAACCCAGTCCCTTTGACATCGTTGTTGTTTAACCATCATGTTGTCTATATGAGAATCAGTTCATATCTTAAGCCACTCTTTGGTATAGTGACACCATGTATGTGAACCCATAAATTTAGTCCATTTGATTCATATAAGCAGTGCCAATTAAGATTAGTAATCCACCATTTCCTTTCTCATACTTCACCCATCATACAATTTCTTCCAATAAGAAGATGACCATAAACAAAAAATGGTGAAATACATCATCAAAACGTGTTTAGAGTCCACTATTGTAAATACATTTGGCATGTCCATAGCATGCTACATCCATCCATACAAAAATGGGGGGAAACCATGCCCCTAAATCTCGTCATCATCCTATAGAGATTCTTGCATCAGTAGGGTCGAATGCTCGAATCCCTTATTTGAGCTCCTGGAACACCATGGCACTTCACAAACTCCTCTAGCTAGGGCCATCATTCCCACCTTTGCATACCCGATCAATCCTTTCCATCATCATATACTGGGGAGAAGTATCTCATGCTTAGGGGCATGATGTCATCTCTCACCATCTCATTTTATTAAAACAAGTCTCGTCCCAGACCCCAACGATTTAGGTATGACTGGCGGTCCTTTCATTCAATGGATAGCTTTTCCTATCGGCCTTTCCCGCGAGCTATATACACATCACATATTGTAGATTCCTAATACCATATCTTCAAATATTCTACTCTATGTGATACCGCACTTAACACTTGTTTCCCATTTTTGACTTGGTGGGCTAGGATGATTCTATACCTCCTCTATTAGTTCATTCCCTCATTTTTATTACCTTAATTATTCCCCAAGAACCATACTTCTAAGAAGCATTAAGGTAATTTTTAGATAAGTTCACCTACCTGAAAGTTGCAAATTAAAATTATGATGTTCATTTTTTCCATAATGAGGTCACCAATATTTAGGGCCTTCTCCTCCCCTCCAAATTCTCCAATAGATCACTATGAAGATGACTTGGATTTTGGGACAAGATGCCCTTTTTTAGGAAAAACCCTAGTTTTTTTGTTACCCATTGCAGCAAAACCATAGCTTGGTTTAATGATCAATCAGAACAATTGGAAATATGTCATCAAGCTCTATAATGGGTCTCCCTTTGTTTTTATTAATTTGACACTTCACCAGGAAGCCATTTTTCCATGAGCTTTCCTTTTATTGCAGCTTAAAATAAAATTTATTCATATGAGATGCCTGTACTCTAGTAACACTTTACCTTTGCACTTGTCAACTCATGTGTCTATTTTCATCATGAGTAACAATAATTTACTCAAGTTTTTATGGTCCCCTCTAAGCCTCCCCCGTGTGGTAGCATCATTGAGTCACCCTTGTTCAGAGCATCCGAGATGAGTCACCCCTACATTCCTAGAGTCTATTATGAGTCCCATTAATTCAAATTTCAGCGTTACATCCATATTTGTGCCATATTTATCCCATTTTCCTCATATTTTTCCTTCAGCTATACTTCTCTGTCTTTGAAAATCCTTTGTCTGAGTAATCGACCATCCCCTTATGGAATCGAGTCATTTGTTTCCAGGTCAACCATGCATATCATGCTCTAAAAATTGAATTCATTAATCCGCCATCCATCTTGTTTCCTTCCATTATCATCCTCGGTTTCAGTCCATTAGTCACTTAACTATGATCCATCATGACTTTGTTGAGAATTATTCATTGTCTCAACTTTGGCGGGCCCTCTCCTGTCAACTTTAGCACATTTATTCTATAATTTTGGTTCATAGGGTAGTGTACCTTGGTTCCATATTTCGTCATTTTTCGGTGCCTCGGATCAAGCAAAGGTAATCATCATTTCCCTTTGACTTACTTGTTTCTTGCGTGCTCAACTCAAGCTCATTATCGCATGATCGAGAATCGTACATTTGATGGTCTAACGATCCTGTAGATTCTCCCAGTATTTCTTCTGTGTGTGAGAGATGTTATAGACCTCAAGAGGGTGTGGCCCTTCAAGTATCCCCCGACATGCCCGAATGAAAACATATTATGATCCAGCCTCAGATGTAGTTCCGCAGATTTGATGGGTTTGGTTCTAGCTGCTTACAACGCCCATAACTTGCATGTCTCCTTCAGATGATCCATTCATATATTCAAAGCCCTTTCCTATTCAATGTGGCTTCATTTCTTGTGATTCCCCCTCACCTTGTTAGCTTGAGGGGAATTATGTCTCATGTACCCAAATCAATACATGTTATTGTATCCAACCCTAGCCTATGTTTTTCGAGACAAATTATGTACATGGGACTCATTATGTTATTGTATGACATTCTGGCCCATTTATACTAGCATATCATGTATCATGTACTTTGTATCTCAACCCCACATTTTGGGCTCACCATTATTATTTGTACTCAGTTATCTCGGTGGGTATGGGTATTCCTCCCCCACCTCATTTGATATCATGTATTCCAACATAAAAGGGAGACTTATATCAGATTAGTAGGGCTCACCCCCTCCATTCCTTTGTCCTCCCTTGTATTTCTTCAGCTGGATATCTCTCTCTCTCTCTCTCTCTCTCTCTCTCTCCCCTTTGGTGTCTCGTGGAAGTGTAAACTACAATGTATTTCGGTCATCCGATTTTCTCCTAACAATCATACATTGGGGGGGAATCTATTATCACCTAAAAAATCATCACCTAGCCATTTCTAACTAGGAGGATCAAAATACACCATGAAGGATTAATTTTACCATAGTAAAATCGTTTTCACTATAGGAAATAATTTAGTAAACCATTTTTATTAAATTATTTCTGATTAAAAATAAGAAACCCCTTGAGAATAATTAAATAAATCATTATATATTTAATTTTATCTAGGAATAATTACTAAATCATTATTCAATAATTATTCCTTGTCGCATTTGACTAAATCAACTAGGAATAATTAAATAAATCGTTATTTATTTATTATTCTTTAATTAAATTTTTGGAATAATTATTAGAACATTATTTAACAATTATTTCAATTTCACACATTTCCTAATCCTCATGAAGTGATTAATAAATCATTTTATTTGTTAATTACTTCTAAATAAAGATATTTGACCATTTTCAATATCGTTTCCCTCTCCAAAAATATAATAAAGTATTTTTAACGGTTAGATATTAATTTGGTCAATACTAATTTATTATTTCCTTTTAGATTAACCCAATACTTTGTTATAAATAAGAGGGTTTTTCGTTCCTTCTTCACCATGATCACTATCATCGTCAACATTATCATATTCTCACATTTGAGCTCCCACTTGAGTTCCACTTTTTGTTTTGTGTTTTCTACACATTGAGAGAGGGAAAAGATCATTGAAGCACAAGGACATCAAAGGATCCATCCTGTAGAGAGGGATTTTTAGACCCTTGTTGCATATCTCCTTCACTAGGTTTTTTCCAATAAAAATATTATTTATTCAAATTCTTCCTCTATTGGGTTATTGCATCATTTATTTCTTGTTTTTTTGCGTTTTGGATCACATACAGTATTTTTATTGCAGGGTTTCTTGTTTGGTCATTACATATTTGAAGCGTAAATGGTCGTATAATTTTTTTAGGGTCACTTGTCACTAGTGACTTAAGTGAAGCGTTTTTGGTGCACCTTCCTGAAATATTTACACTAACAAACTTTGTTGGTACCTTTTCCTTCCTATCATATGAGATGGATGGTGGTTTGAAATAATTTGGTTACAAATTAAAGTTGAATAATTATGGGATAGTATATTGGAATTGGATGCTAACTAAGGTTGAGAAGAGGGAAATTTTCTATTATAATAGTTTTACATCACAAGGTAGTCATCTAGGGGTCATTAAATTGGTATTTAAATATACCCCCATGTATTGGAAATTATTAGGTTACATTCCAAAGGGAATTCTCCTAAAAATTGAAAACACTATTTTAAATATTTATGGAAAGGAAAGAGTTGGGAGGCCTAAGCTCACATCTAATTAACTGGAAGAATGTTATAGTCCTTGAGGGATAAGGTGGCTGGGGATTAAAATATATCTACTTTTTTGGGAAAGTTCTCACTGCCAAATCACTTGGGGTATTTCTCACCCATGATAATATGTGGCAAAGAATCCTAAAATAAAATATATACCAACTTACACAATATGATATAAGATTCATAAATTATAAAGAATATACCTTGTATAAATGGAAATATGTGAAGTTGTATTTTCCTATTATAGAAAGGTATCTAGTAGGGAAAGTGGGATCAATTGTCTAAGTTAGAATTGACACTAATGGCATCATTGTTTGTAGGAGGATCATTTTTCTACCCAAGAACATGGTGGATCACTTTCAAGCAATAAGGTGATGTAGGATAAATAGATTGGGAAATATTAACAATTCATCAATCTAAATTCAAGGATGGCTCAATGCTGAAATTCTAGGGTTGGAGGTCAATTGGCATCAATACTAATAATTATTTACTACTAAATTGGTTAAGGCACATATACACTTATTTTAGAATGATAATGAGGATGATCTTGCCTAGACATTTAATCTAGTTAGGGATTACAATATAGGAAATTTTGGTTATTGTCCACATAGTATCTAATTATAGATAATAGTCCACAATGGTTGAAAACCTTTGGAAAATTAGGGGACCATTAAAGAGCTTGATTTTTTTTCAGTTAGTTCTAAAATAATGGGTTTTCGTATAGGAAAATATCTAAAAGAGTAATATAGTTAGGCCTAGAATTTGTAGTATATGCAAGATTAATGGTGAATCAATTTTTCACCTCATTCTCAAATGTCCATTTACCATAAAATTTTAGCTTAAGATAGAAGTACAAATCTAGAAGGAGAACTTTCAGGATGGGAACTCCTTGGTCGATTGTTCTCTAACTTACTTCATAAAAATATCACTAAAAGCACTATGTTTCTTATGTATTATGGTTGGTTGGGGAATACAAAAGGCACAAAATGCTAGTCTCTTTGAAGATACTCTCAGGTTCTCCTTTAAAGTATTAGAATTGGTTCTAGCAATTTTCTCTTTTCATAAGTTCAAGAACTTTATGAAGAGACCCCATCAACTAAAATAAATTCTTATAAATTTGGTGATTCCTTGGGGCTTAAATTCAATGGGGCTAGTTAGGGGCAAGCACAAGATTGCAGGCTATGCTTTCATTTTCCATTTATGAATATCTCTCTATATCTTAGGAAAATAAAATCTAGGACATGGTACTAATAACTAGGTTTAATTCAATGTTTGTTATATACTTTTAAAAATTTCTATTGACATAAATACCCTATCTCTACAATTATTTTGGGACATAAGTTTTACAACTAAATGGATGAATACTATTTAACGAATGTTTAACTTGGATCTACTTCATATACCACAATAGTTTAAGACAATCTCAAAACAGTTTAAGGGTATTAGCTTCAATAACATTTACTACAAACTAAATAATATTATTGATACCCTTCCAAAGATGCATTAGTCATTGATATAAACAAGTTAGTTTTGGAGGAATTATTTAGGGAAAACTGCTCTATATAAGGGAGATATCATTCAAGAACATGTAATTTTCTTTACCCATATTATAATTTGGCATGTACTACTTAATCTACTAATTTTTGAGGGACATGTGTTGTTTCAATTTATTATTTTTAGACTCGATTATGTTCATTTAACATATCATATTTGTTTGGGTCAAGTGTCATTTAGTATGATGGTCTTAGTAGACATGTGCCATTGTTGTTTAGGCTCGTCCTACCATCTATTTCTAGTTATGAGCCTTTTTTTTCACTTTTGGATATCACAATGTTCTTAAGGATTGTACTTATACTTTATCTAAAATAAAAGTACTTTTTATTTTATGGAAAAAAACTATTTATTAGCTTGACAAAAATTATGGCCTCAAAATAAAGAATTTAATTATAAAGATTCATATTTTTCGAAACAATAAAATTAACTCAAAATAGTTATGTAGTGCCTCCAAAATCAACAATTTTAGGGTTAAAATCACAACTTTTTGTTACCATATACTTAAATCCCCATAATGTTGTGAACACAAAATTTAAAATCAATTCCAAATTTAAAAGTGATGCTATTAGAGTCACTATTTTTTTGGAAGTTTAAAATTACAACAATTTTCAACCATGGCCTTAAATCCTCATATTATTTTGAATAAAAACCTTCAATTTAATCCCCATTCAAAAATCGTACTTCCAAAATAATTCATTTTTCATGGTTAGGCTTACAACCTTTGGAAACCATGGTCTTAAATCTCCAAGTGTTCTTAACAAAAGAATTAATGAGAATAGTTAAATCTAAAAGAGTTTCTATCAGTAGCATCCCTTTTTTTTTTTTGTGAAATTGAAACTATAAATTGTTTGAAACCATAGCCTTAATAAAAATCACCATTAAATAAAATATTAAAATCAACTTTCATATCAAAAAAAGTGTTACTAGTAGCCCATTCTCTTTCTACAACTTAAAAATACAACATTTTTTAAATCATAACCTAAAAACAAATATTCATTATAAACACAATATTAAAAAAAAAGAAAAAATATGAAAACAAAAAGGAAACCCCAAGACTTGGAGAAAACGTGGATTAAAAAAAGCATGATTAAGAAAAACATTTATTCCCCTCATCCTCCAATACATTAAAAAAAAACAAATAATAAATTTGACAAAATAAATAAATTTATATATGAATTAAAAATAATAATAAATACTTTAAATTTTTTTTAAAAAAATAGTTAATTAATTTTAAAATCTTTGATTTTGTATTTTATTTTTCCTTTCAAGCTAGGGGATGTGAGGCCACCCCTAAAATCATACCTCCCACACCTCCCCCTATATTACTCACAACGCCTCATTATCCCCACCTACATGAATGATTTTTAAAACCTAATGTTCATTTTATATAGAAGGGTAGGAAGGATATGTGAAGGAAGGAGAATTATCACTAGATGGGAGGGTATTAAGTTAATATAGGAGAGGGGATGATGATAGGAACCCTTCCCAATGTTCGAAATTTTAAAAAATTAATAAAGAAAAGAATTTCACTCATTTAGGTGAATGAGTAAGGGGAGTATGGGAAGGATGGCATTATGGAGGTGACAAGAGGGAAATAAGGATAAGATATGGAGAGTAAGGTGGAGGAGGGAGATTATAGGAATCATATTTTTACATACGTTTTGTGTAATTTTTTATACAATATTATAGTTCAACAAAATTATAGGTAAAAAATACATATGTTTAGCTACTAGTTTGTCATTTGAGAAACCATATGAATAGCACAATAACATTCTCTTTGTTTGAAAGAGAAAATTATCAAGAATAATATTATATATGAGGGCCATAAGTTTAATATAGTTTGAGTTCTTACTCTCTATCTATAATATTGAATTGTATTGTTTAGTAGTTGCAATATTGAGGAAAATTTCTTCAAAAAAAAAATTCTCAACATTGTTACTGATATGGTGGATCCTCACTTGCTACTTTTGGGTTATCCCCCTCTTCTTCAATATTAGAGAACTTGGTTTGGGCCACCTTATTATAAATAAAAGTGAATGTTTGATTCAATTTATGTTAAAGTTGTAGCACATCAATGCACAACAAGATTTCTATTATGCCACCCTCCTTTCCACCAATACCTTCCCCCATGGTTCTTTTCATATGCCAATATCAATTTTCAACATAAATATATTTTTTTGTGTCTTCCCTTACTAGTTCTCATGTTAGGAATCCATTGATCCACATTTTCTATGATATATTAATATTTCAAGAATTACCTTTCGACTCTTTCTTCCTCCTATGCTGTAACAACCCCTGGTTGATTTTCTATGTAAATAAAATAAGATCAAGGTCATGGGGCATGTATTATAGGATGAATGTTTGGTAAAACAAAGTGATGGGTATCACTTGTGACTAATTAATGGTTATGGAAATGGGAAAAGGCATTCGCAAAGGAAAAGAGGCCTTAATTGGAATTTATTTATAAAAATAAAGGAAAATAAGAGAAAAGGGAAGTGAAAGGTCGCAGATTTGCACGAGGAGGAAATTGAAGGTAAAATGAAGAAAATAAAGGCCTCAATGATAAAAAGGATTTTGAGGATCAATTTCTAGTCTTCTTTTTTAGTTCAGTTTCTATATCTCTCTTCTACTCTCCCCTTCTCTATTACTCTTGCACACTTAGAGCATTCTTAGAGTATTTTAGTTTCACTTGGATTTGGAGAAAGAAGGAAAAGGAAAGAAAAAAAGTGAAAGGGAACATGTGGACCAAAACCTATACTAGATTTATTTGCATGTAACACGTAGCATGTGTGATTTCCTTGCTTATTTATGGATTCATGGTATATGCATGTGATTTTACAATTATGTGTTGTCATTGGCATGGTGGAATTCCTAGATTGACAGTGGTTTTATAATGTCCTTTCCATTTCCTATATATCCATGGTGTTGTGGGTTTTCGTGCCTGATTTTTTTTTTCTAGTTGGTGCTCATAATTTCATATGGATGTGGGTTGGAACAAACACTTTGGAATTCCTGGAATAGCTTGGGTTGAGTTACTAGTCGTAGAGCCTAGGTTTTGAAAAATGCTCTACAGTCATTGGTGGATTGAGTTATTAGTCCTTAGATCCGGGTTGGAAAAAAGCTTGGGGTCCCTGGAAGGCTATGGGTTGAGTTACTAGTTCCTAAAGCCCTAAATAGCTTAGGTAGAGACTGATCCGGTTGGTGTTAGTGATGTCTGGTCGTGAGGTGGAGTCACTGGTTTATGGTTGAGTTGGTTTGGCCTCTAGAATCCTTTGTTTGGTTTTGTTTTGTTTATTCCATGAGATCCCACGTTCATTCTTCGAATTTGGTGTGAGGGTGATTGGATGAAAGAGAGATTTGGTTCAACCCAATCTATGGTCAAGTAGTACATGGAAGTCCCTAATTTAGTTGGTATTTTTTTAAGTTAATAAGAGTTATTCTTCTATTTTGATTCATTCATAATTGTAGTGATTATATTGGTGATATTATGACGAGGTTTCCATGGTTTACATGTTGGTTATTTTATGGTTATATGTTGTTCATATGATGTGTATCTTGTATGGATATTCCATGAATTGTTTAACTATTTATCGGTTGATGAATTTATGAAATAATAAGTTTTTTTGAATCTATGTGGAGAGGGTATAGGGCCTTATTAGTGTTTCTCAGATGAATCTCAGACTTTTATGATTATATATGCATTCATGACCTATGGCTTTCATGCTTTTCATGTGTTTCACAAAATGTATGTTATGTTCTAGTTAGTCTAGGTCAAGTTATACCTTCAAGTTTGAATGTTTAGCCTTATTATCAAGTCATTTATGAATCTAAGATGTATAAGGTAGATTTGGGTAGTGTTATGGAGGCTGACATAGAATTGTGGCTCATATCTTGATACCACACCCTCATAACCGGAAAATTTGGGTCACAATTGTTATCACTCTCCACAACTTACTAGGTTGAAAATAGGATTGAAGAGATGTAACCACATACCAAATTTTAGCTAGGTAGCTAGCCCTACCTAACCAGAGAGGGCTCTCTCTATGTCAATTTTCTTTAAAATATTTAATTTTAAGGCTGAGTACTAGATTTTAGGCTAGATATAAGTTAATAGGTTTGAAATTTGTTTTATAATATGATTGCTGGATAAAAATAATGATCAGTTAAACTAAATTTGATTTCGAAGACTGAATTGCAGAGAATAAAATAAGGCAAGGTATGTAGATTTATTGAGCACAATTAAGTTTTCATTGTGTATATGATGATAGAAAAGGTAGGAGTTTGAATGAGCATATAACATGAATTAATTCTTCAGAAGAAATGCACATTTTTTAAAATCTTAATAAACAGAGCATATTACTAATTTATGTTTATAGAATAATAATATTTTCATGTAGAAGCTAAAATCGAAGTGAAATAACAGAGAGGAAAGCACAATGCTCAAAATAAATACCACATGAATCTCACAATATCTGCTGCAACTTCTTTGATTTCATTAGAAAGTGTTCAAAATCTCCATAGTAATACATAGAGTTCTCAAAACTCAAATTATCCAACAACAATACTTCGTACAGTGAAGTATATATAGAAAAGTTATTTTACAACAAATTACATAAATGATATCTTAACATATAGCGTTTTATTTTCCAAATTAGACTGTAACTGTAACATGGAAATACAGTTGATTTGATGTGTTGGCTTTTCTCTAATAGAAAACGGTTGTTGAAAGGAAAGAATTGTGGACTACGTTGGCTGTCAGTTGATTGATGACCTAGCAGAAGTTGAATTTTCTCTTCCTGAAATTCACATAAATTTTCCCAACGATTTTCATCCGGGATGGACAATTTTATTACCTTACAGTAAACTTCATCCATTTCAGTGTACTTGACAAAAGTGGGCCTCACCACAAAAACATGTTTTATCTCATACTTAATAAAAATATCATTGTGCCTTTGATGTTTGAAAATTTGGCAGTATCTCTGGAAATTTCTTCAAGTCTTCTCCAATAATCTTCTTTTCCATCAATTTGTCATTAACTACAAATGGAGAAGGAAATCTCTTCTGTGTCAGAGGCTCTATTCTGCTGAAAAATCTCTGCACTGTGATTTCCAGATTGTGACACTTCTCCTCAAGCTGAAGAATTAAATTCTTCTTTGTGAGAACCTTATTTACCTCTAGGATTGCTTATGTTCTATCATCTATGCCCAAATCATCCATCTCATACCTGATCTTTGAGTTCAGAAATTTGATAATGTTTTTTTTTGTAGCAGGCTTGTCTCCAAGTTGTTCTTTAATTGTTACAATAGCCTCATTTTCTTTCTGTATCAACTCCTATTATTCAAATATAATCTGTATACTTGGCCAAATTTCACTAATAGATTCCATGATATCTACCCAAATTATTTCTTTTACTTGGCCCAAAGTGTTTCCAATGGCTGATTCTTTTTGTTCTTTTTTCAACCTCTCAATTAGCATTTTAGCTCTATGTGCTTCAGCTGCATGTGAAATTTCATCTTTGGACTTCTGATATTGTAACAATTTTACTTGTTCTTGTAGTTTCTTTATCTCTTCTTCCTAAATTGACATATTCTGCACTGCTTTAGTGAGTTGCTCAGCTCCAACTGCAGTACTTGTTGTAGAAGGTTTGGTTGTAGGAATAATTGCAAGAGGCACTGCTTCTAAAGGAACTTTAGATGTTTTTTTTGTTTGTTCCTTCTCCTTTATCATTTTCTCTATTTCTGATTCCATCTATTTTATTTGGGAATTCTATTCCATAATCATCTTCATCATTTCTGCTTCCTGGGATTCATTCTCTTCAATGTATTTTGCTAGAGGATCTTATGTGGCTGGAATCTTTAATTTCATCCTTAATTCTGCTATGTCAGCATTTTTCTTTTTGATTATCTCTTCTGCTGCATTGACATTGGAAGGATCATATCCAATTTTGATCACCAGGTCTTCCAAAGTTTTGATTCTTGTGTCTTTAGCAAATGAATAAACTTTCTCTATTTTCAACTGTGATTGGACATTAGCCAAATAAACCTGCAATTTTGACAAACTCATAGCAATATTAGTGAGAGTGGATGAAATCGTCTCACCAATTTTTTTATGTAAATCGATTTGATCTATTGGATGTATTTCCTTAGTATCAAATTAAAATGCAATCTTTTTGTAATCTATTACTAACTTTGGTTGTGGAATTTATGCTTAAAGGAAAGAAAATTGCATTTTTCCTTTCTTTGAATCAAAAGCTGAGAGAAAACTGCTCTGAGAGCTGGGAGTTTTCTTCCAAAACTGATTGTATGTGTTGGTCTTCAACATTTCATTCTTCAATTTTATCTCCTTGAAGGTATCAAAGATAATCTTCTCCTTTTCCCTTGTAACAATTGTTCTAAGTTGAATGACTTGATCTTGATCTTAAGAAATTGTTGGAGTAGTAGAAGTAGAAGTAATTTGACCACTTGCCTGTGTGGAAGGAGGTGTCACTTTGGTAATAATAACAACCTCTTGCTTTGAATCATTGTTAGGATTGAATTTTGAATTGAGATTTGTCTTCTTTCTGTAATGGATTTTGAATTATTTGTTGGATGGGTCAGTCATTGGAGACGATTGATCTTATTTGATCCTTCCTTCTCTCTCATGTGCAACAGGAGTTTGTAATGTTGATGTAGACATTTTTTGTTCTTCACCTTCCTATAAATTTCCCTTATTCCATTCAAGCTTATTCATATATCTCTCAAATTTTGGTCTGTGTGTATTAAAATAAGGTGTATATTTATTCTCTACCCTTAGTTTAGAAATAACACCAACCAGATCATATGACCATGTGAAACTGAGGCTGAATTGCATCTCTTTCAGCAATTTGTATGCTTCCTCCCCTGTTGTCCTGCTATTATAGATAAAAGGTCCTATTTGTGTTTTGATTTTGAATTTTTACTTCTTTTTAGCAGACACAAAATGTACTTCATCAACATTAGGCATTTTTCTGATGTATTCTAATGCAAAAATCCTCATTGGGAGAAATTTTGGCAATTTTTAAGTGGGAAGATCATAGCCATAGACTCTAAGTTCTGTGTAATTCTGATAGAGATACCAATCTCCTGTTCTGGCTTGATCTAATAGTTGCAACACTTTTCAGATTTCTTCATTGATCCTGGACTCTGTAATGTTGTTTCGTAAACTGAGTGATGCATGTAGAAACAATTCTACAAAATACTTATAGGAATATTCCTTTTGTTCCTTCATCACTAATGTAGTCCAGAAAATAACCAATTGTTGATTTCCTTCCTCATCCAGTTTCTGTAATGAAAACTTGAATTTGTCTCCCTAAGAATATAAAAACAGATAAACTAACACAAAGGCATATTTGAATACCTCCTTAGCTGGGAATTTAACAAAGTGGTCATGAATGGAATTTGCAATGAATTGACTGAAATTGAATATGATGGAGGGTTTTGAATATGTGGAGAAAATGGACATGAATCCTATGATGGCTTCATCTACCCATTGGTATGATTAATAACCAAAAATTTAAGAGATAACTGTGATGATTTTATTGTAATTTTTAGGGAAAATGGATGATGGAAATGGAGGATTCTTCTTGGGTAATGGAGCATTTTCAGTCATAAACAACTCAAGGGTTTTAGCCCTTTTTGAAAAATCCAATTTCTGATATATTTTAATCAGTTCTTCTTTAGAAAATGGAGTGAAATTCTCTACGATGGGGGCTTGTATCATTTTTTCTATGGTTTGGGCAGTTATGGTTACTAAAATCTCTCTTGTAGGAGCAATAATAGCTCTTTGGTTGGGAACATACCAGGCTTGGAATTTTCTAACAAATTTCGGGGCACTGTGGGTGTGAGGAAAGATATAATGAGGAAATTTTGTATCCCATGGTCCTATATCATCAGATTTATCAATAAATTTACCTTCTAACCAACAATAAATTTCAAACAATTCAAGCTCATAGAGGGTTTCATGAATATTATGATCTCTGTCTGCTTATGGTATGTGATGGAAGTCAATTTGAGGATGAATTAGCACACTTACTGGTTCTTCCGGTCCTTTTTCCTTTGGAGGCATGACTCGTTCTATTTGAATGGCGGAGGAAAATTTTCTGAAGGAAAAATGGAGGCCAAGACTGAGATAAGGCTCTGAAAATTGGAAAAATGTCGAAAAATGCAAAGGATGCTTTAAATAGTGGTCAGATTATTGTTCTGGAGTTCCAATGATCTTTTTGAATTTGTAATTATCATGTACAAAGCAGAGTGAATAGAAAAATGAAGGTTTTAAATAGGATTTTTAAGATGAATTTATAAACATTTTGGTTTAATTCCCATTGAAATAGGTGTGGGTACGTTATCTTTAACGATTAGCATTGAATTTAATTTGCTAATGGTTATACGAGCACATGAATTCATTTGATTGGACAGTGGCACAGTCCATGTGGCATGAAATGAATGGCAGGTGGAGTAGGTGGTTTCATCCGGTGAATAAGAGGAATTTTGGAGGGGTCCATCGACGGTAAGTTGTTTTATAAGAGAGGGTGCAAAATCAAATGGGGTTTCCACGTAGTGGTGGGTTCGAGTTATGAATCCACCCTTTTTATACCCACCCACCGACGTTAAGTTTTGTATGATGAGGGGGGGTTGAATTCGTGTGCGGGCCATTGGATTAAATCGTGGTACGATGGATGAACAATGAAATGAGCGGTAGTTAATGTACAACAGTGGTTAATGAATGGTGGGGTAGGAGGGATAATAAATGTGATATGAATTGGATAAGTGATAAGCAGTGATATGTAACATGTCAAATGGGTAATGGAGGATGACGCGTAGGATGAGTCTTATGGTCATATGAATCTTTCTTCATAAATACAACAATAGATTATGAGTTTTCTGTGACATGCAGAATTTTATTCGGATTGTAAAAACAAGATTTCTCCTTTAACCAGACTTTGTGAATAGAACGGAATACAAACTTATTTATTTGATAATGGAAATCTAAATATTTTCCATAGGCAATTAAAAACCTAGAATTGACCTATATGAGATGAAAAACCTAACTTTATACTTCTAAATGGTAATGAAATGAAGTGGAGCAGCATACCAAGATAAGACTTCTTCAGTGAAAAAAATTATTGTTGAAAACTAATTGAAAAGGAAAACAATTTGACTAATGACCCAATGAAAAAATCTCAAAAGAGAAATTTTTTATCACTGATAAACTGACTCTAACAACAACCACACCCAAGCAGTGTTATGCATGCGATTGGATGCCTTCAACCACATTTAGGCCTTGTCATGCATGCAGTTGGGAGCCTAGGTCAATGAAAAGGAGATCTAGCTAAGGATTTGGTCACCTGGGGTGGTACTTTAACCCTAGTTTCCTTTTCTCCCTGAGGAATATTTTGATTTATGAGTCGGTGGTGAGTTTTAGGCCCCACTTCCTTAACTGGAGCTAGGAGGTTGGGTCATGTCATAGTAAATATTTGTCTCATGTTTACCTAGGTAGGTCGGTGAAATTGAGTCAATGTGGGAGGGGGAGTTCACGTATTGGTATCAAAGCTCTCAAGTTCAAACACTTGGAATGGATGGGTGGGATGTGTATTTCATGCATGCATTTCAGTTTTATATGTGTTTTTTATTCATGCCTTATGATAGACATTGTTGAAGTTGTGTCATCATGTAGAGGTTGATGATATTAATGTTGAGATGATTGATATGTTGATTTCATTATATATACATATGTTGTGCTAATCCAGATTGACTTTGTTGACGAGATAGCCTCCCTTGAACTTCACCGAGGTATGTTTGATCCTGTTTAAATTTGGTTTATCTGACATGGTATGTTTGTGGCTATAAGAATTTAAAGAGGAATAGCAAAATGGTGGACTACAATTCACATGATTATCCTTATAGATCATATGAACAACATGGAGATGAGTACTCCCATGACATATAAAATAAATTGAGAATTTTGAAAGAAGATATTAGAAGTTGTAAGGGCAATAATTACAGGATAATTCAGTCATGAGAGGGACTTTCCCAGGCATAGGAAAAACAAAAAAGGGTTAATTTAGTGATTCTTCAGAGTCTATCATATTTGAAGAGATAGAGATTTCTTAGGATCAGTCATGGATAGGAGGAAAAGACCAATGGGGCATATGGAAAAATGTCTAAATTAGGATATAGGTTTGATAGGGATGAAACAATCAGAGATGGTAGGTTCTTAGATACACATGAAAGGAGGAGTGATGATTATGGGTTTCATTATAGTTCCAGTTCAGAGGGACATCAGTGTTATCACTACCACCATCCATATAGGAGGAGTGAGAAGCAATAATTTCTAGAGGAGTTCAAGAAAGAAAATCATCCTACATTTGATGAAGAAATGAAGAAGTGATAAGATGCAAAATATTTTTTTCTTGGGATGAATAATTTTTTCAGATTTCCCGATTATTCAAAAAATATGAAAGTCGGGATAGTTTCTTTCGGTCTTAAAGGAAAATCAAACATTTGGTGGGAATATGTGAAGAATATCAGAGGAATTCAAGAAGAGGAGTTTACTTGGAGTGATTTCAAGAGAATTTTCAGGAAGACGTATCTATCTGAAAGATATTATGATGACAAGGAAAATAATTTCTATGAGCTGAAGATGAATTCTATGACTAGTGAGGATTATACTAGGATATTCTTGGAGTTGTTGAGATATGTGCCTTATCTTAAGGAGGAGTAAGAAAATATTCATAGATTCATCAGTGGGTTGTTGGTGTTATTTATAGATAGGATCGAGTTTGATGAGCCTATGTCACTAGAGGAAGCCATCAGAAATCTTAAGCATTGTTGTGAGAAATTGAAGCACAAGGCCAAGTCTAAGAGGGATTGGAAAGGTAATAATAAGAATAAAGGAAATTGGGATAAGAGGTGAGGAAAAACTCAAGATATAGATGACAAGGATAATGAAACATCACACAAGAAGTTCAATGCAGCTGACATAGGATAGGTATTTCAGCCTGAGGAGCAGAACAAGGGTGATGGTAGAAAGCCTTTGCAGTGTTGGAATTGTGGCAAGGATCATCACAGGAGAGATTGTACACAACATCGGGGTGGGAGAATGTAGATTTACAGTGCTTAGGAAGAACAAATAATTTGGGATGTTGGATAAAGTATTCGTCAAATTTGTGCATCATTAGATAATAGGCATGTTGATCATCAAGCATCTATTATTGAGATGGAAGGTAAGATTTGTGATCAAGTTGTTTCTATTTTGATTGACACTAGATATAATTATAATTATATCAGTCCTGACTTGGTGGATAAGTGTTTCTTGAATAAATGATTGCATGCAGAGTCTTGGTTGGTGCATTTGGCTATAGGTACTAGAAAATATTGCATCATTGGGTAAGATATTGTGCATTTAAGCATAACAGTATGTCTACGTCAATGCATATAAATGTGCTTCCGTTGGGATGATACAGTATGTTGTTTGGTATGGATTGGTTATACATTCACAAGACTATGGTAGACTACTATGATAAGGATATTTAGTACCTAGATGATTATGGAGAGAAAATAATCTTACAAGGTAATAATAAGACTACATGAGTGATAATGGTTACAACTATCCAGGAAAAGCATAGTAGTAGGAAAAGGTGTGTATTGTTTGTAGTTCATATTTCCATTGACAAAGGAAGAATGTTGATGATGTTGAATTCTTGAAGAGGTATATGTTTTTCCAACAGTTTCAGGATGTATTTGGAGTATATATTTAAGATTTACCACCTCATAGGAAAGTGGAATTTTCTATTGAGTTGATGTCGAGAGAAGAACCGACATCTAAGGCACCTTACAGGATGAGCACTCAAGAGTTGGTGAGATTGAAGTTGCAACTGAAGGAACTGATTGATAAGGGTTACATTAGGCCAAGTGTGTTTCCTTGGGGTGCACTAATATTTCTTGTGAAGAAGAAGTATGATACTCTTAGGTTGTGCACAGATTACATACAATTGAACAAGGTGACGGTTAGGACCAAGTTCCCTTTGTCACGGACTGATGACTGGTTTGATTAGTTGTAGGGAGAAACAATGTTCTCAAAGATTGATTTTAGATCATGATATCATCAAGTACACATCAAAGAAGAGGACATATACAAAACCACATTCCCGACTAGGTATTGCAATTATGAGTTAGTAGTAGTTCCTTTTGGTTTGACTAATTTTCCAGCTACTTTGATGTGTTTGATGAATAGTGTGTTGCATCTTTATCTAGACAAGTTTGTGATAGTATTCACTGATGACATATTGATATATTTTAAAATGAGGAAGAGTGGAGCATTAATTGTATGTCAAACTTAGTAAGTGTATTTTATTTTAGGAAGAAGTTCAATACTGTTGGGAAAGATACTAAGAGGGGGGGGTGAATCAGTATCTTGATTTGTCAATCAACTTTTTACTTTTCTTTTCTCAAAAACCCATACGCTACTTTACAGAACAATACTAGTGTATATATGCGGATATCCTTAAGGAAACTCGCGTATGCTCAGATCTCTTATTATGCAGATAATTCTTATCTTAGATTATTGCATCATTCACTTATTAGATGTTAGTAAGCAGTAAACATGTACAGTAAGAACAGAATAAATCAACACACATATGCATCACACATGAACACCAGGATTTTAGGTGGAAACCCAATTTGGGAGAAAACCACCGCTGCCATCGTCTCAGTCTTCAATATTTATTATAAAGAAAACATCTTACAACTATGTACTAGCGCAGAATCATACCAGCACGCAGGCACCCACCCGCAGAAGGCTACAACCTTCTCTTTTTTACCAGCCTCTCCTGGAAGGGAGCTACAACCCCTTTCTCTCGTTTACCATCCTCTCCTGGAAGGGAGCTACTACCCCCTGCTCTCGTTTACCAGCTATCACTGGAAGGGAGCTACTACCCCCTTACTGAATGCTTCGACCCTCAGCACCACTGCAGACCACGTTTCATCAATTTTCAAACTGGATCAAACAGCTTCAACTCAACCTTTCATTTTTTAACAAACATACTTTTCCCAATGCTTCAAACTGAACAGTGCAACCACTGTAACCAGAATATCAAAGATTACCCAGACTTCAGAATAGATATTCAGAAACACATTCAACCATGAGCAACCTTTAGTTCAAATTCCATACGCACTTTTATTTAAACAGACCCGCGTATACACGTGCTTTTCATTAGACTAACCCGCGTATACATCTGTGTATTTTTCAATAAACCCTAACTTCCCATACGCGCTTTTATCAGATCAGATCTGCGTATACACACGCTTTTTCCACAACAAACTTGCATATAGATCTGTAAATTAAAGCTTTGCAAAATAGACCAGATCTATAAGCTTACCCATATTTCTTCATAACCTTCAGCAGACTTTGCGCCAGATCTTCACTAGTTCTTCTTCTGCAAATCATCTTAGAGATTCATCATCATCAGATCTAAGGATTTAGAAACATCCATGGGTGCATCATAGATTCAGATTTATCAATCAAGACCAAATTTCAATCATGCAGATATACTTCAAAGTGAAGTATTCATTCAATACCCAGACACATGCACACCCTTGCACAGTGATCTTCTTCTCCTTATATAGGTTTAGCCTTTATCAATACCATGAGTCAAAACCACACCACTTTCGATGGTATTCCTGGACGAGACCAAATAGATAATAAAGCGCTCAATACAATGGGTCAATACCATGGTAACACCCCTTGGTATTCTAAATTTGGAGCGCAAAAGGGCATACGCGACTTGGCACGTACTTTTCCATGTGCATACACTACTTCGCCTTAACAAATCCACGTATGCTTTGTGACACATCATATTTATCATTTTTCTGTCACTTCCTTTCTTCTGTTCCTTCTAAGCTGATCTGTAGATACATCATCCTTACATATTTAACACATAGGTTTCTTATCATAGGCAACTCATCAAGAACAACTTCATCAAATAGGTTGCCATCAAGGACAACACATTGCATCATATCACCGACAGTCTTATTTCATCAAGTAGGTTTCCATCAAGGACAACATATGCCAACAAATACTTGGTCCATGTTTTTTCCAAGGAAAGTATAGCAGTAGACCCATAAAAGATGAGAGCTATCATGGAGTGGGAAAATCCTAGGAATGTGGATGAGGCCAAATCATTTATGGGACTAGCGGGTTATTACAGGTAGTTCATCAAGAACTTATCATGGATTTCCTATCCTATTAAATCTTTGCAATGAAAAGGAAAGAAATTTGAATGAACGGAGGAATGTGCAGTTATTTTGAGAAATTGAAGTCATTTCTTAAAAATTCTCTTCTCTTGAAGATTAATGGTCTAGATAAAGATTTTTTGGTATGTACAAATGCTTTCAAGAGGGGATTTGGTGGAGTTCTTATGCTGGAAGGATAGGTGGTATGCTATGAGTCAAGGAAATTAAATGAGCAAGAGCAGAACTACGTGACGTGTGATCATGAGTTGGAAGCTATCATCCATGCCTTGAAGATGTGGAGACACTATCTTATTGGAAAGAGTTTCATCTTAATGGGTGATCATAATGGGATGATGTACTTGTTTGACCAACCTAATTTGAATTCCATGCAAGCTAGGTGGTTGGATATGCTCAGTGATTTTGAATTCGAGATTAGGTGCATTAAGGGAAAGGAGAAAAGGGTTGTAGATGCTCTTAGCAAAAGAGTGCATGTAAATTACATTGCAGCTATGAGTTCATATGGGACAGACTTAGAGGAATCGATCTTGCAGGAAGGAAAATAGGATGGCATTTATTAGAAGCTTAAGCACAAGTTACAACAACAGGGTGCATGTGATCAGGATGTGGATTATCATCTCACGGCATATGTTTGGGTCATATTTAGGGACAAAATATATGTGTCATAAAATAGTGATCTCAAGAAGGCTATCTTGATGGAATTTCATGTCAATACATATTCAAGTCACCCTAGATATCAAAAGACATTGACAGCAGTTAAGAATTTCTACCATTGGTCAAACTTGAAGAAAGAGGTGGCTGAGTATGTTGTGAGATGTTAGGATGGTAACAGGTAAAAGAAAAGTGTAAGCATCCAAGTAGTTTATTGCAGTTGATTCTGATTCTAGAGTGGAAATGGGAGGTCATTTCCATAGACTTCATTACAAGTTTTTGGAGGACATTGAAGCAACATGATTTTATTATGGTTTTGGTTGAAATTTTTATTGGGTGTGGAGCCTGATTATCTTGTTTACTTTGTATCACAGGATTGGACCCCTGTACCTTAAAAGCGGTGACAACGCCACCCGTAATTAATCACTGCCGTGGGGGGTCCAGGGGGGTCGGCAGCGCTTTTCGGAGCCCCCCCCCCCCTGGCGGGGGTTTTTGGGGGAAGCGCCCCCGAAGCTAAAAACAGATGTAAAATTGCCTTGTAAAAGTATAGTAATTTCTAGTCAATATGGGCCGTTCATAGGTGGATGATCTGATGGTAGAAGTTATGTTTAGATTAGGGTTTTTTGCCCTAGAAGGCAACCCCTCGCTTTTATGAGGGTATTGTATTGCGGCTATGTATAGTGTGTGTATTCTCGGAGCGAGAAACAGAGAGGAAGACTGTGAGAGAGAACAGAGGATATTACAGCGGATCTGTTGTAGGTTTTGCCTCTTCATTTTTTTGGATAATAGAAAGGAAGGACTGGTTGTTCGGGGTGGACGTAGCCCAAACTGGGTGAACCACGTATATCTGTGTCTCTCTAGTTTTATGTGTTTTGTGTGCTTGTATTTTCTGCATATTTTATGTGTCGCATTGCTCCATAATATATAATTTTCTAACAACTGGTATCAGAGCCGAAGGTATATTTGGCTGATAAACTCGTAGGAAAGAATGGTTTCCTGGTTCGAGTGGGAGCAATTGCGAAAGATGGTAAGTTTAGGGTCGAGAAATTTAACGGCCAAAACTTCCCGCTGTGGAAGATGCAGATGGAAGATTATATGTATCAGAAAGATCTGTACCTACCATTGAGTGGAAAAACAAAGAAGCCAGGGGCCATGACAGACGTGGAATGGAACATTCTCGATAGAAAGGCACTCAGAACAGTACATTTGTGCCTTGCGGCGTCAGTCGCCTTCAATATTTCGAAGGAAACAACAACAGAGGGTTTTATGCAGACGTTGGAAAAACTATATGAAAAACCCTTGGCCTCAAACAAGGTATTTCTTATGAAACGACTATTTAATATGAAGATTTCAGAAGGTGGATCTGTTGTAGACCATTTAAATTATTTCAATACAGTTACCATTTATTTAAGTTCTGTAAGGGTAAACTTTGATGATGAAGTTAGGGCTCTTTTGTTTCTGTGCTCATTGCCAGAAAGCTGGAATGGTTTAGTTATGGCCATTAGTAACTCTATCTCTGGATCTAGTACTTTAAAGTTTGATGATGTTGTCGATGCTATCCTTAGTGAGGAAATGCGATGGAAAAGCTCTGGTGAGACATCGGGTAATGCTCTGAGTGCAAAGTCTAGGGGAAGAAGAATGGAAAGAGGAAAGAGCTCGGGTTATCGCAGTAAATCAAGGAAAGGCAGATCCAAGTCCAGATCAGGGATAGTGTGCTGAAAATGCGGAAAGAGAGGACACCTAAAGAAAGATTATAGATCTTGGAAGGGAAAAGAAGGAGACACATAGCAAGAAAACAATCATGAAGCAAATGTGACAGGTGATGTGTTACAAGATGCTTTGATTCTTTCTTTCGAAAATGTTACTGATTCTTGGGTTTTAGATTCAGCGGCTTCATTCCATGCCACACCTAATAAGAAATATTTTCATGACTATGTTCAAGGAGATTTTGGACAAGTTTGTTTGGGTGATGATAAACCCTGTAAAATTGTTGGAATGGGTAAAGTTCTTGTAAAAAAATAGAATGGAAACCAATGGCTACTAAAGGAGGTAAGGCATGTTCCAGATCTGAAGAAAAATATGATTTCAATAGGGCAGTTAGGCGGTGAAGGTTGTGTGACAATTTTCATGGATAAAACTTGGAAGGTCACCAAAGGAGCCCTGGTAATAGCAAAAGGCGAAAAGGTTGGTACATTGTATTTATGCAATGGTATTTCTAACTCTGTTAATGCTTTAACTTCCAAAGGGTCAGATGCAGTATTATGGCATCATAGGCTTGGACACATGAGTGAGAAGGGTATGAAGATTCTTCACTCAAGAAATTTGTTGCCAGGTTTGAAGAATGTTGATTTGGATTTCTGTGAAAATTGCATTTATGGAAAAGAAAAGAGAGACAGATTTATCAGAGTTGGGAAAGAAAAGAAGAGCGAAAAATTGGAGCTTGTGCATACAGATGTATGGGGACCTACTCAGGTATCATCTCTCGGTGGCTCTCACTATTATGTTACGTTTATTGATGATGCAACTAGAAAAAATTGGATTTATTGTATTCAAAATAAATCTAATGTATTTGATACTTTCAAGAAATGGAAAGCTTTGGTTGAGATTGAGACAGGAAAGAAGTTGAAGTGTCTCAGATCAAACAATGGAGGTGAATATTGCAGCAAAGAGTTTGATAGGTACTGTTTAGAGCATGGAATTCGTAGAGAGAAGACAGTTCCAAGAACACCACAAGAAAATGGTGTGTCAGAAAGGATGAACAGAACAATCATGGAGCGTGCAAGGTGCATGAGATTGCATGCAGGATTGCCTTTACAATTTTGGGCAGATGCTGTAGATACCGTTGTTTATCTAATAAACAGAGGGCCTTCAAGTTCTTTGGATGGTGGTATTCCAGAGGAAGCATGGATAGGTAAAAAGGTAAACTACTCTTTTTTAAAGCCTTTTGGTTGTGAGGCCTTTGTCCATATTAATAAAGAAAATAGAACAAAGCTTGAGGCAAAATCAAATAAATGTACCTTTATTGGATATGGTGTTAATGATTTTGGTTATTGCTTATATGATTATGAAAATCACAAAATCATTAGGAGCAGAGATGTAATATTCAATGAAAAGGTCTTGTATAAGAATCAGTTGCAGGAAAACAAACAGGATAAAGAAAGCAAGGAATACACAGTTCTTGATGAGATAACTGAAAAAGTAAAGGTGCCTGAAAATAATAATAATCAACAACCACAACAGCAGCAACCACCACAACAGCAACAGGCACCTCAAACACCTGAAAATGGTGTTAGAAGATCTACCAGGATAAGTAGACTCCCTAAACAATACTCTCCTTGATTATATTATTTATTGTTGACTGATTCTGGTGAACCTGAATGTTATGAAGAAGCAATACAGGTTGAAAGCAGGAAGAAGTGGGAGCTAGCCATGGATGAAGAGATGGACTCTTTAATGCATAACCAGACTTGGGACTTAGTCAGGTTGCCTGCAGGTAAAACTACATTGCAGAATAAATGGGTTTGCAGGCTGAAGGAAGAAGATGGAGGAAAACAGAGGTACAAAGCTAGACTTGTGGTGAAGGGGTTTGCAGAGAAGAAAGGTATTGATTTTGATGAAATATTTTCTCCTGTTGTTAAAATGACTTCAATCAGAAATATTTTAAGTCTTGTAGCAGCGGAATATTTACATCTTGAACAGTTAGATGTAAAGACAAAATTTCTCCATGGAGATTTGGAGGAAGAGATATACATGCAACAACCAGAAGGATATGAGGTAAAAGGGAAAGAAAATTTTGTGTGCAGGTTAAAGAAGAGCTTGTATGGCTTAAAACAGGCTCCAAGGTAGTGGTATCTAAAATTTGACAAGTTTATGTCTGAACAAGGTTATACTAGATGTCACTCTGATCATTGTGTTTATCTAAAAAGGAAAAATGATGGCAGCTATATTATATTGTTATTGTATGTATATGACATGCTTATTGCAGGGTCTAACATGCAGGAAATAAATGTGCTCAAAATAAAATTGGAAAATTCATTTGCAATGAAGGATTTGGGAGCTGCAAAACAAATCCTTGGTATGAGGATAACTAGAGACAGGAAAAATCGCAAATTAAAATTGTCTCAGAATGAGTACATAGAAAAGGTGTTGAAAAGATTTAATATGCAGAATGCAAAAACAGTTAGTACACCTTTTGCTAGCCATTTCAAACTTAGTAAGGAGATGTGCCCCAAGAACCAAGAAGAAATGGACTATATGTCTAAAGTTCCATATGCATCAGTAGTTGGAAGCTTAATGTATGCAATGGTTTGCACAAGGCCTGATATTGCATATGCAGTGGGAGTTGTAAGCAGGTACATGAATAATCCAGGAAAAGAACATTAGATGGCAGTAAAATGGATTCTCAAATATTTGAGAGGTACCACAAATCAAGCATTATGCTTTGGTGGTTCAAACATTGCTCTACAGGGATATGTTGATGCAGATATGGCAGGTGACAGAGATAACAGGAGGAGCACTACAGGATATGTATTTACTGTAGGTGGAATAGCTGCCAGTTGGGTTTCAAAAATCCAAAGTGTTGTTGCACTTTCAACAACAGAAGTCGATTATGTTGCTGCTACAGAGGCTAGTAAAGAAATAATTTGGTTACAAAGGTTTATGGATGAATTGGGTAAGAAACATGATATGGGCACGTTATATAGTGATAGCCAAAGTGCCATTCATCTTGAAAAGAAATCAGCATTTCATTCCAGGACTAAACACATACATCTCAAGTACCATTTCATACGGTTAGTATTGGAAGATGGAGAGTTGAAGCTAGAAAAGATACACACTAGCCAAAATCCTGCAAATATGCTAACAAAATTTGTAACCAGGGAGAAACTGAGAATGTGCTCAGTTTCAATTGGTCTTCATGGATGACAATGAAGATGAGGAACAGCCAGGTCCAAAGGAGATTCATTGTCCAGCAAATGAAGCAGCGATGGAGTTGATACTATCAGTCTCCAAGTGGGAGATTGTTGGGTGTGGAGCCTGATTATCTTGTTTACTTTGTATCACAACATTGGACCCTTGTACCTTAAAAGGGGCGGCAACGCCGCCCGTAATTAATCGTTGCTGTGGGGGGTCCAGGGGGGGCGGCAACGCTTTTTGGAGCCCCCCCCCTGGCGAGGGTTTTTAGGGGAAGTGCCCTCGAAGCTAAAAATAGATGTAAAATTGCCTTGTAAAAGTATAGTAATTTCTAGTCAATCTGGGTCGTTCATATGTGGATGATTTGACGGTAGAAGTTATGTTTAGATTAGGGTTTTTTTCCCTAGAAGGCAACCCCTCGCTTTTATGAGGGTATTGTATTGCGGCTATGTATAGTGTGTGTATTCTCGGAGCGACAAATAGAGAGGGAGACTATGAGAGAGAACAGAGGATATTACAGCGGATCTGCTGTAGGTTTATTCTCTTCATTTTGTTGGATAATAGAAAGGAAGGACTGGCTGTTCAGGGTGGACGTAACCCAAACTAGGTGAACCACGTATATCTGTGTCTCTCTAGTTTTATGTGTTTTGTGTGCTTGTATTTTCCGCATATTTTATGTGTTGCATTTCTCCATAATATATAATTTTCTAACCATTTTGACCAAGGTAACTCATTTCATTACAGTTAAGTCTACAAAATCTGCTAGTGACATAGTTGATATTTTCTTCATGAGTTAGTGAGGTTTCATGGTATTAATAATAATATTGTGTCAGAAATAGATGCCAAGTTCACTACCAGGTTTTGGAAGGAGTTGTTTCCATGTTTGAGGAAAAATTTAACTTTCAATACAACTTATCATCTGTAGACAGATGGATAGACAAAGAGATTTAACCAAATTATTGAGCACATGTTGAGGATGTATGTCATGCATCAACAGCGAAAGTGGGAAGAGTATCTTCCACTAGTAGATATTGTGTATAATAATGGGTATTAAGAGGCTTTGAAGATGATTCCATTTGAGGCACTTTATGGACTATGTTGTAATACTCTTATGAGCTGGAGTGATCCACTAAACAGGTTGTTTATTTGACTAGTCATGTAGACATATATGGAACAAGAAATGTTTCGTATCAAGAAGATTCTAAAGGTTGCATAGGACAGGAAGAAGAGTTATGTAGATCAACACAGGGTATATAAGGATTTTTAGGTTGGGGAACATGTGTACTTGCGCATCAATCCCAAGAGGAGATCCTTGAGGATTAGATCATGTGCCAAGCTTACACCTCGGTATTATGGGCCTTTCGGGATCCTTGAGAGGATTTTACCAGTGGCCCACAAACTTGCACTGTCTTTGAAAATTAAAGTCTATGATGCTTTCCATGTTTCATTTCTTAAGAAGTATGTGAAATATTTTGATCATGTGATTGACTGGTCTCTATTGTAGGTGGAGCCAGAAGGAGAATTCTAGCTGGAACCTCAGTGCATTTTCTAGCGAAAGATGCTCATGCTCTGTTGAGCCCCAAAGATGACCTTCTTTTCCACCACATTTTACTTCATTTTCTTTGTCTCTCATCAATTACAGGCTTAAATGATCAATAGGATTGATTAGGATTAATTTAAGAATGTATATAATGGCTAACTTGCTATGTTTTCATGATTTTCTTATTGTAGCAATTTTTGAATAGACTCGGCTAAAAAACACAGTCATTCTGTAGCCAGTCGCCTATTCCGCAGCCGTTCTCATGTTTACGCAGGTTCCAGGTGTCACCTCAAGTAAAAATGCATAAGGTCGTATTCCACATCACTCCCCCATCATTTATTACTCTCCACGAAGTCTGAGCTCGAGTCTATAGGCAGTTATGCACGTGCGAAACCAAAACTAGGTGACAGACTTCTAATAGGACAAGGACTGTACAGATGTCCTTAAACATAGAATGAGGCCACCACCAGAGTCCTAGTTTTATTTTAGTTTGGAAAGACAATTAATCCTATTTTATCTCAAAGACAGTTATGTAATTTTGTTATAAGTATGGCTCAGGAGATCGAGAAACAACTTAGCTAGATTTATGTTTTATTGCTAGATCTCAGAAGACCGTAAATACTCTGTTTTGAAGAATTTCTCCTTTAATGAAAGAATCATCACTTTATTGCAAGATATAAGTCAATATTGAGTACATTTGCATGCTAATCCGGTGGTAGAGGGCCCCTGCTACCTGAGAAGCTTTGTTCATATGATTTAGATAAGTAACTTAGCCTTGTTTCATTCTTAGTTTAATTAATTTTCTGAACTTTGTGTTTTTATACTTACTTGTAGTGGATGCCACAGTTAGTCTTATCCTTACAAACTCTGCCAAAATATCACTCACATTGGATGGGAGATAACTGTAGTATTTAGGAGTTAGTTTCATTTCTTTGAACTTTATGATTTTGTGCTCGATTACATCAGTTGTTACAGCTAGTCGTGATCTTATAAACTCTTCCAAAATATCACTAATTCTAGATGAGACATAGTTGTGGTGTTTTAGAGCTTTGTTGAATTGTATTCTTTCATGCTCATTTACATAACATGTTGCAGCCAGTCTTGTTCCATAAATTATTCCAAAATACCACTAATTTCGAATGAGACAGAGCTGAGACATTTTAGTGATTAGTTGCATCTTTAGTCTAGTTGTAGTACTCCGGAGGTAGATGTCACTCTAGTTTAATTCTATCACTGTATTTCAAGTTTGATAATGGCACTCTAGTATAACTCTATTCACTGCACTTTAAGTTAGATTAGTGACATTCTAGTTCAGTTCCAAATCACTATATTTCAAAGTTAGGCTAAAAGCATTCTAGGTTAGTTGTGATCACTGTGTTTCGAGCTTAATCAATTGCATTCTAGTTCAGTGTTATTCACTGTTCTTTAAGTTGTAACAACTGTCAAAACTAGACTTCACGGCCTTCATTGTTTACAAACTAATCTTGTTCTGACTTTTCATTAATGCATTATCATATGAACGGGAATGAGTTAGTTATATCAGTTTAAGGCCTTGATTGTTCTGCAACCCTTTGCAATTTCACAATTAAGCCTTTTTCCCCAAAAAAACTATTTTAGAAAATATCTAACTTTAGAATAAGGTTTAGAGGTGACAAGTTGAGCTGCAGAATGAATTGATCTTAGCATGAAAAGTTAATTCAGAGTAGAAATCTTATTGTGTTACAAATAGTCTTTTCCCAATTATGTTCCAATAAACTTTTAGCCATGGATGAAATTCTTTGTAATATTGTAAAGATGGTTGTTTACTTAGGAGGACCTAATTTGTACTAAACTTGTCCTTTTCTCAAGCTATTCCAACATATTTTAAATGAATGAATTGGATGAGTTTATGTTATGAGTTATTGAGTTCATGTTGTGATTTATTTTCTTGCTATGAGTCATTATCAAACTTTGCATTCTCTGTTCTCTAGTATAGGCTTTGCTCTGTTTTTAGTGTGACCAACAAATGTTCTTTTTCAACATTTAGTTCTTTTCCTTCTTAACATAAAACCACAAAACAAAAAAAATCATAAAAAACACTAAACACAATGTAGTGAGAAACAGATACCTAGGCACATATAGTGCACCACACTCCAGCAGTTTACTGACCTTGGTTGATAATTTATGACCTCAATTTAGGAACACTAAGTTGAGCACAACATTTTGGCGCCGTTGCCGGGGAATTGTAGCTAGGTAGCCTTGTTTCTTACCTCCTGTTAGTGTCAGCCTTTGCAGCTTTCCTTCAGTGATCAAACATGCTCTTACAAAGTTATTTTAAAGTTCCAAGGTCAAATTTTGTCATCTCAATGAGTCTTCAAGCAAAATTTGGTCACTAGGCATTAGGTCTAGGGTTTGTTTTCACTCCTTCCAGAGTTGTCCAAATGTCGGTCCATGTCACCATTCAGCTGAGTGTACCATCATTCAGAGGGTTTTCCTCATCATGTCAAGTTCCATTGGGTCATTTTACAGCTTGTTCATGCTTCAGTTGTGCCTAGGTAAGGTCCATTTCCCTCTCCTAGGGTTTTGGAGGTAATTTCTCTTGGATGGTCAAATCATCGAAAAACTTGTATCCCGATGTTCATACACCTTCCCCTATCATTAATTCACCTAATTAAACACTTCCCATCACTGAGATCCCCCAAATTCCTCATTTTTGCACAAACCCTAGTTTCTAGCCACAACTTGGCAATTTTCTAGGCTAGGCCTGTGTTTTTCCCTTTTGGACCCCTTCCCCTCACTAAATCTCTGAGATTCCACTTTCCCCTACTTCCTAACATCCCTCCCTACTTCCCAAAATTTCCCCAAGAATTTAGAAGCCCCTTATCCCCTTCATTTCGCTTCATTTCGACAAATCCCTTGTTTCACACATCGGGATAGGTTTCACTCAAATGATGTTTCAGAGAAATAAAAGATGAACTTTGGAAAAATGAGAGCGTTTTTTGTACACAACATTCCAAGGAAGAAAAACCTCATTCACTTTTTACACAGGTGTAATGGTTTTGGAGAAATGTCAAGAATACCGTTGCCTCAGGAGAATTGATGCATCTGCAGGAAGTAGTGTTGGGAGATTTGCTTTTTGACTGGTTAAATTAACTCCAAATTTAAAAATTCCACTTGTGTTGGAAATTATACTCCAAGAGCTTTCCAACGAGCTATCACACGCCCAATTTGGACACCAGGAAGGCCTCCAAAAGCCTCCTGCAAAATTCACTATGTAGCGCGTGGCGCATAGAAAAGTGAGCGCGGCGCATTGGGCCAGAACACAAAATTTTTGCCACTGCCCTTCAAAATTCAAATTCTCTCAGTCTCCTTTGCCAAATCCAATGATAGCTATCCCTGCACAAGCAAACAAACAGAATTCATCATCAATCCAGAAAGCAAATGGGAACAAAAACAGAGTTATGTGAAAGTGTCAAAGTTCAAAACATCGCAAAAATGGGTTTGTCAATAGAAAATCAAATTCCTTCGTGTATATCAGATGTTTTCATATTCAAACAGTCCATATGCACACCAAAGACATCAGCAAAGGCCAAGACACATTAAGGAAGTGAAAAAATGAGTTTTGAAGCCAAATTGTGTGTTGGATCAGCGCGCGGCGCGTTGGGTTGGCGCGCGACGCATTGGAGGACGCGCGGAGCGTAGAGCGAAATTTTTCAGTGTAAAATTACACTGGCGCGGTGCGTTGGGTGACGCGCAGCGTGTTGGGTTGGCGCACGACGCGTAGAGCTGACAGCCAAAATTTTTTCCACTTTCCTTCAAAATTTCAAAATCAAACAAATTTTCTTGCTCCAAGTAAGTGAAAACCCTTTGCTTATTCATTTGAAAACATGCTTGGTGTGTTTGAAGACCAAAGATCAAAATTTTAAGTGGTGAAAAGAAAACTCTACGTTTATACCGAAGTCTGCTCCTAAATTTTATGTGTGAAGCTTGAAAGTTGAGTTTTGGTGCAAAGTTCTTGTCATTTGCCACCCTTTTTCATTCCCATTACACTGTTATCACTATTTTTCCTTTTAATTCTCCTTTTTCCCATATCCCTCATACCATTTTGAGCCCATATTTTAAACTCCCAAACCGTATTACTTACTACTACATCCCTCCGTTGACAAAAGCCTAATCTCCATAACATTCAAGGGTTGTTTCTTTGTCCTTGATTCCACTTGACTCACTGATATGTTGCCATTTCATTTCACTCCTGTCCTTAAAAACTACCCCCATTACCATATCCCATTCCTATCTCACTTATAGGGGTTCTCAATCCCGAAATTCTCCAAGCAGTGAGTGACTGTCCTTCCACTCCGAAAATCACTTGACAGTCTACTGTATTCCTTGTGACAGTCCTTTTCCCATTGTGATATTTCCTATAGCACCTTGACATATATGTGACACATCTGACATTGGAGAATACACCAAACTCTGTTTTCATCATAACCATATCAGCATAATTTTCATACACATTGTGACACCATGACAGGGACCGACACATCACAATAGAGACAGTGTTTTCACTACTGAAACTGCATGCACCAGGAGGATACTGAAACGTCGTGAAACACATGATCCACTCCAAATATTGGCGAACGCTTCCTTGGCCCAACATTGCATATGACAGAGGAAACTCAGTCCAAATTTCAAGAAATTTGGAAAAAAAAATTTCATTTTGAAAATTTTGGTCTCAAAACAGGTTTTTCAGCCCAACGCGTAGCGCGTTGACGCGCGCGCTTATGATTGGGACACTTGCTGGAGGAAAAATTTATATTTTTGGATTTTTCATGGTAATTTATGCATGCTCCAGTATGGCCAAAGCATTTCACCAAGTTCTGGATGATCAAAAGGGCCAAAAACACCATGAAAATCACCTTTCTGCCACCTTTTGCACCAGCAGGAAGTACTTGTGGGAGAATGAAGTTTTGGAGGGGAAAATGAGCTCCAAATTGGGCAATTTTACTTGGGTTGGATAACAGACATCCAGGGCTTTCCAACAAGCTATCATGAGATTGATTTTGATGCCAGGAAGTGCCCCAAATGCAGGCTGAAAGGCGCGCGACGCATAGAGCTCAGGCGCGCGGCGCATAGAGAAAATTGGCTAATTTTTCATCTTCCAGCTCAGGATTTCGGCCAGTTGGACCAGTTTTGATTGTGGATGTAATTTTTGAGTTATCTTGATGTAATTTTGTGGTTGGCATGTAACTTTGATTCACTTTTACCTATTCTAGATGATTCACTCCTAAAAAAGTAAAAATCAAGTGTAAGAATCAGTTTCCTTCCTTTTAGAGGCAAGTTGTTTGGCTGCCTAGATTCTAGCTCCTTGTTTAGAATTAGTTGAAACTGCTCCTAGAAGGAGGAATTAGACCCCTAGAGGCATGGGAAGGGGTTAGGATGTTCTATATGATGTAATTTCTGAGACACTATCAGGTTTGGACAGGTGGGACTCTTGGGAAAAGTTTGGCACACTATTGTACATATTTTTCATATTTTGGCTAAGGAAAGATCAGAGGTTTTGCAGCACCTGTTGGGATTCTTGTGGCTTTCAGTTCTTGATGGTGTTTTCTCTCAGTTTATTGTAAGTTCTTTCATGTTTAATGTATGCCATTCCCTTCTTATGCTTCTGAAACTAAATGAATGAGTAAATGAGGTTGAATCCATTGTTTCCAGTGCTCTGCCTTTAAATTTCCTTAGTTTTACATGTTTTCGCCAGTTTGGAGAGGATCCATGTTCTCCCTTTCCCTCTTCAGCTCCTTTTCATTCTGATCCATACATACACCTGATAAAAAGCATCAATACTACTTCCTACCTCACCCCAACTCGAATTCTGCAAAGATCTGGCCTCATCCCCGAGCCCAAAATTGTTTTTCCCATTTTTTCAACAAAAACCCAAAAAATTTAAATCAAACTTTCCTATCTCTTTACTAGCCTAAAATCAGTATTCATTATAAGTCATCTCAGCCCCTTTGAAACCTTTTGGCGAGATAGACCCGGAGAGAGCCCTCTCCTGTCCTCGTAGGGCTAGCTACGAGGCTGAGCGTGGTTTGATGTTGCCTTGAGTTTTACCTTATTTCAGCCTAAGGTAGATTCGAGCGCTAACATAGTGGCGACCATACTGGGGAAGAAAATGGTTTGCTTATTACTTTCATTTGCTATAGACAGAGTCTGAAGTCACGCCAGGTAGCCTTCGAACTGCTCTTGCTCTGCGAGTGCATAGTAGATAAAAGCTGCTTCAGTCGATCTCCGGTTTAGCTTGTGAATGTGCTCCTTGATTTGTGAATTCCCCCAGTATATGTATCAAGATCAGATCTGATGGTTGATGGTGGACAACGATCAGACATAAGAAGGCTGAAATCATTCACCTGGTGACTCCAATTCAAAGTAGAGACTCCACAGGAGGACTGACTCTTTCTCTGAGAAAATGGAAGGATCTTACACAAAGTTCAGGTATCTAAAGTGGAATGGTATTCAGGATCTAATTTGCTTTCTTGTAAATTACTTCTTTGATGTTCTTGAACCTGTCCTGAAAGTTTTTCAGAATTTGTTGTATGATAAAGGTGATCAAAATCTTCACTCGACCCATTTAAAAAGTGTAAATGCTGAGTTTCCCTTTGATCCTGGTCTCCTTACTTTTCCCACATCTTATGTTGACTCTCTTCAGAGTGATGAGCCAGAAAATTAAGCTGATCCCGCAGCTCTTGTACATACCCCTACATCTTGTAAAATTCCAGATCGGTATAAACCTCTTGTTTTACCTTCTGTTCTTCATGCTTTCCCTACAAATTATGACCTGTATCTACCGAGATTTGATGGTGAATGTAAAAATGTCAACGCTGAGCAACATGTGCAGAATGTTGAGACTTTTCTGGATTTTTTCGAAGTTGATGATGAAGATGTTAGTATTAGGCTTTTTGCTCTTTCTTTGCAAGGCCAAGTAAAGAGTTGGTTTAAAGCCCTGCCTGATGCGAGCATCACAGATTTCCAGCAGTTTTTCAAAGTTTTCCTTGACAGGTGGATGATTGGATAGAATCCTTTCCTTATTATAGAAGAGTATAATTAGCTGAAAAGACTGCCAAGGGAGATAGTACAACAGTTTTCTGCCAGATTTAACCAAGTTTATTATTCGATGCCAGTTGATATAAGACCTTCTCCTAGATCTGCTCTCTTGCACTACCCGGGTGCCTTTGATTCGGAAATGGAGTTTCAGCTGAGAGAAAATAATATTGCAACACTTCACGAAATGCAGAACAAGGCAGTGAATGTAGAGGCTCATTTGCTGATCCGAAAGGCAAGGTTGAAGGAAGAAGAGATGAAAAACATGGAACCGGAGAAATCGATATCTCTAGAGGTAAAGCTTGACATGTTGGTAAGTGCAGTAGAAGAGATGATGCAAAAGAACACCACAAGGAATGAGTATAATGTTGAAGCCCATGGCTCGTTGATTGAGGAAGAACCTGTTGCTGATCCAAAACATTTTGCTTCTTATCCCAGTTGTCATAGTGATTGTTTTATAGATCATCTGAGAGAAGAGAGAGCTGTTGATATGGCATGTATGCTTGATGATGTGTTGTATACTGATGAATTTCCTTAGTTTGATCAGTATGATGATGATTATTTTCTCCAAACAGAAGCTAATCTTGCAGACGAATCAGCAGCTAGTTTGTGCGAGGAGGAAGTTCACTTTCAGCAGCTTGAGTACAGTGATCAACCGATGCATATCAGCTATGACAATGATGAGGAAAGTGCAGCAAAATTTGAAGTAAGTGAAGGATCTTTGCCTTTTTGTTTTGATTCGTTTCAGTTCATCAGAAACAACTTCCATACAATCAGAAATCAATTGTCAACAAGTCTTGATTTGGACCATCTTGAGGGCAATGAAAACCTTGTTCAAGACTTTTCATATTCAGATTTTCAGCTCTCGAAAGCCATTGATTGTCAAGTTGCAGATGAAGCCATGGAAGCTAGCACATTTGATCAAATGATACAAGGTGACTCCGTACCATTTTGTTTTGAATCATTCCAGTTTTTGAAGGGTAAATTGCATGGTAAATTTTCAAATGAGCAGCCCATAGGAAATCAGCAATCTCTCAGTGTTAATGTTGAGGATGAGATAGATAACGAAATTCTTGAGCAGCCTGTAGCATCAGATTTGCAGCCACCAAATGAAATTGAAGGTCAGATTACAGATGAAGACGTGGAAGATGAAATACATGATTTGATGATGCAGGAAGATTCTATACCCTTTTGTTTCGAAGCATTTCATTTTATAAGGCAGAATATTCGTAAAATATCTCAAGAAAAAGATGAAAAGCCAGTAGGATGTCAGGCAGTTTCAATGGATACATCGCAGCAGTCTTCTCAAGTTTTTGTTGATCCTATTGCTCGTGTGTTGGATGAGGTTTGTTGTAAAAATTCTTCTCCATTGGCTAACCATGTGCCCGAAAAGAATGTTGATAATAATCTTGTTCAAAAGTCAATTTCATTGTGTTGTTCAACAGATTTTTCATATGAGGAGATTGATAAAGGAGACTTTTGTTCTGTCTGGAATCAGCAACGGAGTTTGGTTTTTCATGAATTTCAGGATCCTTTTGATAGCTTGCTGCAATCACCAAAGAAACACAGCACAGATGTGAGGAAAGTCTTGATTACCAGCTATGAAGATTACTTGGACCAGAGCAGTGAGGTGTTAATGGAAATGAATAGGTATGTTTATGAAGATCCTTTCGCAGTATTCTTGAAGTCATCCAGTAAATTCATGCTTTGCAAGTTTATCAGGAGTCGGCTTGAGTTAAAATTTCCATGGGAGTTGCCTTTCGATTCTTTCCTTTTCCTGCGCATCAGAAAGCATTTGGGAAGAAATAAAATAGCAGCCTACATGCTTACATGGTTGCATTGGTTGTTCCATTTCACTTCATCAGGTGGTGAAAAGTACAATTAGAGTAGGTTGATGAATAAGCTCTACTTTGAGCATCTTTTCTAGTTTGTCAGTTGTGTTTAAGTATCGAGTCAGTTTTTAGTTGAGTGAGAGTCAGTTTGTGTCATCAAGTCATCAGTTTTCAGTCATGCATTTCAGTTTGAGTTTTTGATTCCATGGCCCAATGGATAAGGCACTGGTCTGCTCTCCCAAAGATCTGATGTTCTTGGCACCTCCAAGGAGCTACCATCCCCATTGGAGCCAATGTTAGTGTCAGCCTTTGCAGCTTTCCTTCAGTGATCAAGCATGCTCTTACAAAGTGATTTTAAAGTGTCAAGGTCAAATTTTGTCATTTCAATGAGTCTTCAAGCAAAATTTGGTCACTAGGCATTAGGTCTAGGGTTTGTTTTCACTCCTTCCAGAGTTTTCCAAATGTCGGTCCATGTCACCATTCAGCTGAGTGTACCATCATTCATAGGGTTTTCATCATCATGTCAAGTTCCATTGGGTCATTTTACAGCTTGTTTATGCTTCAGTTGTGCCTAGGTAAGGTCCATTTCCCTCTCCTAGGGTTTTGGAGGTAATTTCTCTTGGATGGTCAAATCATTAGAAAAAATTGTATCCTGATGTTCATCCACCTTCCCATATCATTAATGTACCTTATTAAACACTTCCCATCACCGATATCCCCCAAATTCCTCATTTTTGCACAAACCCTAGTTTCTTGCCACAACTTGGCAATTTTCTAGGCTAGGCCTGTGTTTTTCCCTTTTGGACCCCTTCCCCTCACTCAATCTCTGAGATTCAACTTTCCCCTACTTCCTAACATCCCTCCTTACTTCCCAAAATTTCCCCAAGAATTTAGAAGCCCCTTATCCCCTTCAATTCGCTCCATTTCGACAAATCCCTTGTTTCACACATCGGGATAGGTTTCACTAAAATGATGTTTCAGAGCAACAAAAGATGAATTTTGGAAAACTAAGAGAGGTTTTTGTACAAAACATGCCAAGGAAGAAAAATATCCTTCCCTTTTTACACAGTTGTAATGGTTTTGGAGAAATGTTAAGAATACCGTTGCCTCAGAAGAATTGATGCACCTGCAGGAAGTAGTGTTGGGGGATTTGATTTTTGATAGGGTAAATGAACTCCAAATTGAAAAATTCCACTTGGGTTGGAAATTATACTCCAAGAGCTTTCCAAAGAGCTATCACGCGCCCAATTTGGACACCGGGAAAGCCTCCAAAATCCTTATGAAAAATGACACTATGTAGCGCGCGGCGCATAGAAAAGTGAGCGCGGCGCATTGGGCCAGAACACAAATTTTTTTCCATTGCCCTTCAAAATTAAAATTCTCTCAGTCTCCTTTGCCAAATCCAATGATAGATATCCCTACACAAGCAGACAAAGAGAATTCATCATCAATCCAGAAAACAAATGGGAACAAAAACAGAGTTATGTGAAAGTGTCAAAGTTCAAAACATCGCAAAAATGGGTTAGTCAATAGAAAATCAAAGTCCTTCATGTATATCAGATGTTTTCATATTCAAACAGTCCATATGCAGACCAAAGACATCAGCAAAAGCCAAGACACATCAAGGAAGTGAAAAAAATGAGTTTTGAAGCCAAACTGTGTGTTGGATCAGCGCGCGGCGTGTTGGGCTGGCGCGCGGCGCGTACAGCAAAATTTTCAGTGTAAAATTACACTGGCGCGGCGCATTGGAGGACGCGCGGCGCTTTGGGTTGGCACGCGGCGCGTAGAGCTGAGACTCAAATTTTTCCATTGCTTCTATTTTTTTGTATTGGTTTCGTCAATTTTTCTCCGAGTAAGTTCAAGTGACCTTGTAATTGCCATAACTCATGCTTGTTGTTGGTTGTGTGATTGATCATGAGAATTCAAAATGCCGAAAACCAACTCTATCATCTTGTTGAAGAAATGCCTCCTTAAGGTTTTGAGTTGGTATTATAAAAATAATTTGGTGTTAAAAACTCCATTCCCCACTTTGTTGATTCCTCCCCTCACTATTTATCTCACCACTACACTCATCCCTTTTCTTATCTCCTTACATCTCTAAAAGCCATTTACTCCTAAAGCTCATTCATACCATCTCATTCCCATTCCCAATACCACTTCTAAATTTCCTCAAATCCCAAGTTTCCCAAAACGGTCAAAGTGACTGTCCTCACACTATAGATTCACTTGACAAAGCTCCCTTGAACCCAATTATCCTCACTGCCCTATTTTCCATAGTCCCTCATTTGGTTTTGGCACATATTTTGGCAATTGAGGAAAAAATCAACATACACCTTGCATAGATACCATGGAGACGGCTACTTCTATGATCGAGACCACTGAGTTACATGTGTCCAGGAGGTCAACCAAGAGAAGAACAGCTTGAGGAACATGACATACCATTACTTGGGCACTCACTCAGGTTTGCAAAGCAAGAAATCAGGAACTTGAAGGTCAAGTTGTAGAAAAGCATCGAGGAGGAAAAAGGGCATGATCGACTCCGAATCTTGGCGAACACTTCCTTGGCCCAACATTGCATATGAAAGAGGACACTCAGTCCAAATTTCAAGGAATTTGGAGAAAATTTGTCATTTTGAAAAATTTGGTCACAAAACAGGTTTTTCAGCCCAACGCGTAGCGCGTCGACGCGCGCGCTTATGATTGGGACACTTGCTGGAGGAAAAATTTATATTTTTGGATTTTTCATGGTAAGTTATGCATGCTCCAGTATGGCCAAAGTATTTCACTAAGTTCTAGATGATCAAAAGGGTCAAAAACACCATGAAAATCACCTTTCTGCCACCTTTTGCACCAGCAGGAAGTACTTGTGGGAGAATGAAGTTTTGGAGGGGAAAATGAGCTCCAACTTGGGAAATTCCACTTGGGTTGGATAGCAGACATCCAGGGCTTTCCAACAAGCTATCATGAGCTTGATTTTGATGCCGAGAAGTGCCCCAAAAGCAGGATGAAAGGCGCGCGACGCATAGAGCTCAGGCACGTGACGCATAGAGATTTTTGGTCAATTTTTCATCTTCCAGCTCAGGATTTCGGCCAGTTGGACCAGTTTTGATTGTGGATGTAATTTTTGAGTTATCTTGATGTAATTTTGTGGTTGGAATGTAACTTTGATTCAATTTTACCTATTCTAGATTATTCACTCCTAAAAAAGTAAAAATCAAGTGTAAGAATCAGTTTCCTTCCTTTTAGAGGCAAGTTGTTTGGCTGCCTAGATTCTAGCTCCTTGTTTAGAATTAGTTGAAACTGCTCCTAGAAGGAGGAATTAGACCCCTAGAGGCATGGGAAGGGGTTAGGATGGTCTATATGATGTAATTTCTAAGACACTATCAGGGTTGGACAGGTTGGACTCTTGGGAAAAGTTTGGCACACTATTGTACATATTTTTCATATTTTGGCTAAGGAAAGATCAGAGGTTTTTTAGCACCTGTTGGGATTCTTGTGGCTTTCAGTTCTTGATGGTGTTTTCTCTCAGTTTATTGTAAGTTATTTCATGTTTAATGTATGCCATTCCCTTCTTATGCTTCTGAAACTAAATGAATGAGTAAATGAGGTTGAATCCATTGTTTCCAGTGCTCTGCCTTTAAATTTGTTTAGTTTTACATGTTTTCGCCAGTTTGGAGAGGATCCATGTTCTCCCTTACCCTCTTCAACTCCTTTTCATTCTGATCCATCCATACACCTGATCAAAAGCATCAAGACTACTGCCTACCTTGCCCCAACTCGAATTCTACAAAGATCTAGCCTCATCCCCGAGCCCAAAATTGTTTTTCCCATTTTTTCAACAAAAACCCAAAAAATTTAAATCAACTTTCCTATCTCTTTACTAGCCTAAAATCAGTATTCATTATAAGTCATCTCAGCCCCTTTGAAACCTTTTGGCGAGTTAGACCCGAAGAGAGCCCTCTCCTGTCCTCGTAGGGCTAGCTACGAGGCTGAGCGTGGTTTGATGTTGCCTTGAGTTTTACCTTATTTCAGCCTAAGGTAGATTCGAGCGCTAACACCTCCCAAAAACAATGACATGCGTAGATAAAGAGACTCAAGGGGTAGATTCATAAGAAGCAAAAGCTTGATTTCTAGAACAACACTTGTTTCACCACGACCAAGATCCAGTACACCTCCAACTCAAACCTACATTCCATCCTTTACTGAGCCTAGACTTCCAGAGGATTTAAGATCAGATATTCCATCAGAAAGACCTTCCACTTTACCCACTGAACCTGTCTTGGAAGAGGATTCAGGAACCCCTGCTAGGGACTTAAACCTTTCAACTTCCTCAGAAGAATCAACTATGGCAGAAGAAGGGGGAGGAGGAGTTTTTAATGGAGAACACACACTATTTGGAGGGGGTAGACGTAGAGGTAGAGGTGCAGAAGGAGAAGGAGGCAGAGGAAGAGGTAGAAGAGAAATGGGAAGCTCTTTTGGGTTTCCTATAGTAGATGAAGAAACTAATACAAATATGAAAAAAATTTCACCCTCTGTCCTTCCAAAATTTTACGGACTTAAAACTGAAGATCCTGAAACCATCCTATTTGAATTTGAAGTCCTATGTAGAACCTATGACTACTTACAAGATGCTCAAAAACTTAAACTATTTCCTTCAACATTGAAAGGAGCGGCATTGAAGTGGTTTATGAGTTTGATCAACAGTTCTATTAGGACATGGGAAGACATGAAACAAGAATTTCTAGAGAGGTATTTGGATTACTGTATGCCATTCAACCATAAGGAGGAAGTGTTTAAAATGCTACAAAAAGAGGATGAAAATCTGGAAGATTTATTGGAGAGATTTAACTACAACATCAAAAGAGCAAAAATGGAAAACTTAGACCAAGACACCTTGAAAGCTCTCTTGTTGAAGAAAATTAGGGATGAATGGTTAGATATCCTTACATGATGGGAAAAGGGGATATATATCAGCTCACATTACCTGAAATAGCTGAATTATGTATCAACCTTTCAAGAGGGAAATCTAAAACTGTAAAAGGACCAAGAGACCTTGCTCTTGCAAGGGCAAGTAAGTCTGCTTCTGGGACAGTAAGTAGGGCAGAAATAGGACATATGCTTGATGAGTTCAAATCTGATATCTTAGGGAGTCTTAGTGAACAAATAGACACACTCAAGTTACAAAACAAGAAAAAATCTGAATCTGATGCCTTAGCAATCTTTTGTCCCAAATGTAGAAAGAAACATGCCTTGACAGAGTGCCCTTTGGATGCAAAATTTGTAGAGACTTGTGTAATTTGTTCAGAAAAACATGAGACCAAGAGTTTTCCTTCACTTCCTGGTCTTAAATCTGTCTTTCAAGAAGAAACTCCTACAAGTTCCACAGAATCTCTCAATTTTGTCTCCAGGAGGCCTTGGCAAGGACCTCAAACACAAGGATTTCATGATCAGTTGTATAATCAACCTCCACCAAATTGGAATTCTTCGCAGCAACCTTGGCCCCAATTTCAAAATCAATCACAAACTTGGGTGCAAGGAGCACAAAATCCCTATGGAAGATACTCTTAGTATTATCAATATCCACCATCCTATCCACCATATCCACATTTCCCTCCTCAACAAAATTCTCAAAATCCACAACATCAAAATAAACCACTTCCATTACCATTTCCCCAGAAAACAAATCAGTTACCTTCCCAACGCATACCAAACCCCAACAATAAAAATCCTTAGAACACATACATGATAGAAGGCCAACAGTTTCCAACTTATTTGATCACTCCTTTAGACCTTAGTGATGTTCAACTTAGGTCTGGAAGAATACTTGAAAAGAGGAAACCTTATGTAATCATACAAGAGCAAGACAATTCTGAGGAAGATTCTCTACGGGTAAATAAAAGTCTTGAAGAGAACACAACTTTCCAAGACTCAAACATTGAAAAATCAAAACAGAAAGAACCAATAATTTCAACTCCTATATTAGAGCAGCCATCAACATCCACTTCTACACCTCCCTTTCCAGAAATATTACAAATTGATAGGGGTGTAAAGAAACAAATTATGGTGCCTAATTATAATTTCCTAGATGAGCTGAGAAATGTTTGTATTAAGATCCCATTATTACAAGCCATCAAGGAAATTCCAATCTTAGCAAAGACAATAAAGGAGTTGAGCATGAAGAAAACAGGGAAAAGAATAAGAGAGATAAAGAAAATTCAACTGGCAGGAAAAATAGCAGATATTATGATGGGTAAGATGGCTATTCCAAAGTATCTAGACCCAGGAAATTCAGTTGTTAAAATTCACATCAATGGAATTGAGATCCAAAACACACTTATTTATTTAGGAGAAGCAATCAATATCATGAGTAGACAAATCATGGATAAAATGAAAATTCCTAATCTTCTTTTTACACCCACATTATTACAATTAGCAGACAAATCTGTGATCAAACCTGATGGGGTAATAGAAGACATTCCAGTGTCCCTATATTCTTGGGAATATCCTGTGGATTTTATGATCCTAACTCCTAAGAATAATCTAGGGGGGCATCCTGTTATATTAGGAAGACCTTGGTTAGCTACAGCTGATGCTTTCATTAGTTGTAGATCCGGTGATATGTACATCTCTGATGGTAGTTCAACCAAGAAATTTACCTTGTATCCTCCAACAAAAACAATTACAGAATTAGATGATACTCAATGGATAGAGGATGAAGAAGACTTACAACCTCTCTTCACAATTTCAGAAATTAGTGAAGATAGCCAAATTCTGAATACCTTAGAAAACTTTGAATCCTCTTCGGAATATAAGCATGAAAAATTTCAAGAAGAATCCAACATTGAGTTTTTATCATCAATACAGATGTCTCTTTACTCCATGAATAAATTTGGCAGCTCTACAATTGAGATATTTCCAGGCAAAACCTTAAACATAAACAAGAACCTAGAGAAATCTCAACAAGAAGAGCTAGTCAAGATATTACAGAGACATTCTTCTGCATATGCATGGGAGTACACTGATATGAAAGGGATAAGCCCCAAGACTTGCACGCATCACATCTACATAGAGGAAAATTGTAAACCAATCAGACAACCTCAGAGAAGGATGAATCCAAATCTTAGGGAGATTGTTAAGGAAGAATTGCAGAAATTATTAAATGTTAACTTTATCTATCCCATTTCAGATAGTCAGTGGGTTTCTCCTTTGGTAATTGTGCCAAAGAAAAATGGTAAATGGAGGGTATGTATTGACTACCGGGAATTAAACAAAGCTACTCTTAAAGATCATTTTCCCTTACCTTTCATAAATCAAGTGTTAGATACATTAGCTGGCAAAAAGTACTTTTCATTTCTAGATGGGTTTAGTGGTTATAACCAAATTCAGGTAGCACTTGAAGATCAAGACAAAACCACATTTACCGTCCTTGGGTACCTATGCTTACCGAGTATTTCCATTTGGACTATGCAATGCACCCGCAACATTTCAAAGGGCAGTACTAGGAATATTTTCGGATCTAATACATGATTGTGTAGAGGTATATATGGATGATTTCACAGTTTATGGAAACACATTTGAAGAAGCCTTAACAAACTTGGAAAAAGTTTTAAAGAGATGTAAAGAAGCAAATCTTTCACTTAGTCATGAGAAGTGTTTTATGATGTTTACTGAAGGAATTGTTTTAGGACATCACATTTCAAGGGATGGAATTAGAGTTGATAAGTCAAAAGTTGAAGTCATCTCTAACTTATCTATTCCAAGTTGTCAAAAAGATGTTAGGAGTTTTCTAGGATTCACAGGATATTATCGAAGGTTTATAGACAACTTCACCAAGATAGCATCTCCACTTTTCAAATTAGTTACCAAAGACTGTGAATTCAAGTGGAATCCTGATTGCCAGTTAGCCTTTAAGACCCTGAAAAAACAAATCTCTGAAGCACCTATTTTAAGAGGACCTAACTGGAAGTTACCTTTTCATATTTCAACAGATGCCTCAGATACAGCTCTAGGAGCAGTATTGGGACAAAAAGACCTGATTCCATATGCCATCTACTATACCAGTAAAAATTTGACTCCTTCAGAGTTAAACTATATTGTAACTGAAAAAACGTTTTTAGATGTTGTTCATGCCAAAAACAAATTCAGACACTATATAACAGGCTATGAAACTTTTGTTCACACAGATCACTCTGCAATTACATATCTAATGAACAAATCAATTACTAACGGCAGAGTCATAAGATGGTTATTGCTTTTACAAGAATTCAACATTACCATTCTAGATAGGCCTGGAAAACAAAACACAGTAGCTAATTTCCTATCTAGACTCCAAAAAATCAAAGACAATACTCCAGTTGAAGATCAATTCCCTGATGAATATCTTTTTGCAATTTCTACTCAAACTCCTTGGTTTGCTGACATTGCTAATTATTTAGTTTCAGGGAAATTTCCTTCAATAATGGATGCAAGAGACAAAAGAAAGATCATTTATGACAGTGAAAAATATTCATGGGTTGCTAATGAGTTATACAAAACAGGTCTAGATTTTATCATTAGGAGATGTGTTCAGGAAGATGAGATGCCTGAGATCCTCAAGGCATGTCATGATGAACCTTGTGGCGGACACTTTGCTGATAAAAGAACGGCTTATAAGATCCTTCATTTAGGATATTATTGGCCATCCCTTTTTAAAGATGCTAAAGAGTATGTCAGAAGGTGTGACAGTTGCCAAAGGGTAGGGAAACCTTCTCCTTCAGGTGAGATGCCATTACAGCCTCAGGTACATATTGAACCTTTTGAAAAATGGGCTTTAGATTTTGTAGGACCTATTATTCCTCGATCAAGAAAAAAGAAATATATATTAGTTTGCACTGATTATGTTACCAAATGGGTAGAGGCCAAGCCATTACTTTCTGCTACTGAAGCATCTGTAGTTAATTTTCTTTTTGAGGATATTTTTACTCGTTTTGGTGTCCTAAGGGAAATTTTTACAGATCAAGAAGCTCAATTTACATCAAAGCTAGTGGAACAAATGATGGAGAGGTACAAAATTAGACACAGAAAATCTACTCCTTATCATCCACAAGCAAATGGTCAAGTGGAATCTACTAATAAGGTCATTGAAGGGATCCTAACGAAGACTGTTCATTTGCATAGAAGAGATTGGGCATATAGGCTTCCTGAAGCCTTGTGGGCCTATAGAACTACATGAAGGAGCACAACAGGCCATACTCCTTATGAACTTGTTTATGGAAAGCAAGTTTTGTTTTCCATAGAGTTCCAGATTCAAACTTTCAAAATGGCAGTTCAGATAGGACTTGATCTAACAGAGGCACAAAAGCACAGATTGGAGCAGATTAATGAATTGGATGAGATCAGACAAGATGCAGTTTAGAAAACAAGTATAGTCCAATAGCAAAGGACTAGATGGCATGACAAGTACATCAAGGAAAAGAAGTTCAAAGAAGGTGACTTGGGCCATATGAAATTATAAGAATTTTTGACAATGGAGCAATAAAAATCAGGACAATAGATGAAGAGAAGGTCACTTTTCTTGTAAATGGTCATAGATTGAAGCTATATCACAAGCCACTTTCAAGAGAAGAATTTGTCAGGAGATTTCAGGAAAAAAGTAATGTGAAGTTAATGAAGAAGAATTTTTCTTCTTCATCAACTTAGTTGAATTTTCTGAATCCAAAAGCATAAAAAAAAAAAAAAGTATAAACATGAAAACTAATCACTGATTAGCATGTTTATACAGAAAAGATAGAGTGAAAATCAGAATTTTTCTGACACTCTAGCTTTTCAAATTTGTTCTTTTTCTGCAAGCAGCTATTACAAAATCATAAGTGTAAACCCATATTTCATTTATGATTCATTTCATTCCATTCATCCATACTCCACTTCACTCCATACTTTTAAAGGAGGACAAGGCATATCAAAACCAAAAGAAAAAAAATCAAAGGAAAGGCAAAGGTAAAAGTTATGAAATTGTTATGGTAACAAGTCATGAAAGTTTAGCATAAGTTAAGTCATGTATGATTCAAAAAGGTTGTTTTAATTAATCATGTTTATCATGCCTATCAAACCTATCATAAAAACTTTGGACAAAATCCCTTCTAACTTGCCATATCTGATCATCATTTAAAAATTAACGGTTAAGTACTGAAGTGATTTGATCAGTCACGTCACTAGGGCAAAGTATTTAATGATGATTTTGAATTTCTCACAAAATATCTCTGTGGTCTTTTCTTCCGTGATAACTCTCAATTCATTAATCCGTGTGAATAACCCGCACCACATTATACTCATTTCATAACTACTCCATATCATTTCTTTCCGCAGCCACTTCTTAAGCCATTTTGGTCTGTATCTGTGGAGTAAAAACATATTTTTAACAGCCATTTTCACTGTGGGCAGAGTTCTGTAGCCAATTCTTAGCCATTCCGGTCTGTAAAACAGATGAAACATTTGTGGAGTAAAAACATATCTTTAATAGCCATTTTCACCGTGAGCAGAGGAGCAGTAATTTGAAGGTTGAAAAGATAAGTTATGGGTCTCATAGTAAGAACTGAACCAGTTGGAACCAAGTACTTGGAAGGCTATCCAAAAATCAGATAAATGCTACAGCAGGCTGGGTGGTTGCAATTTTTAGAAAAATTCAGTGGTTTTCACAAAGAAGTGACTAAAACATTTGCACGGTCCTTCAATGGAGCGGAGGTCGAAATAGGCGATGTTAAATTCACCATTACAGAGGCTTTCATTGCAGAAGCAACGAAATTACCCAGGCAAGGAGAAAAGTGGTTCAAAAATAGGGAATTTCATAATGAGGCATGGAAGCAAATACTCAAAACACCAGGTATGGATGTTTCCATTTTTAAGAAAGGTATTCCTAGCTCTGCACTGAAGAAAAAATGGAGGAACATGTTAATCATCTTGCAAAAAATTATAACTTGTGAAGGAAGATTTGGTACCCTCTATGTTTATCATATTAGGTTAATGATGCATTTCTTAGGAGAAGAAATCAATTTTCCCTTTTTCCTACTTCATAGTCTGAAAAGAATGGCCTCAAATGTACAAAAGAGAGTTCAATTTCTGGAAACAACCTTGTATCACCATGGATTAGTCAAAATCTTAATTGAACATCATTTGGGAAAAATGGGAGATAATTGAGAAGATTTTCTAGTAAGGAATCATTTTGAGGAACCCAAGGAATCTCCACCTGAAGGCAAACCGATAAGAAGAAGCAGGAGAAAGGAAATTTCTAAGGCTGTTGAAACTAAAACTTGTAAATCAATACAAGAGGACAGCGAAGAGATGATTTCTGATAAATTGGCTCAAATTAAAAATCAGCTTAAGAAGGAAAGAATAATAATAAAATATGCTAAAGACAGAGGAGAAGGGCCATCTCAACCGAGACAGAGCCACAGGCTTAGAGGTATACTAAAGAAAACAGAGGTTAGACAAACTAGAATCATAAACATTGAGGATGAAGAAACACCTACTGCTAGATCACCTGACTATCAGTATGAGGAGGATTTTGATGAAGGATCCCCTGAAATAGACCCAGCACAACAAGAAATTTACAACTATGTTGAGACACTAGAGAAGAAAGCTTCAGAAAATAGAGAGATAACTCCTAGTCCACCAAAATCTGCAATTGATATGCTAAGAAGAGATAAATATGAGTTAGAAGTACTCAATAGGCATATCAAGAATGAGAATGAAATTTTTAAGTGAGCAGGTTAAGCTCAAAGGTGATATGAATACCACTCTGTCTCTACAAATGAAAAAGTTGCACAAGGCCAGTGAAAGATTGAAGAAGAAAAACAAAAGGTTAAGCAGGGCACTTACAAATTTGAGATTCAAGTTAGTCATAAGGAAGCCCAGAAGACCATTGACTGTCAGGAAAAGCAGAAGGAGAGGCTTAGATGTCCTAGCAGAGGTCTCAGAGTACATGGAATAGTTGCATGAGTACATACAAAAGCCTTGCAGTGGGGGTATATTGAGCCCCAAAGATGACCTTATTTTCCACCACATTTCACTTCATTTTATTTGTCCCTCATCAATTACAGGCTTACATGATCAATAGGATTGATTAGGATTAATTTAAGAATGTATATAATGGCTAACTTGCTATGTTTTCATGATTTTGTTATTGTAGCAATTTTTTACTAGACTTGGCTACAGAACACAGTCATTCTGTAGCCAGTCGCCTATTCCGCAGCCGTTCTCATGTTTACGCAGGTTCCAGGTGTCACCTTAAGGAAAAATGCATATGGTCATATTCCAAATCACTCCCCCATCATTTATTTCTCTCCACGAAGTCTGAGCTCGACTCTACAGGCGGTTATGCACGTGGGAAACCAAAACTAGGTGAACGACTTCTAATAGGACAAGGACTGTACAGATGTCCTTAAACATAGAACGAGGCCACCACCAGAGTCCTAGTTTGATTTTAGTTTGGAAATACAATTACTCCTGTTTTATCTCAAAGACAGTTATGTAATTTTGTTATAAGTATGGCTCGGGAGACCGAGAAACAGCTTAGCTAGATTTATGTTTTATTGCTAGATCTCAAAAGACTGTAAATACTTTGTTTTGAATCATTTCTCCTTTAATGAAAGAAGCATCACTTTATTGCAAGAGATGAGTCAATATTGAGTAGATTTGCATGCTAATCCAGTGGTAGAGGGCCCTTGATACCTGAGAAGCTTTGTTCATATGGTTTAGATAAGTAACTTAGCCTAGTTTCATTCTTAGTTTAATTAATTTTCTGAACTTTGTGTTTTTACACTTACTTGCAGTGGATGCCACAGTTAGTCTTATCCTTACAAACTCTGCCAAAATATCACTCACATTGGATGGGAGATAACTATAGTATTTAGGAGTTAGTTTCATTTCTTTGAACTTTATGATTTTGTGCTCGATTACATCAGTTGTTACAGCTAGTCGTGATCTTATAAACTCTTCCAAAATATAACTAATTCTAGATGAGACATAGCTGTGGTGTTTTAGAGCTTTGTTGTGTTTTATTGAATTGTATGCTTTCATGCTCATTTACATAACATGTTGCAGCCAGTCCTGTTCCATAAATTATTCCAAAATACCACTAATTCTGAATGAGACAGAGCTAAGACATTTTAGTGATTAGTTGCATCTTTAGTCTAGTTGTAGTACTCCGGAGGTAGATGTCACTCTAGTTTAATTCTTTCATTGTGTTTCAAGTTTGATAATTGCACTCTAGTATAACTCTGTTCAATGCACTTTAAGTTAGATTAGTGACATTATATTTCATTTCCAAATCACTGTATTTCAAAGTTAGGCTAAAAGCATTATAGGTTAGTTATGATCACTGTGTTTCGAGCTTAATCAATTGCATTCTAGTTCAGTGTTTTTTATTGTTCTTTAAGTTGTAAAAACTATCAAAACTAGACTTCACGGCCTTCATTGTTTACAAACTAATCTTGTTCTGACTTTTCATTAATGCATTATCATATGAACAGGAATGAGTTAGTGATATCAGTTTAAGGCCTTGATTGTTCTGCAACCCTTTGCAATTTCACAATTAAGGCTTTTTCCCAAAAAAAAACTATTTTAGAAAATCTCTAACTTTAGAATAAGGTTTAGTGGTGACAAGTTGAGCTACAGAATGAATTGATCTTAGCATGACAAGTTAATTCAGAGTAGAAATCTTATTGTGTTACAAATAGTCTTTTCCCAATTGTGTTCCAATAAACTTTTAGCCATGGATGAGATTCTTTGTAATATTGTAAAGATGGTTGTTTACTTAGGAGGACCTAATTTGTATTAAACTTGTCCTTTTATCAAGCTATTCCAACATATTTTTAATGAATGAATTGGATGAGTTTATGTTATGAGTTATTGAGTTCATGTTGTGATTTATTTTCTTGCTATGAGTCATTATCAAACTTTGCATTCTCTGTTCTCTAGTATAGGCTTTGCTCTGTTTTTAGTGTGACCAAAAATTGTTCTTTTTCAACATTTAGTTCTTTTCCTTCTTAACATAAAACCACAAAACCAAAAACATCATAAAAAACACTAAACACAACGTAGTGAGAAACAGATACCTAGGCACATATAGTGCACCACACTTCAGCATTTTGCTGACCCTGGTTGATAATTTATGACCTCAATTTAGGAACACTAAGTTGAGCACAACATGCTCCACAATCAAGCAATCGAGCAAGTTAAATTGTAGTGGATGCACTTTGGACCCAATGAAGCTACTTGGGAGATGGATGATCGGATTCTGGTTATTATCCTTCTCTATTCACTAGTTGAGCGGATGTATTCTAATATATGTGTTTTGATGTTGAGTTTTCATTATGTCTATATATATTCATATGTATGTAAATACCACATGGAGCTACATTATAAAGCTCCAATAAGCAGTATGGTTTTCATGGTATCATGGTCATGGTCTCAACAATATCATATGATGTAAATTTTGCGTCAAGCTATGTTATAAAGCTCTTGGGAAACATGTGTTTTTTGTTTTATAAGTTCATTAAAAACTGAGGATGGTGTTCCCCCAAAGGGGAGGGGTTTGTAACAACCCCTGGTTGATTTTATATGTAAATAAAATAAGATCAAGGCCATGGGACACATATTCCAAGTTGAACATTGGGAAAAACATAGCGATGGGTATCTCTTTTAATTAATTAATGGCTATGGAAATTGGCCCAAGGTTTGATAGGTTATGAATATAAAGTTGACGAACAACGCAGGTGGAAATTAGATGGTACAATGATTTGTTCTTACCTTCATATCCTGGATTGATAAAGAATACACCCTAGCAGCTCGGTCAAAGGAAAAGTCAACCAACATAGGAGGCGAATTAGGTGAGCGAGATGTATATTTTTAGCGTCATGATTTTCTACATTGATAAAAAATCATGAGAGGATCATGATATCTTATCTTTCAAATTTAAATTTAGCTAGTGTCGATTAGCATAAGGCATAATTCTCTAAAACATTTAATGTGTAGGATATTTATAAATATTCCTCTGGGCATAGCAAACAAAGACATGGATTTTTCATTGTAAATACTTTGTTTTATATAAATTCTGCTTTCGATCCTTATTTTTCTGTTGTGTGATTGTAATGTGTGGTTGATCATATTGTGAAGGCATCATATTGATACTTGATTCTTGTAGGAGGGCCCCCTCGAGATAGTAAGCTTTTCCTTTTAACTGTAATTAGTATTCATTTTATGTTTCCTATAGGTTTCTATTAGATTAATTATTGATTTTAAATGTGAGCCTAAGACTATTTTCATATCAAGCTTGCATAATCCTTTCTATTGTTGAGTGTAGTGAGACTTATTTTGCACACGGATAGAGCATAGGTTTACATAGATCAATAACATAGCTTTACATTTCAATTATATAAATAGGATTTTAATTTGTAGTGATAATATTTATTTTTGTCAAGATTATATTCATTTTTAGTGTGGTTTTAATTCAAGCAATTGTGATTTTAAAGAAAGTGTGGTTTTAATTCAAGAAATTTTGATTTCAATTCAAGAGTGACTTCATTTTAAATGTAAGAGAAAGTGTGATTTTATTTTAAAGCAAGAGTGGTGTGATTTAATTTGAAAGCAAAGGACCGTGTTTTCTTTAATTTTGAGTACGCATGAACAAGTTTGTTATTAATTTAAGAAGGGTGTGATATTTCTCTCAAGCTAGAGTTATGGAATCAATTTCATTTACGTACTATTAGATAAACATGTGCATTTTGGTATCTCAAATTAACTTAGGAATTGTTAGAGTGACAAAGACTTCTAGTACATACAATGCACATAAATTTCATTAGTATATTAGACCTGGTTTATAATTTATGTAATTAATTTAACATCAATTAAATTACCAAACTTTTTAGCGTCATTTTCGGGGAAGTGTATATAGGAGTCGTTATTTTTCATAAAAAAATAAACAAAATCTCTAAAAATGATGTGCATGTTAGAAAACTATATATTACAAATTAAAGGAACACATAAAATATGCGGAAACACAAACACAAAAAACATATAAACAATAGATACAAAGATATATGTGGTCCACCCAACTTGGGCTACATCCACGGAAAAAACCAGTCCTTCCTTTATATTATCCAGTAAAATGAAGAGACACAACCTACAACAGATCTGTTGGAATATCCTCTTCTATATCACACAGTCCCACTTGCTATTTCTCGCTCATATTATACACACAATACACAGACGCAATGCAATACCCTCATACAACAAAGGGGTTTCCTTCTAGGGAAAAAAACCCTAAATTAAACATAAATTCTACCTTTAGATCATCTGCCTAATGAATGGCCCAGATTGACTATGAAATTACAATATTCTACAAGGAAATTTTACATATGTTTTTAGCTTTGCGGGCACTGCCCTCAAAACACCCTACAAAGGGGGGGCTCCAAAAGGTCACCATCACCTCCCACTGGACCCCCCTGACGACAATCAAATGATGAGCGACATTGCCACCCTGTTAAGAACAGGGTTCCAATGTGACGATACATCTAAATAAAAAAGATAATCAGGCTCCACACCCAATAATACATAGGGACAAATATTTTAGAGGTAGATTTTTAAGAGGTAGGATTTTGATTCCAGCATCACCACTCACCCCACCAACACCTATTAGTTCCACACCATCCACCAAAACTCGTATTCCATCAATTCAGGAAAACATAGACCTCATGAGGTACTTATATCTGAAATCCAACATAGAGATTCACCAACTTCCTCTACTGAAGCTGTAGTAGAAGAAGAATATCCTACATCCCCAACAGAAGGAGTAATATTTTTATCTTCAACTAGAGAATAAATTCTAGGACAATAACTATAAATCCCTAGTGATGAAGAAGAAGAAACTTATTTTCCATTGATAAGAGAGCTAGTGGAGGAACTAAAAAAACAAATTGGAACCTTATATTAGCTCTGAGGAATCTACAATGGAAGGTGAAGTGGAAGGATAAGTACACAATGTGAATGGTGAACATATTAGGATTGGAGGTGGAAAAAGAGGTGGAAGAGGTGGAGGAAGAGGAAGAGGAGGTGGTAGAGGAGATCTAAAACATTTTTGACTTCCCATCTTTGATGAAGATACCACAACCACAATGAAAAATATATCACCCTATATCCTCCCTAATTTCCATGGATTAAGGAGTGAGGATCCTAAAACATTTCTCTTTCAGTTTGAATTTTTTAGTAGATCCTATGGCTACTTGCTTGACACTCAAAAGTTGGAATTCTTTCCAGCCACTCTTAAACATGCAGCATTAAAATGGTTTATGTGACTAGGAACACATACCTTAAGAACATGGGAAGAAATGAAAAATGTGTTATTATACAAATACAAATATTATTGTACACCGCATAAACTTAAATATGAAGTCTTTAAAATGATGCAAAAAGAGGATGAAAATCTTGAGGATTTTATTGAAAGATTTGATTACAATATTAAAAGAGCTAAGTTGAATGATCTAGATGAAGAAACTTTGAAATCTTTATTGTTAAAATATATCAGAGATGAGTGGATAGACCTTCTCAATTTTATGGGTAAAGGTGATATTTATTAGTTATCATTTGAATATATTTGTGAATTATGCATACACATTTCAAGAGGAAAGGAAAGAACTGGAAAAAATCCAAGAGATCCTATTAGGTCTAGGATTAATAAATATCCAGCCGAGACAGTAAGTAGAAATGAAATAGGAAATTTTCTTGACAATTTACTTAGCGAAGAAATAGATACCCTTAAAGTACAAAACAATCAAAAATATGAAAATGTTGCATTATATATCTTTTGTCCAAAATTTAGAAAGAAAAATGCCTTGAGAGAGCACCCTCTTGACTTAAAAAGTGTAGAAACATGTGTTATATGTGCATAAAATCATGATTCAAAGGAATTTCCTTCAATTCCGGGTCTGAAAGTTGTTTATCAAGAGGAATTAATACCAAATCAAGGATATCCACTTTGTTTTATTGCTAATAGGCCATGGAAAAATCCATAAACAAATATGACTCAAGGTTTCAATACTCAAACATATGCACAACCATCACAAGGTAATTGGACTGCACCCATGCCTTGGAAGCCTTGGCCGAAACCTTTGGCACAAGGTTGGAAAAATCATTATGGAAAATATCGTCAATAACCACAACCTTACCCTATTTTCCACCATAATACTTTCCTTAGCTTGTCCAACCCTCTCAACCTCAAAATTCAAACCCACAACTTTCATTACCATTTCCACAAAATCCAAATCAAATGTTAGCCTAACCACTTCCAATTCGAAATAATAAAAACTCACAACCTATTTACAACTTATAAGGATAGAATTTACAAACTTACATGATAAATCCATTATATATAAACAATTTTCAACTTAGATTTGGTAGAATACTGGAAAAGAAGTCACCATATGTTGTTATTCAAGAATCTGAGAAGGATGACATCTCTAAGAAAGATACATCTCTTCATTAAGAGGAGGATCCTACAAAAAAAACCACCCCTGTGCATTCTGATGATAATCCAATAAAATCAACTCCCATTATAGAACAACCTTCAGTTTATGTTCAAAAAACACCTTTTCCTGAAATATTGAAAATTGACAAAGGGGTAGAAAAACATAGTGTGTTGCCTAATTATGACATGATAGATGACCTGAAGAATTTTTTTATAAAAAAATTTTTGTTACAATCTATTAGTGTCAATATTTGCATCCTGCCATCATTGATCAAAAATCCTCTTTTCATATCATATTAGGGTCTTATTCGGAAATTTTGTCAATTCACTAGGTCATCATTCCAAAATTTACTAACTGATGGTAGCCCTAAAATAAATAAATAAAAAATCACTTTTCCTAAATTTCCATTACTTGTTGGCTCATTTTCATACTTTGTTGAGAGCCCATTATTTCATGAGATTACATCACTTGTTTAGTCATGTTACCATGAATTTCATTCAGTCAAGGCTCTCATTAGGTCTTTAGGGTTTTTCAAGGTTTCATTAGGTTTCTAGGGTTTTTCAAGGTCCAATAATAAACCATTTCCATTTCATAAGAGCAGCAAGTAAGAAAATGATAAAATAACCTCTATTTATCATGTAAAGATGATTTGTAAGGAGTAATTCTTATTCCAAGATGTAATTTTTATTTCAAAATGTATTTTTTATTTTCCAATATGCAATTTCATGTCACTCAATTTGTAATAAGTTCATGGTTCCCAAGCGGCCAACTCAGAGTTCCACATGCCAACAAACAATCAAAAGTCAAAATGTAAAGAGTTCTCAATCATCAAATTATCAATGTGTAAATAACGAAGTAAAAAAGAGAAAAGGTATAGTTTCAAAGTGTAAAGTGAAAGAGAAGAAAAGAGAAAGTGGGTCTCAAGGCCTAAAACATCAAATTCATCAAGTATAAAGAACACCATAATACAAAGAAGAAGCTCATTTTCTATTGCAACCATCAAGCTCACACTCCCTCAGCTCAAAAAACCAAATTTGGGTGGCGCTTCTTTTCTGCAGGGTGGCATTGCATTTTTTGAATAGGCGTTGCCCTTTTGGACAACAACGCTACGTTTTTGTTGAAGGGCACTGCGCTTATGGGTAAGGCATTGCACTTTTTCCCAGTTTGCCCAATAAGCACCCAAACTCTTCCAAATTTCCCCTAATCCTCCAAAAAATTACCTTATCATCTTTTATCAAGTAAGTACGACCATTTTATCACCTCCTTGCATTCATAAATATCAATTTCATGGTGCTTCTATTTTCATGAAAAAATGGCAGTTTGTCTAGTTGAAAATCCAAATCCCATCTCCTCATTCCCAATTTTATGCCCATAAACCCTGAATTCCCTTCCTACATCACTGTAAACCCTATCCCTACCACTACAACACTATATCCCTTTACCTAAATTCATTTTCTCCTAAACCCTAAGTCCTATGCATCTCAATTTCCTAGGAAGCCCTATCAACCTTGTAATAAAATTCTAATTCCCAATCCCTTAAATATTTTTATCCCCTATCACCTCCCTAAGTTCCCTAAACCCTTCACCTACTTCCCCAATTTTTCCTACCCCATTCCCACTCCCTTAACCTATCTCCCACTCCCATTTCCTCATCCCTAGGGTTTCAAGACTAAAAAATTCATGGAGGAGGAAGACAGAGAAGAAACAAGACCACACAAGGGAGGAAGAATTATGACGTTTGAGCCTACCAACACCAGATAATTAATGGCCTCACCCATGGTAGTCACTTGCTTCAAACATGTGGGCTGCTTTGATTTCTGTGAATTGCTCTAGAACTACAAACCCTAATCAAGAAGAAAGAGAAGGGTAAGTTGGATTTTATCTTTGATGAATCCATGATAGCATAGCATACCATATCAGGTCTCCATGAAGTAATCCTGAACTGATTTTGAGGAAATTTGAATAAAATTCGAGAGAATTTGAAAAACTCTTCGAAGGCCCATTTTCTAGAAATGTAATGTTTGGTTACCTTTTTGCAGAGCATTTTGTTGCCAAACAAAAATGCATTTTGGGAAATTGGAGGATTTTGTTCCTACAATATCATAGTACAAAAACCCATCTCACTTTTTACACAGGTATCACAGAATGAGATATCCATTTACATCTTCACGACCTATTTTTCTGCCTGTGCAAAATCCTATTTGAGACACATTTTTGCAGAGAATATTGTGGTAAAACAAAAAAATGAATTTTGAGAAAATGGAGGAGGTTTTTGTTAGAAACATAACAAGTAACTGCTCATAACAAGTAAAGGCCAAGAGGCTGGCTAACAATACCATTCATTGCAGCGGTTCCTCAGGAACAGGTAAACAATCAAGTGAAGGCATATGATCAACCAAGTAGATGGTGACGATGGAATGAGAACACCAAGGATCATCTGGAAAACCAGGTTGATAAAATGGAAATCACGAGAGGTAAAATGAGAATTCATTTTTACACAAGCTTGAAATTAGTAAACTATGCTTGAAATTGGTTTCATTTTTACACAAGCTTGAAACAAATATAAACTTTACTTAAAGTTGGTTTCATTTTTACACAAGCTTGAAACAAAGATAAACTATGTTTTAAAATTTTTGCATGCCCACAGTATGGTGACTCAATTCAAGGTACATGCCCCCCAAGCTTCAAAGCATTCACCAGAGTAGATTGCTATTTACTAACACGTGTATGCAATGACGGTTCAATTACGAGATCAAGAGAAAAAATTAACTGGTATTTTACGAGATTTAATAAAAAACTCGAATTGAATGGGAATGTGTTTCATTTTTTGACACGGTAAAAGAACCATCCTCATGACCTAATTTATTTTTTAACGAGGTTGACATAGTAAACAAAATGTCCTCACAAGAGCTTGTTTCATTTTTTAAGGAGATTGACATAAGAAAATGAACTTTGCTCTGTCGAGCATGTTTCATTTTTTAAGAAGCTTGACACAAGAAAATGAACCATGCTCCGAAAGACCTTGTTTCAATTTTTAAGGAGCTTGACACAAGAAAACAAACCGTGCTCTGAAAGACCTTGTTTCATTTTTTAAGGAGCTTGACGCAAGAAAACGAACTCTGCTCTAATGATAACTCATCATGCTAAATAAGAATTCATGGTGTCCAAGAGGTTCTTATTTGATGGGAGAACAAAATCTCGGAAATCAGGACCCAATGCCCCCAGCGCACGATGCACAATAGCACTATCACTGAATGCGGGCACGGGATAGGTAGCCACATAATTAACTTGTGATGGGGAAGATACAACTAGCAGATAAAGATCCAGAAGAGACGATGGTGGGCCAGCTGCCACATCAGGACTAAAGAATTAAAGTTGATCAATGGTCATGATCCGACCTTCATGCGGAAAACAAATCACATGAAAGAGGGAAGAGACAAGTGCACCCATGGCATAAGCATAGTCGCACCCCAAGAGTAGATTAAAAACCAAGGGGCCTTAAACAACCATCACGTCTATATAGATAGTTTTCCCTCCCAAAGTAATAGGAAACTTCTGAAGGATCCCTAACGGCTGACTGGTTCTTCTATTAAAAGCAAACAGATTCTGCGTAATAGGCACAAGTGGTGGAGAAGAAAAAGCTTGCCAAGTAGTTGAAGAAAAAATACTAATAGGCACGCCTTCATCTATAATTTTTCTTGGTACGAGCATATCGAAGTCTTGTACCGTGATCTCAAAAGGCACATAAGACGGAAGACGGTATCGTGCAAATCGACTCCAATCGAAGGAAGTGACCAAACTACTTGGAGGGGGTACCATTGAACTAAGATGGTCATCCCCTGGTGTTACCGGAGAAAGAGGAGTATCCTCTTGGACCTCCATCATGAGAGCAGGAGGAACAACTTCTTGAACTACAGGGACAGGAGAATCTTTCTCCAAGTCTGAGGAATCTGAAGAAATAAGAAGAATGTGAGGGGTATGAGATCCACTCTCAATGGAAAAGACCTGATGAACCGTGGAAGGGATCAGATCGACTGATTCCTCAACCAATGGTTGGTTGGGAATAGATTCTTGAATTTGAATTTCTGAGGGAGCAGGACCGACCAAGGATGACTCTTGACCAATCATGGAATCAACCAGCAGAGGACATGAAGAAAGCTTCTGGTAACCATCCGGAAGGCAGGGTGTAGAAACAGTAGGTTTTTCCAACACTCTCGTGGCTTCATCCATGTACGAACAAAGGTGAATGGGATGATGTCCTTCACAAAACTTACAGGGATTCATGATCTTACCCTGTTTCTTACAAGTCTTATCAATACTAGTCGAAGATGTGCCACCCATATGACTTCTAAAAGCTAAAGGCAACGACGAACAGCCGTTGGACCATGCTGCAAGGACCTTGGGAATGCCAGGGCAATCTCAAATAAGATGGTCACTGTTTCACAACATGCAAAGGAATTTGACTTTCCGAGGAAGGTGGGATTCTTTATTAGTGGAAGGTGTCTGAGGCACAATAGCTGCGGAGCTGGCCTCTCTCTTATCGAACTTCTTGTTTTTTTCCTTCTTCTTCTTCTTCTTAGCCACCTGATTACTAGAATCCATACTTTCACCAAGAAAAGTAGAAGAGGAGGATGAAGAAATAGGCGAAGAAGGGGAGAGGTCCACCTTAGAATCAACATGACATTGTCCAAGTGGAGGGGATGGTTGTACGGTGGACGGAACACTCGATTCCACAAAGGTCAAAAATAACCAAACATGAGAACCAATAGTTAACCCAGGTAGGGACAATGTTGCCATATAAGGAGCACCAACATTCCCAAAAGCAGGAAAAGGACCAAGATTCCCATCGGATGGGATTCCTTGGTTCGTAAACTCTGGAAATGTTGCCATTGGAAACAACCCTAAAACAAAATACTAAGGAAGATAACTTTAACCAGGAATATTTCGTGGGAAGTTAATTTGTTTTTAATACATTGAAACAAAACTTTGTTGTTTCACATTTTAAGAGCTGAGAAACAAGCAAAAGGTGACTCTATCACTTTCAGGTTGAACGAGCGTGAAAGGAAAAGCACTTGATGATATTTTCAATTTTAGAGAGTCACGAAAAGACCAAAATGACTACTTAGGTAATCTAAGCAAGAGGGTGTACCAATTTTTCGTGAACTACCATATACACCTTGGTGATCAAATGAAAGAGAAATGATCAAGGACTTAACGTACATGCATGTAGTCTCCTCGAATGTTGTGTTCGGTGTATCATGGTTACAAGGTGGCAGACTTGGCTTCCTATGGATAAAAGGATTGCAACCTAAAGGGGTCTCCCTTTATATACTCGACGGTACGGGGAGCACAAGTCCGTACTAGCACTGTCTAAAGCCAGATGGTGAACGACAACTACTAGGTTTTAAGACGCCGGAACATGTCTCTAGTCTAGACCACTAAAGATGTTGTGTTAGGTTTCAATGCTTCCTTAGGTTAATTGAATGAATTTTAAAGTTGATCTTGGATTATGTTTCAGTTTCAAGGCCCTATCGAATTTAGATCTCAAATTTCCTAAATGCAAACTATATGCAAATGAACATCATCTTTGATTCAATAAATGCTAGTTACGAGAAGGATAGAGATCTTTCAAACAATAGCAAAAAATAAAAGTATGCAAAGAAATCAACTAATGCATCTAACACAATCAAACGAAAATGAAACTCTTTCCTAGAATATCAACCGCTAGTTATGCAAAAGAAGTTTTCACTTTCGATGCAAAGGAAAGAATGAAAAATGTTTTTTTTTTTTTTTTCAATGAAAATAAGTACACAATGCACTAATTACATGAAAAACAAAATAAACACTAGCTTGAGTATGCGAATGGAGGAATTGAAATTGAATAACTAAATCAATGCAAAACAGACACAAGAAAGCACTCAAACTAATGCTGCAATCTTCCAAACCAAAATAAATTTTTCAAAATGACCCAAACAAGCAATGTAATCTATGCTTGGAGCAACAAGGGGAAGAATCAAATGAAAATGAGATGATCATTCAACGAAAACAAACACTCATAAGGATCAAGAAAACTTAGCGCAATCAAGATGGGAATGAGACCGACAATAATAAAAAATAATTTATTTCCAAACAGAAGGCTCAATGCACAGAGACACTCAGAAACCCTACGACCTTAAACTACACTGATAGGAAAATATACAAACAACTGTGAAAAACAAGCCTACAGCAATCAAAATAGTCCCAAAGGATCAATTACACACAAAAAACAACCCAGATTCAAGCACAACTGACCAAAAGACTCATCAAGGAGGTCAAACCAAATCCTACAGGATTCAGCGCGACTGTAAGGCAGTAATCTACACCAAACAGGGGTTGGCATGACTGCTACAAAAGAAACCAGTGCCAGTCGGCACGATTGTTAAAGAGAAAAGCATGCCAAGCCAGATATCTATGGGAAAAGGGGAAAACCAATGAGCAGAGGTCAATCTTGACAATCTGGAGCTAAACAGGGGATGGCAAGCAAACAAGCAATCCAGAAAAAGACAAACAAGAAAGCCAACGAATGGAATCGACCCAAACAAGATAAAACGACAAACTCACATTGATTCCCCAGCGGAGTCGCCAATTTTTTAAGCAGGTAAATACTCTTTGCAAACAAAGACGATCCCTCTAGCCCTAGGGTGGGTTTAGAAACAAAGAGACATGCTAGAGTGTAGGTTCCTAATTACTGAATGAAAAGAGGACATAGTAGATCAACCTACATGGAGTCCAATGTTGTCGTCGCAAGTATAGTGGTGGTGGCCTCTCGCTCCTACCTTGGAAAGTCACAATACTTCTGCAGTCATGCTCAGATACCTACACATAGATCAGAAAACAAGAATAGCATACGACATAATAACTTCATTTATAACTACTAGCTAGTCAAAGAGGGATAAGCATATTGCATTAAAAAAATGACATAACGCAAAATGGGAACCAAAAAATAGTCACGTATATGTATTGATAGAAGGAAGAGTTACAACCAAATCTTTGACTTCGCAGTCTCCTCCAGAAATTTCAGCCGAAGCACATCTCAGATGCTCATCAGGGGATTCAGACGGGATGAGGGCATGGACTCAAGCTCTTTGATGGTTCCCCTACATGTTCATCCAGGGCTTGGATAGAAGAGCTAGACACCTTTTTGCAACAGAATCAGATTTTCGAAGATGAGGCCATTAGAGTAGCAGCGCTGCACTTGGGAGGTAAGGTCTATGCATGGTGGTTATTTGAGTCATTTACTTTGAAAAATGAAAAAACCTCTTCTTATGAAATGTTCATTAGAACTTTGATGAGGAGTTTTGGTAGGAGAATTTTGAAACACATGTGGAGGAAACAAACACATTCAAACAAACAAAACCCTTGCATGTGATGGAGGAAGCCACAAACTCAAAAACATTTCAGAGGACCATGAGGTAGGTTTATATCTTGCATGACGCTTATTTGGAGGCAAGATCTTCATTTTTGGCACAAAGAGGCAAAGGGATCCCTTTTCCAAAAGAGGATCCAACCATTTGAGGGTTGCCCACTCATGTTGAGGAGGTTGAGGGCAACAGCGCTGTCATTTCTAGAGTTGATCTAGCACCTCATGCAGAGGAAGGAGGAGCTCTTGCTCCAATTAGAGGGATTCTTGTAGCTTTGCAAGGATGTCCCCAGGATCTCATACATGTAGGTCCAAGCACAATCAATGAGCAGCATGATTGTGCAGCATTGCAGCTGGGAGGAGAAGGAAGGGAGGAAGAGCATCATCATGTGATGAGAGGCACGCACCCTTCTCTATTTCATAGAACTAGTACAAAGAGGAGGAAAAATATATTTCACTGTGAGAGCAAGGGCAAGGTTGCCCAACCATATATACAGCCCACTCTTGACATTGATGTCTCACTGCATAGAGGCATTCCACCCAGGAGGCCACTAGATCTATCATTGATGAGAGACATTTTGTCTTTAGATTCACCACTCTTGGATTTTGGAGAGGTGAAGAGTTTGGAGGGGAAATTTGGCATGGGGGATGTCAAAGTAGAAGTCAGTAGCAGGAGGAGAGCTTCACATGCCAAATCACCAGCGCTGTCTCTTAGGAGGATTGATCCTTACTGGAGGTCTCAACTCTTGGTAGAGTACTCCAAGGATCTTGGTGGATGCATGATTATTGATGATCCTGATGGAGATGACAAATATCGGGTGGATGATATGGTCATCTATTCTTATGACAGAGTCTTCTTGACTAGAGATTCTAGTCTCAAGGAGAATCTGTTGCATGCAGCACATGAGGACTTCTTTCCCATGCATTTTGATGCATATCTTGCCTTGGAAGAGGAGTTCATTTGGGAGGGCATTCAGCAAGACATAAATCAGCATATGGAGAGATGTAGAGCCCAGATTATGATGGAGAGGATGTCACAGCCACCTTCCTACTCATTGAGAGTAAGGGAGCATTTTCAGTTGAGCCATTTCAGCTCAAGTCTTCTAGTGCATGATGGAGAATGTACAATTTCACCTTATGGTTTGTACTTCTTATCTTTTTATGAGCAGCATATTGTACCAAGGAGGACTATTCCTTATTTCATATTGTATTATGAAGTACTTGAAGCCATTTGTAGCATTGAGATTGGCTATCTCATTGGTGGTTTGTGGGGAACGCCACATGACTTTTGGTGTGCACCATTGACACCTTTTTGTACTTCCATATCTATATCTTGTAAAATTTTTGTGGCAGCAAACAAGTGGCTGGAAGAACACTTATTTTTTTTTATTTGATGTAGGCAAGGGATGCACTGCGCTGGTTCCATGGGTGGAACTATGGTTCACTCTCGGGTTGTCATTTGGCAACTTGTTCTTATTGTACTATGCTTCCATGTATTGTTGATATGTTTATGTTCATGGGGAGATTTTATTGGAGAGTGGGCTTGAGATTGAGGATGCCCATTGGGAGCATGATTCTCCTTACCATACATGTTGTACATTTCAGGAGAAACCATGCGCCAACCATGAAGGCCGCATTACATTTCCTTTCTTCTTGTGGAAGGAACCACTTGGAGAACTTGAGGAGGCACTCCATGGATCATGAGGAGATGGATGAGTTTGCACAGTCAACTCTTTTCCCTTGGAGGATGAGGGGGGACTCATCTATGAGCCACTCCATTTATATGAGAAAAGCATATGGTTAGAGTATTGTTGATTTGCATGATGATTTGTCTATATATATGCATCTCTTAACCTTATATGTGCAGGGATTTTCTCAAAGAAGGATTATTCTTCCTTCTAGATTTGATAGTCTACATAAGGCCATTATTGATGATCACTCCCTAAGGGGATATGGGGAGGATATTTCTTGGAGAAAACATACTCACATTGCACATTACATCTTTTACCTTCTCCAGGAGATTGAGGCAGAAAGTAGATGGTGAGGAGGCCACCCATCATTTCATTTTCTATGGCAGTTGAGAGTCAAACTGTGTTGGCTACATTTGAGGGACCATTTTCCTTCTCCTTTACTTCAAATGGAAGCCAGAATGATTCTCCTCATGGTTCCCTTGGTTGATATTGCTAGAGCTTCTCTTGGGGGCATGATGGGAAGGGAGACACATTGGGTGAATGTGTCCTTGGAGGGAGAAAACTCCCACACACTTTTCACTACATGTTCTAGAGGGATCATGGGAGATCGTATGGCCACTACAGTAGCTCATTTGTTTCCTTATGAGGTGAGCCATATGATGGATGTGATGCCATATGATGATGACTTCCAACTCATCACATATGAGATTATTTGGGCCAACATGTTTCACAACGTTGGAGGAGAGATCCTTAGAGGTCTAATCTCCATCTTGCCATTTGAGGGCAATGTCATTGCAGCCCAGGATTAGCATACACTCTACACTTATCCTAAGTGGAGAGGAGGACAACGTGGGGTAGGCTATTTTTTCTATCAATATCAGATTTTCAGCCCACCTACATTGCCGAAGCCAGAGGTGGAAGATGACTTTCCAGAGTTGCCATGTTGGGAGGTAACTCATTTTGCATGGTTGATTGCTTGGGGGATGGAGGATCCACATGAGGAAGATATTCCTCAACACTTCATAGACTCCATGCCTTGAGAGGATGCTTTTCAGTTCTATCCTTGCAATTTCTTAAGGACAAGTAACATTTGGGAGGGGAGGACTGTAATGTTCCAAAATTTTCATGCAGATAATTGGAACATTAATTTTTTCTTATTTCACCTAGGAGGAGAATAAATGGGTAAGGAGGCCCATGCATAATGATATTATCAATAAAATCCCTCATATTATGAAAGGGGATCATCATTGGAGCTATTTTTCACACCCTCATGTGTGAACGGGGTTATTTGCAAGTGGACAAGGTCAAGTTTGACCAAGTCAATAGCGCTGCCATAGGAGGAGTGGCTTACTTAGGTAGCCAGCGTAGTGTGAATGAGGAAGAGAATATTTGGTGGAGGAAACCCTAATGGATGGGGCCCATGGATAAAGAGCTTTCACTTGTTTAAAAGGAGGGAAAGGCAACCATTGTTTCTCATGTTTGTATTATTCATCTCATTGTCTATTCAGACAATTGAGCATTCTTTGTTGTTTAGCAAGAATTTCCGGGGGAATTCATGTTTAGGATTCCTTCTCCTTATTGAGAGGTCTCTTGAGGGATTTTTATTCATTTTCCTCACATCCAGGCTTGAGGCCAAGCATCCTCCATCAAGACAGCATTATTTTTGTAGCAAATTAATGTTGTGTTTTTGGGTGTTGCAATGAGGGTTCACTACACCACCTTCATCAGCTATTTTCAGAGGAGGAGACCCTCTTTCCTTTGAGATATCAGATTGGAGGCATTTCGGAGCATATTGCAGACTTTGGCATCAAGGCCAACTCATTCCCTAGCCCTACAGCGCAGTTTCATCCAGTGACTATGTTATTTTAGTGGAGCATTTGCAGTGGGGCTTTGCAGATACTTTTGGAGGGTGAGATCTTAGGTGAGAGGGTCAGCCTTTCATTCTAGAGATCCATTGGAGGAGATCTTGTCATTAGTTGCAGCATATTCAGTCTTCTCCATCCAGTTCTATTTCTAAGTTGCAGCTGCTACCCAGCAACTCTAGCATTTTGCAGATTTTGTATTTTAGAGCCAATCCTTCCAGGATTGACATGAGGTAGCCTTTGGGAGATGAGATATTCACTCCCAATGTTTTATTGAGCCATGTATTGATATATATATGTATTTTAAATATGTCGCATGAAGTTGTTCTATAAAACTGTGTTGTCATAGCTTGAGCAAACATGTGTAGCAGTGGTTTTATCATGTCTCTTGTACTTGTTTCTTGAGGCTGGATATAGCTTATCTTGAGTAGCATTTTCCTCAAGATCTTATATTCCATTGTTGCTGCTATTATATAATAAGATGACTATTGATTTCTCTCATGTTTCTATGATTTGAGTGTTGTTGCTGCTCCATTATTTTGTTTTCATATTGCTTGCTCTCCAACATTAGAATATCTTGAGATATTCTCATTGTTGTAGCATTTTCCTAATTTGGAATATTACAGAAATGCTTTACGAGAACGCGTTCGAACTAAACACCACTGTCTAAAAACCTACAATTACAAATACAACTGATATATCTGGTACATGAACATCTGGTATGGGTGCAGCCATCCATTATAGAGTACATAAAACTGAGATCCGAGGCATGGTCACAACCATCCAGTAGTAAAGATCAACAAATAGACTCAGGTATGGTCACAGCCATCTAATCAAAAGAGTCATGCAATAAGTCATGATAATCCACAAGAACCCATAGCCTAGATTTTATCATACAAAACCTAGGGTCTTGAGCTCCATCTCAACCCGAACTAGTACAAATTCAAGCATGCGAAAATATGAGCTGAAGTTGAACATGCAATAAAATCATTTGATTACCAACCAATGATGAAAACTATTAAAAGATGCGAGAAAAACCACCAATAGTGACAATGGCCCTCAAGGTATGAGAGGTACAATCCATGGAATTTGAATAGTGATCTGACATCGAACACCTGCAGAATCACTCGATCGAAGGCCAATGATGTGAACCTTGCGTCGAATGCGAAGAACCTGCCATTGAGTCATATAGGCTCTAAGGTACCGGAAGGGATTCTTTATATTAGATTCCTGGATAATGAGCTGAAGTAGACAGGAAGTGACCTAGTTGAAGGAGGTCCATAATGTTTCCCACATCATTGACATGAGATAGAGGAACATGATAATAGTGAATCAAGACCAACACAGAATCAGAGGGAGGTTGAAGAAATGCAGAGGCATACTTCTCTTGAACATATCAACGACACGACACTGTATTTGGCATTATTTTACATCAAGGGATCTGAGGTCATGATGACGTGGAAAAGATAAAATGAGAGGTCAAAAGAGATAACCCAAACCCATGGAGAAAAAATGACGAAATGAGATGTCCCCAACCCGACACGAATGCAGATGAGTGTCATATTCAAGAGCGACATACTGCCAACATAACTAAAACTGGTTCCATTTTCCCCCACCATTTTTGGCGAGTACCCCAATTATTTTTTTAAAACAAGCTTGAAGGGGATAGCATATGCTTGTAATGTAAATTTTTCCTTCAGACAAATCCAACCTAGTACATTTTATGAGCCCTAGGAAGGAGGAACTCAGTAACGTCATGGTGACAATTTCCGATGTCATGTATATTTTAATGAGTCTGACAAAGGAAGAACTCATAAAATTTTCATGTTTAGAGAGTTTGAAAAGAAGCAGAAAAGAAAACTCCAGCAGGCCCCTTTTCTTAAATATTCCCTCAGATCCGAAAAGGTAGAAAACAATATTCGAGAGAACCTCTTAGTCGTGATAGGCTAAGGTATTACTTTTTCGTAAATAATCTATCCCAACCCAAAAAGGGGTAAATGTATACTAGGTAGATATCATTTCACAGCCATTTAATGAGTTCAAAAATACAAGAGTCTCAGCAATATTTTCAAATTTTGAGAGTCAGAAAAGAGCTGAAATTTGACTCCTCCTGGAGGAACGAGTGGTATTAAGGGTAGCAACTAGTTCTGGTGATGGCGGAACTGCTCATAACAAGTAAAGGTCATGAGGCTAGCTAACAAGACCACTCATTTCAGTGGTTCCTCAAAAATGGGTAAACAATCAAGTGAATGCATATGATCGGGCAAGTAGATGGTGATGATGGAATGAGAAAACCAAGGCTCATCTAGAAAAATAGGCTGATAAAATGGCAATCACGAGAGGTAAAATGAGAATTCATTTTTACACAAGCTTGAAATTAGGAAACTCTACTTGAAATTGGTTTCATTTTTACACAAGCTTGAAACAAAGATAAACTATGCTTGAAAAAGTTTTCATGCACCCAACATGGTGACTAAATTCGAGGTGCATGCCCCCCAAGCTTCAGTGCATTCACCAAAGTATATTGCTAGTTACTAACAGGTGGATGGAATGATGGTTCAATTACGAGATCAAGAGAAAAACTCGACTGAGATTTTACGAGATCTAATCAAAAGCTTGAATTGAACGAGGACGTGTTTCATTTTTTGACACAGTAAAAGAACTATCCTCATGACCTAATTCATCTTTTAACAAGTTTCACATATTAAAAAAATTGTCCTCATAAGAGCTTGTTTCATTTTTTAAGGAGCTATATAGAAGAAAATGAACTCTGCTCCATCGGGCTTGTTTCATTTTTTAAGGAGCTTGACACAAGAAAACGAACCATGCTCTGAAAGACCTTGTTTTATTTTTTAAGGAGCTTGACACAAGAAAACAAACCGTGCTCGGAAAGACCTTGTTTCATTTTTTAAGGAGCTTGACACAAGAAAATGAAATATGCTCTGATGACAACTCATCATGCTGAATAAGAATTCATGGCATCTAAGAGGTTCTCATCTAATGGGAGAACAACATCTCAGAAATCAGGACCCAATGCCCACAATGCACAACGACACTATCACTGAATGTCGGCACGGGACAGGTAGCCACATAATTAACCTGCAACGAGGAAGATACAACCAGTGGATAAAGATCTGGAAGAGACGATGGTGGGCTAGTTGCCACATCAGGACCAAATAATGAAAGCTGATCAATGGTCACGATCTGACCTTCATGCGGAAAACAAATCACACGAAAGAGGGAAGAGACAAGCGCACCCATGGCATAAGCATAGTCATGCCCCAAGAGTATATTAAAATCCAAGGGACCTTGAACAACCATCACGTCTATATAGACGGTTTTCCCTCCCAAAGTAATAGGCAACTTCGGAAGGATCCCTAACGGTTGACTAGTTCTTCTATTAAAAGCCAACAGATTCTGCATAACAGGCACAAGTGGTGGAGAACCAAAATTTTTCCAAGTAGTTGAAGACAAAATACTAATAGACACGCCTTCATCTATAATTGTGCTAGGTATGACCATCGAAGGCTTGTATCGTGATCTCAAAAGGCACAATAGACAAAGGACGGTATCCCCTAGTGTTATCGGAGCAAGAGGAGTATCCTCCTAGACCTCCATCATGGGAGTAGGAGGAGCAGCTTCTTGAACTACAGGGAGGGTAGAATCTTTCTCCAAGTTCGAGGAATATGAAGAAACAAGAAGAAATTTAGGGGTATGAGATCCACTCTCGACGGAAAAGACCTGATGAAACATGGAAGGTATCAAATCAACTGATTCATCAACCAATGGTTGGTTGGGAACGGATTCTTGAATTTGAATTTCTGAGGGAGCAAGATTGACCAAGGATGACTCTTGACCGATCATGGAATCAACTAGCAGAGGACTCTAAGAAAGCTTTTGGTAACCAACCGGAAGGTAGGGTGTAGAAACAGTAGGGTTTTCAAACACTCTTGTGGCTTCATCCATGTATGGAAAAAGGTGAATGAGATGATTCCCTTCACAAAAATTACAGGGATTCGCGATCTTACCCTGTTTCTTACTAGTCTTATCAATACTAGTCGAAGATGTGCCACCCATATGACTTCCAAAAGCCAAAGGAAATGATGGACAACCGTTGGACCAAGCTACAAGGACCTTGGGAATGCCAGGACAATCTTGAAGAATATGGTCACTATTGCACAACATGCAGGGGAATTTGACTTTCCGAGGAAGGTGGGATGCTTTATCAGTGGAAGGTGTCTGAGGTGCAATAGTCGCAGAGCTGGCCTCTCTCTTATCATACTTCTTCTTTTTTTCCTTCTTCTTATTCTTCTTAGCCACCTGATTACTAGAATCCATACTTTCACCAGGAAAATTAGAAGAGGAGGTTGAAGAAATAGGAGAAAAAGGGGAGAGGTCCACCTTAGAATCAACATGACGTTGTCCAGGTGGAGGGGATGGTTGTATGGTGGATGGAACACTTGAGACCACAGAGGTCGAAAATAACCAAACATGCAACCCAACAGTTAACCCAAGCAAGGAAAATGTTGCCATATAAGGAGCACCAACATTCCCAAAAGCAAGAAAAGGACCAAGATTCCCATCGGAGGGGATTCCTTGGTTGGTAAACTCTAGAAATGTTTCCATTGGAAACAACCCTAAAACAAAATAGTAAGGAAGATAACTTTAACCAAGAATATTTCATAGGCAGTTAATTTTTATTTTTTTTAGACATTGAAACAAAACTCTATTGTTTCATATCTTAAGAGTTGAGAAACAGGAAAAATGTGACTCTATCACTTTCAGGTTGAACGAGCGTGAAAGGAAAAACGCTCGATGATATTTTCAATTTTAGAGAGTCACAAAAAGACCAAAATGACTACTCAGGTAATCTAAGCAAGAGGGTGTACCAATTTTTTGTGAACTGCCATATACACCTTGGTGATCAAATGAAAGAGAAATGACCAAGGACTTAACATACGTGTAGGTAGTCTCCCCAAATGTTGTGTTCGGTGTATCACGGTTACAAGGCAGTAGACTCGGCTTCCTATGGATAAAAGGATTGCAACCTAGAGGGGTCTCCCTTTATATACTCGACGATACGGGAAGCACAAGTCAGTACTAGCGCTATCTAAAGCCAGATGGAAAACAACAACTACTCTGTTTTAATACACCGGAACATGTCTCTAGCCTAGACCACTAAATATGTTGCATTAGGTTTCAATGCTTCCTTAGGTTAATTGAATGAATTTTAAAGTTGATCTTGGATTATGTTTCAGTTTCAAGGCCCTATCGAATTTAGATATCAAATTTCCTAAATGCAAACTATATGCAAATGAACATCATCTTTGATTCAATGAATGCTAGTTATGAGAAGGATAGATATCTTTCAAACAATAGGAAACAATGAAATTATGTGAAGAAATCCACTAATGCTTCTAACACAATCAAACAAAAATGAAACTCTTTCCTAGACTATCAACTGCTAGTTATGAAAAATAATTTTTCACTTTTGATGCAAAGGAAAGAATGCAATTTGTTTTTTTTTTTTTTTCAATGAAAAGAAGTACACAATTCACTAATTACACGAAAACCAAAATAAACACTAGCTTGATTATGTGAATGTGGGAATCGAAATTGAATGACTCAATCAATGCAAAGAAAACACAAGAAAGCACTCAAACTAATGTTGTAATCTTCCAAACCAAAAGAAAGTTTTCAAAACGACCCAAACAAGAAATGTAATCTATGCTTGGAGCAACAAGGAGAAAAATCAAATGAAAATGAGATGATCATTCAACCAAAACAAACACTCATAAGGATCAATAAAACTTAGCGCAATCAACCCAGGAATGAGACTGACAACAATTAAAGAGACTTGATTTCCAAACAGAAGGCTCGGTGCACAAAGACACTCAGAAACCCTAAGGCCTTAAACTACATTGATAGGAAAATATACAAACAACTGCGAAAAACAACCCTATAGAAATCAAAACAATCTCAAAGGCTCAATTACACACAAAAAACAACCCAGAGTCAAGAAAAACTGACCAAAATACTCATCAAGGAGGTCAAACCAAATCCTACAAGATTTGGCGCGACTGCAAGGAGGTAATCCGTGCCAAACAGGGGTTGACGCGACTACTACAAAAGCAACCTGCGCCAATCGATGCGACTGTTCAAGAAAAAAACGTGCCAAGCCAGATAACTATGGGAAAAGGGGAAAACCAATGAGCATAGGTCAATCTTGACATTTTGGAGATGAACAGGGGATGGCAAGCAAGCAAGCAATCTAGAAAAATACAAACAAGCAAGCCAATGACCGGAGTCGACCCAAACAAGCTAAAATGACAAACTCACACTGATTCCCCAGCGGAGTCGCCAATTTTTTAAGCAGGTAAATCCTCTATGTGGACAAATACAATCCCTCTAGCCCTAGGGTGGGTCTAGAAACAAAGAGACACGCTAGAGTGTAGGTTGCTAATTACTAAATGAAAAGAGGACACGGTAGATCTACCTACCTGGAGTCCAATGTTGTCGTCGCGACTATAGTGGTGGTGGCCTCTCGCTTCTACCTCGGCAAGTCACAATCCTTCTGCAGTCATTCTCGGATACTTGCATATAGATCCGTAGACAAGAACAACAATAATAACTTCATTCATAACTACTAGCTAGTCAAAGAGGGCTAAGCATATTGCATTAAAAAAATGACATAACGCAAAATGGGAACCAAACAATAGTCATGTATATGTATTGATAGAAGGAAGAGTTAAAACCAAAGCTTTGACGTCACAGTCTCCTCCAACGGGTTTTAGCTGAAGCGCATCTCAGATGCTCATCAGGGGATTCAGACGGGATGAGGGAATGGACTCAAGCTCTCTCAACAAATTTCCTTCTTGTTCTATCTCTTCAATAGTTTAGCTATAGTATACTCAATTCTCCATGTTCAGCTAGCTTATGCAAGGAGAGATAGCTTATTTTATAGAGGAAAAGGAGGATTTCAAGATCCCTTCAAAGGTGGAAGGGAGGCCTATCCTTTAGGAGGTTCCCACAAGAGGTGGAAACCATAAACTAAAGGGGGGAGTACATGGTTATTCAGTCCAACCACTCCCAATGACTCATCCTCAAAGTTGTTAGAGTGGAATCTCCTCCTCTATTTTTAAAAAAAATTCCATAAACAGCTCGGCGCGGGTGGCTAACTGGCGCGGAGCTCAATGTTAATCTTCCTCATTGGCGCGAGGGCAGAACTAGCTACTCCCGCCAAGGAAAAAACAGGGGTTTCTGAAGCTCTGCTCAGGGAATTGTCAACAGAAGGAATATTTCTCTCATGTAAAGGGATGAAATGATGGTCTTTGCAAAGCATGACACTTCTTATTAGTCACAGAAATAACCCTCCAATGTGCGATATGGGGATTGCAGGGACAGTGACAAAATGCTGTGTAACAGTTAGTGATATGTCACTCCATATTGGAGACCAATTTTTCCAGAAAATTCTGAATTTTTACATAGTTTGATTGTCAAAAGTGCAATGCCCTAGGTGTTGCGCTTTTTGTAGGGACCTCCAATGACAAAAATAAAGGCACCATTGGATTCATAAGGCTAAATATAGTCACCGTAGAAAATTTTCTAAGATTTTTTGGGCCAACTAGTCAGTCAAAAAGTCCAAAAACACCTCAAAAAACATATTTCTGCCCTATTTTTGAGGTTGGCACTGTGCTTTTGACCAGTATTGGGAGATTAACCTTTTGGAGGGTCAACTCAAGTCATTTTTTCAAAACAAGGATAGTTTTTCAAACTCGACAGGACAAGCTTTCTAATGAGCTATCCTGAGCTCAATTTGGACACTGGGAACCCCTTAAAAAGTGGAGATGAAGTTCGCGTTGTGTTTTTTGCACTCGCGCTGTGATTTTTACCAATTTTTTGTGTTTCCTGAAATTTGCAAATTTTCTCAGTTTTCTCAATTTCACCTTGGAAAATTATGTTTTTACCAATGTAATTCAAGGATGTAAATGTAATAATCATGTTTTTAAGTTACCTAGGGGTAAATACATTAGGCAATAACATTTAATGAGATGTAATGAATTAGTTTCCAAAAAGTGAGGGATGAGTCAATTTGACCTCCCTACACTCTAGTTATGCAGTTAAGTTTTTGGTGGAAAAACTCCTCAACTTAGGGATTCGACCCCTGAGGTTGGGAGAATTTTTTTGAGGTCTATATATGTCATTTCTTGACTAATTTGATATGATGGAAATTTTTGGATGCTTTTTTATTGATCAGAGACTCTAGTGTATTCAATGTTTGGTAGGAATTTAATGAAAGAATTGCAACTATTTCTTTGGGATACCTGTGGTATGGAAATTTAGCATAGTTTCTTCTTATGTTACATGTGTATGAATGTTTTGTCTTCATGATCCATTTCATCTCTATTATATGCTATTTTTCAAGCTGATAAGATGAATACATCTCTCATGCTGAGTTTTGGGAAAATCTTCATAATTTGTTCACTTTCTTCAGTTTAGAAAGAATACATGTTTTTCCTTGCTCTTTCTAGCTCCTCATGAGTTTGATCCATCTCACCCTGAAACCTTAAAGTGTTATCCTTCCTACCTACCTTGCCCCATTGAATCTCTGCAACCCTAATCTTATTTTCCCTTACATATCCTCTTTGACCTAATTCACCCATCCAGCAAAACCAATTCAAAAAAACAAATCCCTGTACTCATACCTAGCCTAAAACCCTAATTAATCCAACCCTCTTTTTTGTGATTTTGTAGAGAGAGCCCTCTCCGGTTCGGTAGGGCTAGCTACCAACCTAAAATATTGGTCTGTGATTACCTCTGTTTGGACTATTTCTCAGCCTTAGAGATCCGATGGAGTGATAACATACTAGCGATGTTGTCGGGGAGGCGAAAATAAAAAATCTTCCCTAGGAAAAAATGACAAAGATCAAATCTGATTGTTGATGGTGAACAACGATCAGGGACAAGAAGTTTGTGTGTCATTCACCTATAAAATACAGTGTTGAAGAATCCAAAGGTTCAAAATTTTCATAGCAAATCCACTTTTCAAGTACTGGTAATTTGAATAGACTTCTTGGTGACTTCATTGTTGTCGAGATGAGTTCTACTACAAGAAAAAATCCCAGGTATGCTCCTATGGATCGATCTCAAATCCCTGGATTTCGAAATCCTATGCCTTATGTTGATTTGTTTACACATATTCCCATATTCAAATATGAAGAGAAATATTATGTTGATCTGCATTTAGTAAAGTTTCATGTACATGTATATAGACTGAGAGTTGAGTTTCATGAAGACTATCTCATGAAGGTTTTTATAGCTACTCTTGAAGATAAATCTAGGGTATGGTATGAAGGGTTACTAGAAGGAAGTTTATGTTCTCTTAAATATTTCCATAAGATGTTCTCCAAACATTAAGTGAAGTCTAATATTTATTTATCTCTCTTAAGAAGTTGTTGTGATTATAGTGAAGGTTTTATTGCATATATTGAGAGTATTGATGATATCGAATGCATGAATGATGAAGAGATCATTGAAGCCTTCTATGATTTCTCCCTTCAACAACAATCTGAAGAAGCTATTCACTTTGATACAGAAGATCATATTCAACATACAGTAGCTTCCCCTTTTCTTTAAGATGAAATAATTTTGCATCTTGGTAGTCAAATGAAACCACATGAAATAAATCAGCAATCTGATGAAAATTTATATGCTCTTTTTCTTGAGATTAAAGAAGCTGTTCAGCACCCTTGTGAATATTTAGGATGGAAATAAGAAAATTATTGTTTCATAAAAATAAAACAAAGAGTACTTCCTCCTTTGACTGAATATGAGATAGATTAGCTCCTAAAATGTCATGTTACAGCCCAAGCTAATGTAGGTTTGCAGCGTTCACATAGTCAAGAATGTGTTAGTGAAACTTCTTCCATCATAAAAAATGAAAATATGATTTTAAACAATGGCAGTCATGAGACTAATGAAACTATACATGAATTTTTTGAGAGTAAGCCAACTTTTAATGATGATTTCTTGCAAGGATATCAGCTAATAGAGATCGTTGTCTCTCATGAATAAGATAGGGCTGTCATGTTTGATAATTTTGAAGAATTTTTTATGTTCAAGGATGATTTAGATTATGAATTTGAAGAGTATGAGCCTAAGAGAGAGATTATGCCAGAGATAGAATCAAAATTTCCCATGCTAGAAGAATTTACAGCCAACACTCAGATAACAGAAAGTCGTACTCCCTTATGCCTTCCTATCGATCAACAACCAAGTGTTATTTTAGATCAGAATGAAGAGTGTGCTTGTTTTTTTGTTGGATCTCGAGACAAGGTAACATTTCAGATTTTTAAATATGCTTTTTATAATTCGCTACAGTTAGTAGGGAAGATGTATTTTCTTATTTCATGGACCAGAAGCACAGGTTCAATAGACACTTGGAGTGCCCTAGTTTTTGTTTTTTCTGCTTGCTTGAGGAAAGTGAGACCATAATTCAAGTAAGTAGCCATCTTCTGGATTGGTTACATCGGAAGGATCACTTCACATGATTGTACATATGTCTTCAGTAGGTAGGTGGTTGTCATCGAGATTTGAAGCCCTCAAGTCTCGCTGATATGTTGCCATCAATAAGTTTAGTAATTATTTTTATTTCAGTCACTTTTGAGTCAGTTTATTTCATCTAAGTTATCAATTTCAGTCATGTTTATTAGTTTTATTTTTTTACCATATTGACCCAATAGATAAGACTAGCTAGTCTACAGTGTTCTTGACACCTATTTCAGAGCTTTCGTCCCAAATAAGGCCAATGTTAGTGTCAGTATTTTCATCCTACCATCAGTGATCAAAAATCCTCTTTTCATATCATATTAGGGTCTTTTTTAGAAATTTTGTCATTTCACTAGGTCATCATTCCAAAATTTACTCACTGATGGTAGCCCTAAAATCAAAAAATTTCACTTTTCCTAGATTTCCATTACTTGCTGGCTCATTTTCATAATTTGCTGAGAGTCCATTATTTCATGAGATTACATCACTTGTTTATTCATGTCACCATGAATTTCATTCAGTCAAGGTTCTCATTAGGTCTTTAGGGTTTTCCAAGGTTTCATTAGGTTTCTAAGGTTTTTCAAGGTCCAATAATAAACCATTTCCATTGCATAAGAGCAGCAAGTAAGAAAGTGATCAAATAACCTCTCTTTATCATGTAAATATGATTTGTAAGAAGTAATTCTTATTCCAAGATGTAATTTTTATTTCAAAAGGTAATTTTTGTATTCCATTATGTAATTTCATGTCACTCAATTTGTAATAATTTCATGGTTCCCAAGCTGCCAACTAAGAGTTCCACATGCCAACAAAGCATAAAAATTCAAAATGTAAAGAGTTCTCAATCATCAAATTATCAATGTGTAAATAATGAATTCAAAAAGAGAAAAAGTATAGTTTCAAAGTGTAAAGTGAAAGAGAAGAAAAGAGAAAGTGGGTCCCAAGGCCCAAAACATCAAATTCATCAAGTATAAAGACAACCATAAGACAAAGAAGAAGCTCATTTTCTATTGCAACTATCAAGCTCGCACTCCCTCAACTCACAAAATCAATTTTCAGGGTCAAAATTTGAGTTTTTGGGTGGCGTTGTGTTTCTGGAGGGTAGCGCTTCATTTTTTGAACAGGCACTGCACTTTTGGACAACAACGTTTCATTTTTCGCTGAAGGGTGTTGCGCTTTTGCCCAGTTTTTTCAATAAGCACCAAAACTCTTCCAAACTGCCTCTAATCCTCAAAAAAATTCTCTTATAATATTTTATCAAGTAATAAGACCATTTTATCACCTCCTTGCATTCCTAAATGTCAATTTCATGGTGTTTTTGTTTTCATGAAAAAATGGCAGTCTGTCTAGTTGAAAATCCTAATCCTATCTCCTCATTCCCAATTTGATGCCCATAAAACCTTCATTCCCGTCCTACATCATTGTAAACCCTATCCCTACGGCTACAAAAATATATCCATTTCCCTAGATTCATTTTCCCCTAAACCCTAAGTCCTAGGCATCTCAATTTCCTAGGCAGCCCTATCAACCCTATAATAAAATTCTGATTCCCAATCCCTTAAAAATTTTGATCCGAAATCACCTCCCTAAGTTCCCTAAACCCTTCCCCTACTTCCCCAATTTTTCCTACCCCATTCCTACTTGCTTAACCTATCTCCCTCTCCCATTTCCCCATCCCTAGGGTTTCAAGACTAAAAACATCATGGAGGAGGAAGATACAGAAGAAATAAGGCCACACAAGGGAGGAATAATTCTGAGGTTTGAGCCTACCAACACCATAGAATTAATGGCCTCACCCATGGCATTCACTTGCTTCAAACATGCGGGCTGCTTTGATTTTTGTGAATTGGTCCAGAACTACAAACCCTAATCAAGGAGAAAGAGAAGGGTACGTTGGATTTTCTCATTCATGCATAAATTATAGCATACCATACCATATCAGGTCTCCATGAAGTAATTCTGAAGAAATTTTGAGGAAATTTGAAGAAAATTTGGGAAAATTTGAAAAACTCTTCGAAGGCACATTTTCCAAAAATGTCTTATTTGGTCACCTTTTTGTAGAACATATTGTGGCAAAAAGAAATAAATTTTGGGAAATCTGAGGAGGTTTTTGTTCCTAAGATATCAAAGTACAGAAAACTATCTCACTTGTTACACAAGTATTACCGAATGAGATATCCATTCACATATTCACAGCCTATTTTTCTGCCTGTGCATAATCCTATTTGAGACACCTTTTTGTAGAGAAGATTGTGGGGAAAAAAATTCATTTTGAGAAAATGGAGGAGGTTTTTGTTCCAAATATGTCAAAGAAAAAAAATGCTCTCAATTTTTCAAAAAACCTCATGGTTAGTGAGATTTCGCTCCATATTGGAGGCCAGTGTTTAGAGAAAATTCCGAATTTTTACACGATTTGACTATCAAAAGTGCAGTGCCCTAGGCAATGCGCTTTTTCTAGTGACCTCCAATGACAAAAATAAAGGCACCGTAGGATTCATAAGGAAAAATACAGTCGCCCTAGCAAATTTTCTAAGCTTTTTTGGGCCAACTAGTCAGTCAAAAAGTCAAAAAACACCTCAAAAAACATATTTTTGCCTTGTTTTTGAGGTTAGCATTGTGCTTTTGAATAGTCTCGGGAGATTGACGTTTTGGAGGCTCTAAAAAAATGGTTTTTGAAAAACAAGAACATTTTTGGAAACTAGAAAGGATATGCTTTCCAATGAGCTATCCTGAGCTCAATTTGGACACTGGAAACCCCTTCAAAAGTAGAGCTGAAGTTGGCGCTGCACTTTTTACACTAGCGTTGTGTTTTTTACCAATTTTATGTGTTTCCTAAAATTTGCAAATTTTCTCAGTTTTCTCAATTTCACCTTGGCAAACGATGTTTTTACCAATGTAATTCAAGGATGTAAATGTAATAATCATGTTTTTAAGTTACCTAGGGGTAAATACATTAGGTAAAAACTCTTGATGAGATGTAATGAATCAGTTTCCAAAAAGTGAGGGATGAGTCAGTTTGACCTCCCTACACTCTAGGTATGCAGTAAAATTTTTCGTGGAATAGCTCCTCAACTTAGGGATTCAACCACTGAGGTTGGGAGAATTTTTTTGATGTCTATATCCACAATTTATTAACTCATCTCATATGATGGACATTGTTGGATGTTGTTGTATTGATCAGAGAATCTAGTGTATTCAGTATTTGGCAGGAATTTAATGAAAGAGTTGCAGTTATTTCTTTGGGATACCTGTGGTATGGAAATTTAGCATAGTTTCTTATTATGTTACATGTGTATGAATTTTTTGTCTTTGTGATCCATTTCATGTCTATTATATGTTGGTTTTCAAGTTGATAAGTAGAATACATCTCTCATGCTCTATTTTGGGAAAATCTTAATAATTTTTTCACTTTATTCAGTTTAGAAAGAATACATGTTTTGACTTGCTCTTTCTAGCTCCTCATGAGTTTGATCGATCTCACCCTAGAACCCTAAAGTGTTAGCCTTCTTACCTACTGTAATATTCCAAATTGGAAATAGCAGCAATATAGCTCATAAAAATGTAAAGCACTGCAAAACTGAACATGACATAAGAGGGATCAATATACAGCCATCATTTTATTATAATATCAGCAACCATATACAAAAATATCATGAGGGACAAGCCACTCAAGCAAATAAAACAAGCCTCCAATGAGTAGAAAAATCAGCAGATGGGTTGCTACAACTGTATAGAATGCTGGAGAGCAGTGCCAGCGTTGTATATATCAGTGTAGATGTTTCTGAATACATATATAAATGAAATGTTGCTGATAGAAACAAATAAATGCCCAGAAAAGAGGATGTGGGCTCTAATACAAGATTTCTAGCCAACCCGGAAAAGATTACTAGAAATACCAAGAAATATACAATGTGACAAATAACCCTGGGGTTGAGATGTAATGGAAAAATGGATCTGAATAAAATGAGGCTATGAAAAATCTGAAATGAATATTTCCTCCTCCAATGGTATTTATAATTAGAAGGCTGACCCCTCTACTCAGAAATAGACCCTCCTGATGAGCTCAATGAACCCTCCCAACAATTGCCTCCAAAAATAACGCAATTCAGAATTGTGACTACGTTGTGAGGGATGGTAAATGGTTGGCCTGATGAAAATGCTGAGAAAATATGCCCAATATCCTTCCTTTCTGATCCTCCAATGTATAGGCTACCTCTCCACTGAAAAACAAGCCCAGAAACAGCTCTATGTGATCCCCCTTTGCTGAACCCTGCAACACAACCCATCTCTAAACAGAAGCTGTGCTGTAGCTGAAGGAGGTAGCTTGGAAAGTATGCCGGAATGAAGAAATGCAGCTCAAAGAACCTCTCCTTCCCTGAGTATGAGGTATGGATTCCCGATTAGGAACACCCTTGTGCTAAACAGCACAACAACCCTGCTAAACAGCAAGAGGAAGCAAAAGTCTAAACAGACCAATATCAAACGATAATATAAAAACATGAATAGAAAAGGCTTCCATCCTCTCCATATATATCAAGTGAACCTCCTCATATTGGTTCCCATCCATACTTGCCACCAATCTCATGCAAGTTTCCCTCCACTAAAACTGCACTGTCTCATCATAAAGGCCACTCCTCCATGACAACGTTGTTGACTTGGTCAAAGTTGACTGAATCAACATGATTCAACCCCTGTTCACACCCAAAGGTGCTTAATCCGGTTTCTTATTCTTCCTCCTTTCACATTAGTAGTGTTATGATTTCTCCTAAATAATATGGGCCTCCCTACCCATTTATTCACCTACCTAGTGATGAAACCAACTATAATATTCCATTTAGATGAAGGCTAAATTTTTGGAATATTACAGTCCTCCCCTCCAAAATGTTGCTTGTCCTCAAGCAAGTATAAAGGTGGAGAAAAATGCATCCCTTTCTCTTATTGTGGCCTCCTCATCAATAGCTTCCAACACAACTCAACATAATATGCAATAAATCTTCCCTCCAATGGTTCCTCCCAAGTATGCAAACCCAAATGGTTCACATCATGAAAAAGTTGAAGGTAAATGGAGACCTTCTTGTTGTCCAATGGCCTTCTCAATGTAGGAGTGATGATAAACATAGGGAATCTCATCCCTAATGAGAGTCTCCCCTACCCATTCTATCATCCAAATGAAATGAGCCATTCTATGTAGCTCATCAAAGAAATCATCAATCCCCAGTTTATACAATGTATTGGGGCTGCATGGAGAGATTAGATTTTTCCACCCAAGTTGTGTCTCTCTCCATTTGTGGTAAGTATGTGGTTTTTTCTGATCTTGGGCTGAAATGACATGGCCTCCAATAATGGCCCAAGCTACCCCACCAAAAAAATCAGCCATGAAGTGCCTCCTCCAAGAACTCAATTTCTCCAAATGGATCCTCCCACATGAAGGAAAGAGATGTAGTATGGAAATCATGGTTTGCCCATTGTTTCTCCTGAAACATACAAAATTTAAAGTAGGGAGAATAATACTCCCAATGGGCATCTTCAATTCTTGTCCCACTCTCCAAACAAAGCTCCCCATGAACATAAGAATATCAGCAATATATGGAAGCAAAAACTAATGAAAACAAGGTTCCATATGAAAACTGGAAAGTGGATCATAGTTCCACACAAGGAACCAATGCAGTGCATCCCCTTCCTGCCTCAAAACAAAGAATAACAAGTGCCCTTCCAGCCACTTGTTTGCTGCCACAATCATCCTACAATATGGGATCATGAAAGTAAAATGTGGTGCCAATGTTGCACACCAAGAATCATGTGGCCTCCCCCACAAACCACCAATATAACAACCAACCTCAATGCTGCAATTGGCCTTAACTTCATCATAATATAATGTGTAAGAAGGGATAATCCTCCTTGGTACAACATGCTACTCATATAAAGTAAAAAAGTACAAATCATAATGCAAAATTGTACCTTCTCTACCATGTACTGTGGACCTTGAGCTGAAATGCCTCAACTGAAAATTCTCCCTCACCCCCAATGGGTAAGGAAGTGGTTGTGACATCCTCTCTATTACCATCCAGGCTATGCATCTCTCCAATTTCTGATATATATCCTGCTGGATGCCCTCCCAAGTGAAATCCTCCATCAAAGAATGATATGCATCAAAGTGCATAGAAAGGAAGTCCTCATGTGTTGCATGTAGCAGTTTCTCCTTGAGCTCAGAGGCTCTAGTCAAGAAGACTCTGCCATGAGAATAGATGACCACATCATCCACCATATATTTATCATCTCCATCCGGGTCATCAAGAATCATGCAAGCACCAAGATCCTTGGAGTACTCTACCAAGAGCTGAGACCTCCAATATGGATCAACCCTCCTAAGAGACAGCGCTGAAGATCTGAAATGTGAAGATCCCCACATGTTGTTGTCTTCTCCTTTGACATCCCTCATACCAAATTCATCCTCCAAAATGATTCCATGCCCATAATGCAGCTTCTCATGCTCAAATAGAAGTGGTGACTTTTGGAAGTTGGCCTCCCATGAGAAGCTATCGTCCAAAAATAATCTCTTGATCTTGACCAATGTAAGCATGAGTGGCCTCCATCTACTCCAATGTATGGAGGATTCCTTCCTCAAAGGAAGTACCATTTTTTCCTCCAATTCCATGGAGTAGTTCCCTTGCACGATGAACGTGTCATCCTCCATCACTGCAGCAACTTCTATCAGTGCAGTATGTGTAGTGAGAGTGGGTAATGCTAAAAATGGGAGAATGTCTCCTTCCTCCTTGAGTCTATCCCAAGCTCTTTGCACTGTAATAGACCCCTCCAAATTATCCACCCCCCCAAAATATAATATTGGTGAACCAACTGGCAAGATGTCTCTTACCAACTCTAGATCTGGTGGCCTCCCAGGTGGAATGCCCCCATGTAGTGAGACATCAAAATCTGAAGTGGACTGTATATATGAGTGGATTGATTTGTCCCTCCCTTCACTGCGCAGTACAGTCTCCTTCTTTTTTGTGGAAACCTCCTGAAATATATAAGGGTGAGTGCTCATCTTCCCTTGATGATGATCCTTCTCTTCCTCCATCTCACAATCCACAAAAATTGATGCATGCTGCTCTGGAATTGTGCTTTGGTTCCCACATGTTAGATCATTTGGAGCTCCTTACAAAGACAAAAGGGATCCTCTAATGGAAGCAATGGCTCCCTTCCCATCTCCATGTGGTGATGGATCTCCTCTTGATGGTAAAGCATTGTTAGCTCTTCTCTGCTCATCCTCTTCATCAATATGTGATAATTCTTCATCATCAATGAGAGACCCTTGATCTTGGTCTTCCCTTGAAGGATGAACCTCCATGTCTTCACCTATAGAAGAGGGCTCTTCAATAAGTGGGGATTTTTCCCTTGGAAAGGTATCATGCATGTTTCCATCCCCTTCAACAAAATTATGGAGTGGAGTTGGAAAAATAAATCTATCCAACTCATGCAAAGGTTTTGAGTTTCTGGGTTCAACAAGAGATGTTTTACAATGTTTAAGATCCAATTTCCTCACTAATTTCTTAGTTAACCCTGCATAAGTGTTTACATTTTCATGATAAAATGAAGTAGAACTATAAAACCACCAATCATGGGCCATACCTTTGAGGTGCAACGCTGCTAATCTAATGGCCTCCCTTTCTGAAACTTGGTGTAGATGGAAATAGGAATCTAGCTCCTCCACCCAAGCTTTGGCTGTACACTTTGCTGATCCATCAAAGTTAGATAGAAAGGTTATACATCTCTTGCTTCTATTATGGTTATTGGATCTTCTATCTTCCTTGAGTTTGAAAAACCCTTGGAAGTCCAAGTTCTCTTTGAATCTCCATGATTGAGAGTCATACTCCTGAAGATAGTCACTCAAGGTCTCCTTCCTTGGTGCATATTATTCCTCCATCCTTATTACAGTGAATGTGGGCCATAAAATGTGTTGTGGATCTACATGTGTGGTTTAATTCTCACACCCATCATGTGAAAATATAGGGCTTGCTTTCCTTTCAAGCCCTCTTGGAATTTTCCTACACTTCTCCCCTTTCATCTCCTTGAGATCTTCTTTGATATTTTTCATAGTTTGGAAAAGAAGCTGGGAGATCCTCTCTTCCTTCATTTCTCCAAATAATGGAGCCATGCTTTTTTTTCTTTTGTAAAAATTCTCTTTTCTGTGAGAAGAAGCTTCTCCTTCTAATGGCATAATGTCTTGAATGCACAAGCTGAGCCAAGATTATGCTCTGATACCACTATAATATTCCAAATTGGAAATATCAGCAATATAGCTCATAAAAATGTAAAGCACTGAAAAAATGAACATGACATAAGAGGGATAAATATACAACCATAATTTTATTAGAATATCAGCAACCATATACAAAAATATCATGAGGGAAAAGCCACTCAAGAAAATAAAACAAGCCTCCAATGAGTAGAACAATCAGCACATGGGTTGCTACAACTGTATAGAATTTCGGAGAGAAGTGAAAACATTGTCTATATCAGTGTAGTTGCTTCTGAATACATATATAAATTAAATGTGGCTGATAGAAAAAAATAAATTCCCAACAAAGACGATGTGGGCTCTAATAAAATATTTCTAGCCAACCTAGAAAAGATTGCTAGAAATACCAAGAAATATACAATGTGACAAATAACCCTGGGGTTGAGATGTCACTGAAAACTGGATCTGAATAAAATGATGCTATGAAATATCTGAAATGAAGATTTCCTCCTCCAATGGTATTTCTAATTATAAGGTCGATCCCTCTACTAAAAAATAGACCCTCCTGGTGAGCTCAATGAACCCTCCCAACAATTGCCTCCAAAAATAACACAGTTCGGAACTGTGACTACACTGTGAGGGATGGTAGATGGTTGGCCTGATGCCAATGATGAGAAAATATTCCCAGGAGCCTTCTTTTCTGATCCTCCAATGGATAGGCTACCTCTCCATTGAAAAACAAGCCCAGAAACAACTCTATGTGATCCTCCTTTGTTGCACCCTGCAACACAACCCAGATCTAAATAGAAATTGTGTTGTAGCTAAAGGAGGTAGCTTGAAAATAATGCCAGAAGGAGGAAATAAATCTCAAATAACCTCTCCTTCCCTGAGGATGAGGTAGGGATTCCCGATCAGGAACACCCTTGTGCTAAACAGCATAGCAACTCTGCTAAACAGCAAGAGGAAGCAAAAGTCTAAACAGACCAATATCAAATGATAATCTAAAAACATGAATAAAAAAGTCTTCCATCCTCTCCATATATATCAAGTGAACCTCCTCATATTGGGTCCCATCCATACTTTCCACCAAGCTCATGCAAGTTGTCCTCCACTAAAACTGCATTGTCTCATCATAAAGGCCACTCCTCCATGACCATGACAGCGTTGTTGACTTGGTCAAAGTTGACTGAATCAACATGATTAAATCCTTGTTCACACCCAAAGGTGCTTAATCCAACTACTTATTCTTCATCCTTTCACATTAGGAGTGTTATTATTTTTTCAAATAATTTTATGGGCCTCCCTACCTATTTATTTACCTACTTAGTGATGAAACCAACTATAATATTCCATTTAGATGAAGGCTACATTTTTGGAATATTACACCTACCTTGCCCCATTTAATCTCTACAACCCTAATATTATTTTCCCTGACCTAGCCTCTTTGACATAATTCACCCATCCAGCAAAACCAATTCAAAAAAATAGACCCATGTACTCATACCTAGCCTAAAACCCTAATTCATCCAACCCTCTTGGCTATGACTTTGTGGAGAAAGCCCTCTTCGGTTCGGTAGGGCTAGCTACCAAGCTAAAATATTGGTATGTGGTTACCTCTATTTGGAATCTTTCTTAGCCTTAGAGATCTAATGGAGTGATAACACAATCTATCAAGGAAATACCCATATTTGTAAAGAAAATAAGGGAGTTAATTTTTAAGAAACCGGGAAGAAGAAGGAAAGAAGTTAAAATAATTCAGTTAGTTAGAAATTTTTTAGATATCCTGATGGAAATACAACAATTCAAAAATATTTGGATCCAGTTATTCCCATTGGGAAAACACACATTAATGTTGTTGAAATTCTGAACACATTGATTTATTTAGGGGTAGCTATCAATACCATGAGTAAACAAACTATTGATCAATTGAAACTCCCTAAAATTAAATATACACCAACACTATTTCAATTAGTAGACATATATGTTATCAAGCCTAACAGTGTGTTAGAAGATGTGTTTGTATCCTTAGACTCTTGGGAATATCTTTTTGACTTCATGATATTAACATCCAAGAATAATCTAGGAGGACATCCATTGATTCTAGGTAGACCATGGTTTGCTACAACTCATGATTTTATTAGTTGTATATCTGGTGATATTTTTATCTCTGATGGAAGTTCAACAAAGAAATTCACATAATATCCTTCAGCAAAAACAAAAATAGAAGTAGAAAGTGAAGAATGGATAGATGATGATACTGAAAACTTTGACATATGACCAATCTTTCCTACTTCACAAATAGATGAATAAGATTAGATTTTGAATCTAATGGAAATTAATTAATCTTCCTCATATTGTGAAAAAAATAAAAGCTTTCAAGAACTATGTAATATTGAAAAAATTTCATCTTGACAAATGGCTTTACATTATATGAATAAATTTGGCAATTTTCTAATATAAATTTTTCCAGTGAAAACTTTGAATATCTATAATAATCTGGAAGAATCTCAAAAGAATGAATTAATGAAGATGTCACAGGAACATTCCTCTTCTTATTCATGGGAATACACTGATTTGAAAGTAATTTATCCAAACACTTGTATGCATCACATCTATATTGAATAAAATTCCAGATCAATCTGACAACCCCGGAGGAGGATGAATCCAAACTTTAAGGGAAATGTTTAAGGAGCAACTACAAAAATTCTTAAAAGTGAATTTCATTTATCCCATATCAGACAGTCAGTGGGTTTCAACATTGGTAATTGTTTCAAAAAAGAATGGAAAATGGAAAATATCTATTGATTATAGGGAATTGAACAAATCCACTTTAAAAGATCATTTTCCACTTCCTCTTATAGATCAAGTTCTTGACACATTGGTAGGGAAAAAGTACTTTTCATTCTTGGATAGTTTTAGTGGATATAACTAGATCCAAGTAGCTCCAGAAAATCAAGATAAACAACCTTTACCTACCCATGGGGAACTTATGATTATCGATTATTTCCTTTTGGGTTATGTAATGCACCTACGACAATCCAAAGGGAAATTATAGACATTTTTTCTGATCTAATTCATGATTGTGTGGAAGTATACATGGATGATTTCACTGTTTATTGAAACTCTTTTGAAGAAGCTCTTGAAAATTTGGAAAATTTTCTTATTAGGTGTAAAGAAGAAAATCTATCATTAAGTCATGAAAAGTTCTTTATGCTATTTACTGAGGGAATTGTTTTAGGCCACCATATTTCAAGAGATGGAATTAAAGTTGATGCATCTAAGGTAGAAGTCATTTCTAAATTATCAGTTCCTACTTGTCAAAGGGATGTTAGAAGTTTTCTTGGTTTTGTTGGTTACTACATAATGTTTATAGAAAACTTAACAAAAATTGCCTCTCCACGTTTTGAATTTCTCTCAAAATATTGTGAATTCATCTAGAATTCTAACTTCTAGAAACATTTTGAAACATTGAAAGAAAATATTTCCCAAGAACCCATCTTAAGAGGACAAAATTAAAAATTACCTTTTCACATCTCAACTGATGCCTCAGACAATACTTTAAGAGTTGTACTATGACATAAATATTTGACTCCTTATTCCATTTACTACACAAGAAAAAATTTGACTCCTGCAAAGTCGAATTACACTGTAACAGAAAATTATTTTTTATTTGTTGTACATGCCATCAAAAAATTTAGACATTACATCACTGATTATGAAACCTTCATTCACACAAATAATTCTGCAATTAGATATTTAATGAATCAATCAATTACTAATGGTAGAATTATAATATGGTTAATTCAATATTACTATTTTGGATAGACCCGAAAAACAAAAAACAGTTGTTGATTTCTTATCTAGAATCTCAAATGATAATAATGATACTACTGTAGAAGATAATTTTCCTAATGAATATCATTTTGTAGTATATATTAAATATCCTTTTTGTAGATATTTATAATTATTTGGCTATAGGGAAATTACCATCATACTTATCTCCTCGAGAGAAAAGAAAGGTAATTCAAACTAGTGCATCTTATTCATGGATAAATGAATAATTGTAAAAGACAAAGCCTGACTTGATCATTCGAAGATGTGTTAGAGAAGATGAAGTACTAGAGATATTGAAATATTTTCATGATGAACCATGCAGTTGATATTCTACTGATAAAAGAACTTCTTATAAATTCCTTCTCTTAGGATACTATTGGCCTTCTCTTTTTAAGGATGCCAAAGAATATGTTAAGAGATGTGATAGTTGTCAAAAATGGGAAAGCATGTTCCTTCACATGAAATGCCTTTACAACCTCAGGAACTTATTGAACCTTTTGAAAAATGGGCTCTAGATTTTGTTGGACCAATCAATCTACCATCAAGACAAAAAGGTACATTCTTGTTTATGCATATTATGGCACAAAATGGGTAGAAGCTAAAGCACTTCCTTTTGCTACTGAAAATGTTCTAGTTTCATTTCTTTTTTAGGATATTTTAACTCATTTTTTTGTCTGAAGGGAAATTGTGACATATCTAGGTACTCAATTTACATCCAAATTGGCACAGAAGATAATGGAAGAATAAAAAATTAAGCATTGAAAGTCTACTCCATATCATCCACAAGAAAATGGACAATTTTAATTCACCAATAAATTAATTGAATAAATCCTCACCAAGACTGTACATCTGCATAGAAGAGATTGCGCAAAAAATCTTCTAGAAGCTTTATGGGCATACCGTACCACATGGAGAAAAACAACAGGACACACTCCTTATGAACTTGTTTATGGGAATCAAGTCCTATTTCCTATTGAGTTCTAGATAAAGACCTTTAATACAACGGTCAAATTGGGTGTTGAGATATCAGAAGCACAAAGACAAAGAATGGAGAAATTGAATGAACTTGATGAGATAACACAAGATGTTATTGATAGGACCAATATAATTCAACAAAAATGATCTAGGTGACTTGACAAGTTCATCAAAGAAAGAAAATTCCAGCCTGGTGATTGGGCATTGCTTTTTTATTCAAACTTTAAAGATTTTCAAGGAAAATTTCAAACTCATTGGCTTGGGACTTATGAGATTGAAACAGTGTTTGATAATGGAAAAGTCATAATTAGAAATTTCAATGAATAGAAAGTGACCTTACTTGAAATGGTCATAAAATAAAAATATATCACAAGTCATTGTAAGAAATAAGAAATCATAAAAAATCTGCAAGAAAATTTGAAGTTCAAGTTGGTCGAGAAATATTATTCTTCATCTCCATCTTATCCTTCTAATTTCTTTTTCAAAAAAATAAAATAAAAATTATATAAAAAAAGAAGAAGAAGAAAGAATGAAAATATTTGTTTTTTTATAAACATGAAAAAAACATTGTTGGCATGTTTATGCAGAAAATATATGTTGAAAACCAAGAATTATTGGTAGTATAAATTTTCTTTCTAATTCCATATTCTAGTCCCATTTTCTTTTGACCCCTCTTTTATCTTTTTGAAAATAAAGCAGCTGTGAAATTGTCAACAATCTGTCGCTATAATATAATTCTACAGCTGACTTGGCAAATTGCGACCAGAACAAATGAAGATCATGACACAAGAAAAAAACATCAATGAAGATTGAAACCTGAGGACAACCTACAAAAGACAAGCCATAAATCAATAAGACAAAAATATAAGGTATGTAAGTATTAAGTTTAATAATAAAGGTAAAACATATGAGTTATGAAATAAATGATACGTAACCATTGCTACCACTACTTTGAGTAATGATTACCCTCATTACTACCACATGAATTTTCTCTTAAAAAAAAATATCTTTGTCTTTTCAACCAAGTTGGTCATGAACCTTGTCATAATTTGAAATTCGTCATCTCCTCTCCATTTATCATTCCAATTCATGTGTAGCCCATTTGATTTTCACTTAGCCCTATTTCATTGCCAAGAACGCCTTCACCTAAGCTTTTTTCTCTAGTTCAATCATACATAAATCCTTTCATAACATAACCTTTTCGAAAGATCAATTACGGGCTAGGATTCTCTAAAATGGGGGTGATTTTAAGGTGAGATCCGAATGGAGTGAAGTTCCTTGAGGTTTACCCATAGGTCAAAAAAATTTTGTAATAGGCACAGTGGTCAGAATTTGTAGAGAAATTTGATGGGCACGAAAATGAGGTAACAAAGTCTTTTTCCCAGCCATATGATGGCATCGAAGCAGGAATTGGGGACGTGAAGCTAATTTTCATAGAGTCATTTGTAGCAAAGGCTATTGAACTGCCTATAATCAACAAGAGTTGGTTCAAGAACAGAAAAAATGAAGATAAAGAGTGGAAATTTTTCCTCAAGAATCCAGGTATGGATACTTTTGTTTAAAAAGGGGATACCAATCACAACTTTGAAAAACAAGTGGAGGAATTGTTTATTAATAATTCAAAAGTTTATAACTTGTGAAGGGAGACTTGGTAACATTTTTTTCTACCATGCACGATTAATGATGAATTTTTTGGAAGTAAATGAAATTAATTTACCATATTTTCTACTTCATAGTTTAAGAAATACGTTTGGAAATATACAAATAAAGGTAAAATTCATAGACAATTCCCTATACCATCATGGCCTGGTGAAAAGTGTGATTGAGACCCATCTAAGAAATATAGGAGATAAGTGGGAATATTTCTTGCTTATGAATCATTTTAAGGAACTAGAGAATTAAGAGCCTAGTGGTAAGACAAGGAAAATTAGAAGGAAGTTGCTTATAGACCCTAAAGATAACTCACCTAAACAACAAGAGAAATAATAGGAGGATGGGACTCCTCTTGAATGTTGGAAAACCTTAAAAAGAGAAATGTTAGGAGAAACAAAGCCAACGATAAAGGTGAAAGTTCATCTAAGAATAAAACAGAGCAGTAAAAGGATAAAAATCAGTCCCTTATTACTAAATCAAAATCACAATATAATCCATCATCCAATATAATAATAAGTGCAAGGCTCAATAAAAAAGTGCATGGAAAATCTCAACAAACTTCATGATTCATCAACTTAGAAGAAGATGAGGAACTGAGAGTCCCATCACCAATAATTCTATCATCTAGAGTTATATCACCAGTTTCTATTCTAACTTAAAGAACTCCTGAAATAGATCCTGTACATAGAGCCTTTGGAGCAAAGAGCTATAGGGAAAACAATGGAGTCATCCTCAAAACAAGAGGAAATTACTCATTTTTTAACTTCAAAGGGATCTCAAATTATAAACACTCTTAAAGAACAAATCTATGATTTGGAGGTATTAAATAGAAATTTAAAGCAAGAACATGAAATGCTGAAGGTGCAGAATGAAATTCAGAAAACTAAAAATGACCACATCATGTTGCACCTTGGTGTATTGTACGAAAAGAACAATAAATTGAAGGCCAAAAACAAATCTCTGAAAAGAAAGGTGATAATCATGAAACATAGAATTTTGATGAAGAAGTCGAGGATGGCAGTCACCACCAAGAAGGCAAGAAAGACTAAGTTTGATGTTCTTGATCAAACATATGAAGAGGTTCAGTGACAAGAAATATTCACAAGTTTTGAATTTTTTCATGAGGACATGCAATTTCTTCTATGTGGGGGAATGTTGAACCTGCAAATTGATTCTGTTTTACGACCCTTTTTCATTCCATTCTCCTCTTTTTGACCTTCATAACTTTAATTTGGGCATCAATTCAAAATGATTATGGCATATCAGGTACTTGATCATCTTCTATTTCAAAATGACATTTTTCTTTATTTTTTAGCTTAATATTTACATTCGCTATAGAATTACATTGATTTCGCAGCTAACATATGATTCTGCAACTTAGTCCAAGGTTTGATAGGTTCCGAAGATCCATCCAAGGAATTGGGCATATGGGGAGGTATAAATTAGTAGGTACAACAATATTCTCATACCTTCATAGCCTGGATTGATAAATAAGGCACACTAACATCTCAATAAAAGGAAAATTCAACCACTGTAGGAGGTGAACCAGGCAAGCGAGATGCAAATTTTTAGCCCAATGGTTTGATACATTGATAGAAAATCATGAGAGGATCACAATATATTATATTTGAAAGTTAATTTTAGCTAGTGTCGATATGCATAAGGTGTAATGTTCTAAAGCATTTAATGCGTAGGATTTTTATAAATATGCCTCTCAACATAGCAAACACAGACTTGGATTTTACATTGTAAACACTCTATTTTATATAAATTCTTCTTTTGATCCTTATTTCTCTATTGTGAAATTGCAATGCATGGTTGATCATCTTGTGAAGGCATATTATTGATACCTGCTTCTCTTAGGAGGACCCCCTCGAGATATTAAGGTTTTCCTTTTAACTGTAATTAGTATTTCTTTTTATGTTTCCTGTAGGACTCTGTTAGATTAATTCATGATTTTAAATGCGAGCCTAATATTGTTTTCATAGCAAGTTTGTCTAATACTTTTTATTGTTGAGTGTAGCAAGATTTCTTGTGCACATGGATAGAGCATAGGTTTACATAGATCAGTAACGTATCTTTACATTTTAGTTATATATATATGATTTTAATTTGCAGAGATAAAATTTCTTTCTATTAAGAGTAGATTCATTTGCATTGTGGTTTTAATTAAAGAAAGTGCGATGTTAAATAAAGTGTTATTTTAATTCAATCAATTCTGGTTTTAATTCAATCAATTTTGATTTCAATTCAAGAGTGATTTTGGGATGTGACAGGAGTTCGCCTGTCGTTTCTGCAGAAGCTGCCAACACTCCTCTTTGTCTCTCACTCTAGGCTCTCGGTCCGTTGCCAGACATATGATGTTTAACCTTTCAGCTAAAAGTATGTACTTCTTCCCTTTATGTGTTTTCTGTTCTTCTCAACGGAGTTTAGGAGCTAGGGTTTCTATGGCTAAGCGGTTCTCACGCTTTCTTAGTGTCACCTTAAGAGGGATTTTTGATGGTTACAATGGGTTTCGACAATGTTTCGGTGGAGCTAGAACCCTCTCCTGAAGACCTTATTACCTGTTGGGGGCTTGAGATTTCGGAGAAAAACCTCGAGCTCTTTTTCCCCAATCTGGTGGTCTCTCACGATCCCGCAGTTGAGGCGGCCTTGGGGGGTTTTTCGCATGGGGCTATTTCTCTTGGTGAAACCCTAGTCAGTTCATGGAGTGGATATCATAATCTCAGGAAATCTGATCTGATCAATGGATGTCCTCCAGTCTCAGAAGTAGGCTTCAGAGCGGCGATCACTCCAGCTCGGCCTTTGCCTCTATCGGCTCCTCAAGGTAACTATGTTCCTTTTGTTCCTACAGGCGGCCTAGAAGACATTGTGGGTTGTAGTGGTTTTCAAATTCCACCGGGTCTTCTTCTTCCATGGGTCGGTCCCCCTGTGGTTTTTTCTCCCCTGGGTGGGTCTTTTCACGAGGTGTCGGCGGGGTTGTGCTTTCCAGGGGTTGGGAAAGTCCTTTCGAAGGTTTTCCCTCAAGTGTCAGCTGAGGGTCTTGTCCCTGTTCTGCAGAACGAAGGTGGGCAGTCCCTTCCTGTGAGGGGAGGGGTATTAGCCTTTTGTGATCAGTCAAGGGTTTCCTCGAATGAGGAGGTTGAACAACCTCCAAGATCATCGACCTCAGAAAATCAGGATCGTGCCCATCGAATCAAAGTTTCATCTGGGCCCTGTGTTCAGCCGGATCAAAGTAAGGAAGTAGTGCCTCCCAGAACCCTTTAAGAAATCAGGCAGCTCTTGCACGAGTCAGTAGGGGCGGATGTTCCCTTTTCCAATCCCATGGAATAAGGGGAGGGTTTCAAGAAAGCTATGGGAGAGAAGCGGAAAAAATCTAAACCTATCAAGAAGAAAGAAGTTAGACCTAAATGTCTGCTGGGCATGGACATAAGCATTGAGAAAGCCATGGAAGCTTCTGAAACTATGATTGTTGGTAGAGTAAGAGGCCGGAATTTTTTGGTAGATTACATCACTGACTGGGCCCATTCAGAGTGGAAAGAAGCCCCAGGCCTGCCTTCATAAATTACAATCCTTGTAAGGGGCTGGTTCGGTATCACGTTTGATAGAAAAGAACAAGTAGATTGGGTTCTCGAAAGGAATTGGTTTTTTGGGAAGTGACCCATACTGTTAAGAAGATGGACTCCCCTGTTCGATGCTCAGAAGGAAAAAATGGCGGAATCTCCAGTTTGGGTCAAGCTCCCTGGTCTTCCTCTGCAGTTTTGGACTGACTCTGTTTTCATCTCCATTGGCAATACTTTGGGTACTTTTTTGGAAGCTGATAAGTCATTTATTCAAACTAGGGATCGGAGTGTGGCTCTCATTCTGGTGAGTCTGAATCCTAGGGAAGGTCTTGCGGATTCGATGACTCTCTATTACAGGGATCTGGAGTTCTTCTAGACTCTTGACTATGAGCACCTTCCATTTCGGTGCAACAGATGCCACAAGTATGGCCATCTGGCGAAGGAATGCCCGCTTGGATACTGTCGGCGTCGTAGGCAGAAAAAGCAGTGCAGAAAGGGGAAAGTTACTCTCTCAGATCTGGATGAGATACCTCAGGAAGCAGAGCCTTGTCCTATAGTGCAGGAGGCTCCCCCTCCTTCTAAGGTGAATGCGGCATAGGACCTGGAGGCTGAAGCAGCCCCTCTCTCCCCTCCTCTTGAGGATCTGGCAGACTCCCTGGTTCCCCTACAAGTTGTAGAACTAGTTGGGGCATCTCAGGTGGGTATGTACTCCTCTGATCCTCTCTCTTTTCATTCCACTTCTTGCTTTTCTTTGTCTGATTTTGCTGAGCCTGGTCCCTCCAGGTAGATTCTTAATGACCTTTCAGCTTTAAATATTTCTCTGTCGTCTTTTGATAGTGTAATCCTCTCTGTTCTTAACCCTCCTGATCCTTCCTCCTCCCAAACAGTTTGTGTTTCCCTGCCCCCCAGCTCTTGGGCCTCTTCTTCAGACCTTCTCCTTTATAACCTTAGACCTCGAGCTAACAGGGCCGGGACTGGTCTGGCAGTTGGTGGTCTCGCACCGAATCCTGTAGTGGTTGGGATCAGGAAAATGAGAGGTAGAAAATCAAATCTCTCCAAAGCTCAATCGAAATCTATTGTTGATATAGCAGATGGTAAACAAATTTCTTTTACTGGGGTGCTTAGATTAGAGCGACCACCCCCTAAAGGTGCACCATGATTTTCATTTCTTTTAACTGCAGAGGCTTAGCTAGCCAGCCTAAAAAGCTAGCCTTTAGAGAACTTGTGCGATCTCAGAAACCGGATATAGTTTTGCTTTAGGAAACTCTGGGGAAAGGGGATGATGTAATCAAGTCCGTCTCAAAACTATTTCCTAACTGGGCCTTTCATTCTCTCAATGTTGTGGGGAGATCTGGGGGTGTGGTTACTAGTTTTAACCCTAAGAAGTTAATATATGTTTCTTCCTAGGGATCTGTGAATTGTTTGGCCTTGGAGTTATTTTCTAGTGAGATTAATCTCTCTTTCCTCTCCTTAAACATATATGGGCCATGTGTGGATAGAGAGCATTTCTGGACCTCTGTCTTTAGATCCTCCTGGCTCTCTCACCCCAACTTGATAATTGGTAGGGACTTGAAATTTTCTTTGGGGGAAGCGGAGTCCTAGGGTGCCTCGGCCAGAGCTGACCCGCTAACTGACTTCTTTAGGAACCATCTGGAACTGTCCCATCTGGTGGATATTCCCCTCTTGAAGTTGCACCCTACCTGGAGAAATAGAAGAATTGGGCACGACTGGGTCGACAAGAAGATTGACTGTTTTTTGATGTGCGAAGATTGGGTGGAAAAAATTATGATCTATTGGCACTGGGTGGGTGAAGGGGGTGTCTTGGACCATTTTCCTATTTTCTTGGAGATTAAATGTGATGGAAATAAGCCAGCAATCCCTTTCAGATTTAAATCATCCTGGCTCAAGGATGACTCATTCAATGATCTCTTTTCTGCTACCTAGGAGAAAGATAGTTTCAGCCCTGAAACATCAAGGAGTTATTTTTTTATGAACAACTTGAAGAAAATGAAAGTAGATTCTAAATCATGGGCTGCCCAAAAAAAGGTGAAAGAAGAAGAGGAGCTTAATAAGGTCAACTCAGAGATTGCTTTGTTGGAAGCTCCTAAAGGGGGTGGATATGAATTTGTTGAATCGAGGGCAAAAATTAAGGAGTTGGAGGCCACTAGGAGAAGCATTTTACAGATCAGGGAAGAAAGCTAGCGCTTGAAAAGTAGAGCAATATGGCTCCAAGCAGGAGATGAGAATACTAAATTATTTCAAAACTATGCAAAAGGTCGAAAGCTTGCAAACAAAATTTGGGAAATACCCAAGGAAAATGGTGAACATGCATCTTCTTTTGAGGACCTGGCTTCCTTGGGTATTTGTCACTTCAAAGCTCTCTTCAAAGCTCCTGTAGAAATTTCCATAGCAGAAGTTATCAGAGTAGCCCAGTTCTTCCCCAGTTTCATTGATGAAGAAGGTAACGAGGCTATTATGGCTCCTGTTTCGAAACAAGAAGTAGAGGACATTCTCAAAGAAATGCCTAAGGATAAAAGTCTAGGTCCGGATGGATGGACTGTTGAATTTTTCTTGCATTTATTTGAAGCTTTTGGGGATGAGCTGGTAGCTGTTGTGGAAGAGTCCAAATGTTCGGGGACCATTTACCCGCCTTTCAACTCTACCTTCCTTGCCTTGATTCCTAAAAATGATCAGCCTAACTCTTTTGCTGATTTTCGTCCCATTTCTCTTTGCACTTGTGTCTACAAAGTAATTGCAAAAGTCATAGCTTCCAGGATTAAGCCTTTCCTTTCCAAACACATCTCCCCTGAACAATTTGGGTTCCTGTATGGTAGACAAATCCACGAAACTATAGGTGTAGCTCAAGAAACCCTTCATAGTTTGAAGAGAAGCTGAAGAAAAGGGGCTATTTTTAAAATTGATTTTTCTAAAGCTTATGATAGATTTAGCTGGATGTATCTGTGCCTGTTTCTCACTCACCTTGGTTTTAGATTTGATTTTTTCAGATGGATTATGAGTTGTGTAACCTCTACTTCTATTTCCTTATTAATAAATGGTGCTGCTGCCTCTTTTTTCAATCCTGAACGCGGCCTCAGGTAGGGTTGTCCTCTTTCTCCTCTTCTGTTCCTCCTGGCAGCAGAAGGGTTAAGCTTAATGATCCATAAAGAAAAAAGGATGGGCAATCTTAAAGGCATTGAAGTGGCACAAAATCTCTAGATTACTCACCTCCTCTTTGTGGACGACATTTTTTTGTTTGTAAATGGGATCTTGGAGGACTGTCATGCCTTAAAAAATATCTTGGACCTTTTTCTAAAAGCTACAGGTTTCCAAATCAATGAACAAAAATTGACTCTCACTCCCTCTGGTCTTTCCGTTGAAGAAATTGGAAGAGTGCAAAGTTTTCTGAATTTTGAAGTCAAATCCATTCAGGAAAACTTTAAGTATTTGGGTTTTTATCTCAAGCCTGACAACTATCAGATTCGTGATTGGAAGTGGCTGCTTGAAAAAATAGAGAAAAGGCTTAATCATTGGAGCTTCGGATGGCTATCAAGGGCAGGTAGACTGTTCCTAATTAAGTTAGTGCTGATGGCTATCTCGGTTTATTGGGCCAACCTCTATTGGGTCCCAAAAGGCATTTTGGCCTCCATTGATAAATTGTGCAGTAAATTCCTTTGGGCCGGGTCAAAATTGGAACATGTCACCCCATGGGTTGCTTGGGACAAGATCACTAGACCCAAGGAATGGGGAGGTTGGGGGATAAAAAATCTGCCCTCCTTTTCAAAATCCCTTGCAACCAAGCTTGCCTGGCGTTTGATTTCCACTGATTCTCTTTGGGTGTCGGTCATCAAAAGGAAATATATTAGCTAAGAATCTATTCTGGATTGGATTTGCTCTCCAGTTAAGTCCTCAAAAAATTCTTCTGTCATTTGGAAAGTTGTTGTTGCATATGTTCAAACTATTGAGCAAGGTTTGGCATGGAATGTAAGTGATGGTACACAGGTCCCTCTAGGCTGCGATCCATGGGTTGGTTGCTCTGACAGTTTCTCTCTTTCTCTGGCTTTGGTAGCTTTTCTTATTGAAAGATGTTTTTATACCTTGAGTCAGGTAGCTGATCCTAGATCAACCTCCCTAGTAAGACAAGGCTGGCTTTCCGATATGGATCTGTAGTTGGAGGACATATGGTTGGAAGAATGGAGTCAATATGTTTCAGCCTTACTTTTTTCATCTGTCCGGATTTTGGATTCAAAAGATGCACTGCGCTAGGTTCATGCATAGACAGGTTCTTACTCTCCAAAGTCAGGCTATAATGGTTGATGTCCCAGCTTGGGAGGGAGGCCTCGAGCTGGTGGTACAAACCAATCTGGAAGCTTAAATGCCCAGCAAAAACCAAACTTTTCTTTTGGTGCATCCTTCAGAAAAAGGTGCCAACGTGGGATTTTCTTCAAAAAAGGGGAAAATCGGGACCGGGATGGTGTCGCCTCTGCAAGTCGGCTGAAGAAACCATTCTCCACCTTTTTCTTCAGTGCCCTTTTAATTCCAGCCTCTGGGCAGAAACTTTAAGGCTTATCAAAATTCCTTTTAGATGGTGTGGTGATGATTTTCTACAAGCTTGGAACCAATGCTGGTAGGAGGCTCCAAATGATAAAGATAGAACAATTCCTCTCCTCATTGCGTGGGGAACTTGGATTGCTCATAACAGGGCTATTTTCCATGATCAGTATTTCCCAATTGTTAGATTTGCAGCGGAAGGAGCTGCCATCTATGACAACATTCCTTCTTCTCCTGGGCCAGGTCCTCCTCGTAACATCCAACCAGAAGTGATCAATGAAACAATTCCATGGGCTTTCTTTGATGGGGCCTATGATTTAAATGGTTCTTGTGGAGCAGGATTAGTAATTCACCTTTCTCCTGCAATCTCCTTTCGAGCCTCGGTGGGCCTTGGGCAAGGGTCAAACAAATTTGTTGAACTTAAAGCCCTCCATTTTCTCCTTTGTTGGTTGATTTCGAAACATTTGAGGCAAATTCAGATTTTTGGTGATTCTAGAAATGTTGTGAACTGGTTTAATGGGACTCAGCAGTGCAGGAACTATATTTTGTTACCTTTGCTTAAAGAGATTCGTTGTCTCAAATGTTTTTTCACTGAGATCACTGTTTGTCACATTTACAGGGAAAGGAACCATGAAGCAAATCGCTTATCTAAAGAAGGTTATCAACAAGATTTGGGGTCTTGGACAGTAACTGAGTTGGAAAATGGGGCTGTTCATGTTCAGGAACAGCCGGTTCTTGATTGACACTGTTGTTTTAATTTTATTTTATGTACATATTTGCTGTTAAAACTTAAACTGCTACTTATGTGGGTTCAGAACTATTTTCCTTATGTAAGGAGGTTCTGGGCTCCATTTTTGATAAAACTACTGATAGGAGACTGGGATAGTTTCTACTGCTAGTCTCTCTTTTTGATAAAAGGAAGATTCGGGCTTTGTCTTGGCATCTAATACCTTTTTTTTCTCATCTCTGTTTCGGTTTCTAATCCGGGGGATGATGAATAAAAGGAGATGCTTTATTACTAGAGAGTTTTTTTGTTTTTGTACTGGCTGCTTTGGCATTAACCCAGTTTTTGCAAAGTAGCTGAGTTCACCATTACTCTTTGAATAAAGGAGAATGGAGTTGTACTAAAATTCTCTACATATGTTCTGAGACTATCTATTTATAATAGAAAGTTCAATCTTTTTCTGTTGAAAGAAAACAATTCAAGAGTGATTTCATTTTAAAATTAAGAGCAAGTGTGATTTTATTTTAAAGTAAGAGTGGTATGATTTCATTTTAAAGCAAGAGTGGTGTGATTTCATTTTAAATCAAGAGCATCATGATTTCATTTTAAAGCAAGAACGATGTTATTTCATTTTAAGGAAAGAGTGGTGTGATTTCATTTTAAATAAAAGGAGTTTTTTTTTATTTAATTTTGAGTAAGCATGAACAAGTATGTTATTCATTTTAATAAGGGTGTGATATTTCTCTCAAGCTAGAGTAATAGAATCAATTTCATTTACTTACTATTAGAGAAACATGTGCATTTCAATATCTCAAATTAACTTAGTAATTGTTTGAGTGAAAAATACTCAAGCAAATACAATGCACATACATTCATCAGTATACTAGCCTTGGTTGATAATTTATGTAAGTAATTTAACATCAATTAAATTACCAAACACACCCATTATGAGGATCCTCCTCATATACCCCATATTAATAGTTTAACATGGAGGTATATATAAAATAGGAAAGGATCATGAACGTGGAATGTCCAATTTAGTTGTGCAACAATGAGTTGGGAGTCAAGGAACATGTGCAGGTGGTGGATGCCAAGGTGGGTGACATAGGCCAATAGGCCTATGAAAAAATCATATTGGGCTTTAGTGTTGGTAGTTTACTTGATAAAAACTCCATTTATGTGGAGGAGGGTTTGATTAAGGGAGTAAATGGCTAAGGCTATCAAAGTTAGGTTTTGCGACCATCAAGAAGTGCCATCAACAAACCTAATGAAGGAAGTTTGTGGTGGATCCATCTACAACACAATGATATGAGTATATTTTATTATACTTGATGGTAGGGTTATCGACATAAAAAAATTGTAAAGTATGTACAATACACATGATAGGTTGAGACAGGTTTAGTTATTATTGGTGAAAATTTTTGAGATAGAGTCTATTGATGGGGTATTTGAGACGTGCCAATGGGTGCAACCAAGATATATGCTCCTTTGAGGAGAAAATTCTTGACTATGTAAGATTTTTTCCATAATGTTTCAAACTTCCATAAACCCAAGATTCATTGGTAATGTCATAGCATAAGACTAGGTCTCCCCCACTAAATGAATGGGGTCTATATTGCGGTCAAATGTGTCTTTGTTTTTTTTCTTGGAGGCCTTGTTATGCTAGAGAGAGGCTTGTTTATTTTCATCAATTTGTTCTAATTTTATAAGGTGATGCTCAAGGAGAACGGTATCAAGGAGTAGTTCCACTGTATAGTGTAGCATAGGGATATTGCACTCAATTGATAACACTACTTAGACCTATGTATAAGGTGGAAAGGAGCGAAACTTGAGGATGATTTGACCAATGTGAAATATGCCCATAAGGATGAAAATAACATGTGTTGCCATTTATTTTTATTCTTGTTCACCCTAGTAACATCATTTTGAGGACTTTGCTAACATCCTCTACTTTTCCATTCGATTGGGGGTAGTATGGGGAAGTGAATTCATGGGTGAACCCAAGGAGGTGAGATAGTTATTGAAATATCACACTTTTGAAGTGTTTGTTGTATTCCAAAACTAACACTTTGGGACATATGAATCATGTCATGATGTAATTGAAGAATTGTTTTTCCATGGTGTCAGTTGTGTTAGACTCCTATACCAATAGGTGTCATTTTTCATGATTGTCTTAATTGAAATATGCAATATGTTCAAACCTTTTTCTTGTGTAAAGGTGTTCCATATTCTTGAAAAAGCAAAAAATCAAACAATTTTAAAAAATGTAAAGAGGGTATACCCTAAAAGAAAAATCAAAGGGTAAAAAAGAATAAAATGGTCAAAAAAGTGAAAGAAATGAACCCCAAACAAAAATAGACCAAGGAAAGTGTGCAAATCCAAATGCCACTACTATTTCATTTTTTGTAAATAAGTAATTGTGTGCAGCTTGTTAAACTTTGCCACAATTTATGAAGAGTCAAACTGTGTAAACTTGACTCATTCATTTTTCAATTTCATGTTGTAGAATAGTGAAAAAATATCTGACCAAACAGTTTCATCTTGGCAGATAAGTAGATAGGTAGAGTTAATATAAGGTGCTCAACAGTTTAATCTAAGCCCTTGGATGCAATAAGTGTAGACTTAGATAGGTTTGCCATGTAAAAGAAAAAAATATTGATAAGGGTTTGCCAGCCTAAGTGAACCCTAATAAAGAAGAGAAAATGGTAGAGTAAAGTAGATAGGGTAGGTAGATGGTGTTGCAAAGTTACAGGTGATGAATGATGGCTGTAAATGTGTTTAATATTTTACTTTCATCACAAGTACTGAGGCAGATAATACACTGGAAACATTTCACAGAAAGCAAAGTCAAAATCATTAACTTCCCATCTCAATTTTTCCCTAACATTTTACTAATTTCCCCCAAAGTGCTAAGGGATTTGAAGATTAAAGGGGCTCAAGGCATTTCCTTGACTTTTGGAGGGACCGAACCCTCGGCCCAATGATTGGAGAAAACCTTAGTATTTAAAGTTATTCATCATTACACTCATTCACTTTAAATCTTTTCCTAAGTAAAATCCTATTTTACTTAGGAAAATCATGCAAAATTCCACAATAAACCCTCAAAATTACTTGCTATTCTAAGTCTAAGTGTTGAAGTTGATATAATACAATTTGCTTCAGAAATCTTCACTTTCCTAGATTTGTAAAGTATTTTGAGTTTTCCTTGTCCCTTTGTCATATTAACATCTCATTTTATTTAATAAATCCTTAGTCAAAATACCTTCTCCTATATATATATATATAACTCCCTTTTATAATATCCAAAAAAAACCCCACTTATTATGATCTTTAACCAAAGTATTTATTCCCTAGTTGTTTAAACAAAAAATCCAATATATACTCCCTTTGGTTAAAAATTATCATTATATAACTAGTCCCGCCCCTATGTTAATTAAATTGATTTAATTTAATTATCATATAAATAAAAATATTCGAAAAAGCGTTTGACATATGTTAAAATGTTTAAACGAAAAATGAATAAAAACTCTAAACCTTTGACCCCCGACCCTCATAACACGACTGGATTAATTGATCATTTGGATTAATTAATAACCAACATTCCCAGCCAATCAAACGCAGCCCGAAATAATTAATTAACGTTAAATACTTCGGGCCCCCGTGCCATAAATCCCCCACCAAATTCGCGTCATATTAACCGTTCGATCGCTCCAATGAAGATCTACGGCCTGCTTTCATTTCGCTAGCCCTCCCCCGTCCGAAGATTAACGTGCGAAATGCCGACGGTTTCCAAACAGTGCACCGGCTACGTGTCAATCGCTGAATGGATTCGCTGCCATTTCGCCTAAAACCGCCAACTCCCGAAAGCGGTACGGAATAAAACCGCTTACCGCCCGTCCCTCGTGACGTGTCCTACCGTACCCTGATGACGTCATCCTCAAAAAATAATAAAAAATTCCTTTGACTTTCCAAATAAAACAAATTTCACGCATTTTTTATCATTCTGTCTGTTGAAAGCGACTGCGCCCTCCACTGAGAAATTTGAAAAAATGATTGTTAAACTGCCATTAATCGAAATTGTTCAAGACTACTGTCAGACCAGCATCCCAGCATCTATCCGCCATCTGCCTGTACCTGTTGAACATCGCCATTTCCTAAAAAACAGGTATTTAAATCATTTCCCATTTCAAACTCTATGAAATCATGCCGTTCGTTTAAAATTCTATACCAAAGAACTGTTACAGAGTGTTTTGAGTCTTCCCTTTCCTCAGAATTTCAATTGCGTCCACAGAAAGCTGTAAATTTCATCTTCAAAACTGAAACTGTGCCCTTTTCGTGAAAAAAACCCTCGAAATTTCCACTTTGAATACACAAGAACCAAAATGGAAGTTCCTTTGGCCCTGAATGTAGTTCCATTGAATGCCCCCCATAGAGATTTGGATTACTTATCATTAGTGGACAAAGATTTTCAAATAAAGGACTTGAAATTTACTGAAAATCCCCTTCGAATTTATTGTCGCTGCAGAGACAATTATTTGAATGGCTCAGATATTATTGGGTTATGGGAGTCTGGTCTTCCTAGATACCTTTTTCCCGCAGTCCATATCTTTCTTGAAATTATCCACTATTTCCATGCCAATTATGATCCAAATCAAAGAGCAGTATTGTCCCCAATCCAGAACATCCTTTTTCCCATTACTGCTCAATCCATCAATGATATGTTACATTTTCAGCCTGGTGAAGCCCTTACTCCTTTGTTAATGGAAGAATTATTGGAGAAATCCACTAAATTACCCCAGGAAGAGTTAATTCGCATTTGCCAAGCTTTCATGTGGCCAGAGCATCAGCCTACAGGCCCTCCCCCTTATGCTAGTGTTTATTTTACTGAAGAAGGGAAAAATATTTTGAGTATGATATCTTTCATAATGGGTTTTAATACCAGTGAGTATGTTGATCATTTAACCTTGGTGTTATTATCTATGTTCACCCCTGGACAGCCTCATGCTGTCAGGTATGACTTTGCATCTTTCATTGCAGATAAAATGCATGACCAATTCATGAGATTGGAGAACGAGAAAGTATTCAAATATTCTACTGTCATTTACCATCTCATGCTTTATTACCAGTCTGAAACTTTCCCTTTCCATATCAGAAAACTTGATGCCCAAGGGAATCCAAGATCTGTTATCTTTTGGTCAGCCATTACTCATTGTTCCATAGACTCTCTCTATTCTTATAATGAGTTCATTTACCTTTTCATACATCCTGCAACTACCTTGTTGACAGGAGTTGCCCCTCCAAGACTCAGCAATGAAATCAGAAAAATCCTTCAACTTTCAAAACATTATAAGATAGGTGACTGGTACTTCTATTAGAATCATACTGAAATTAGAATTTATGGATGTGAATTGAGCCCTTTCAAGTTACCCAGATATGTTCCAATGAGACTTTTTTCACTTGAGTATTTCAGACAAATGACCAATTCAGATATAATTCACTTCTGCAATGCCAAGAAAAAGGCTCAACTCAGGATAAAGAGCCAACTAGGTCCATTTATCTGCAATTCTAGGGATGGAGGGGAAGAAGCTCAAAAGATATTAGAGGAAAATTACAGATTGCAGAAAAGTTTCCATTGGGTACCCTATGACCCATTCAACTTTATTTGTGACAAAAGGATGAAAAATAAATCAGCACCCTACATGCATCGAAGAATCCCTGAAATTGAAAAGTATGCTAATACAGATGAGTGGGTAGAAGGAACTTTGATAGAGCAGGATAGTGAGCAGGTTGATATAAATAATGTTATGAAAGATCTTGCAAAAATGCTTGACTTGGATTCTTTTACACATGTACAGAGACCAGAGATTGGTACTTCTTCTGTTGGTATTATTTAGCAGAATTTACAGGAAAACATTCCATCAATTGCAGTTGAATCCAAAGGTAAAGAGAAAGAACCAGAAGTAAAAGTCATTGAAACATTCACCATGACAGAAAAACCTCAAACTTCCAAGTCACAAGATCAAGCACAGGTTTATCCTATTCAAGTCAATCACCCTGAAGTTTCAAATTTTCAGACTCCATCTAATGTGGAACAAGGCAAGAAAAGACAAGTTAAAGATCCTACTCCTCCTAAGGAATCTTCACAACAACCTCAAGCTAAAAGGCAGAAACTGAATCCACTTCCAGAAGTGGAATATATTGATGAAATCTTCGATGAAGAAAGGGAGGATAGTCAGCTTACTGGTTCAGTTAGTGAAGCATATACAGGTCATAAAGGAAAGGAAATACAAAGACAGTTAAGTACTGAAGTGTCTTCATTCAAAAAGCCAAAGACAGATGCAGGAGACATAAAAAAGACATTTATCAGTATAAAAGCAAGGAATGATCCACTCAGGGTCCAGGTGTATAATCAGTATCTTAAAATGGCTCCACAAAATCAAGAGAGATTAATGTCAGCTTTTTACATTCAGCAAGGGAAAATGTTAATGAGCCATTTCAAATCTAAAGTGCCAAAACCACAGACAGCAGCTGACTACATCAGGACCAATTTTGAGGTCCTAGAAAAAGATATTCATCCATTGGACCAGATAGAATTACACAAGCAAACTGGAGAAATGATATATTCTACCCTTACTGACAAAGCAATGGCAGCTCATAGATTGCAAGATTATTTGAATAATACAAGTACCCAGCTGCAGATTGAGAAAGCTTCTTCTCACGCAAAGGATAACAGAATAAAATCTTTGGAGGAAATAATAATCAGTTTGGGTCATAATCCCAAAGATATAAAAGACATTGAAGCACTGATTAAAAAGAAGGATGATGACATTGCTGCATTGAGGAAGCAATTGAAATTACCAGCTTCAAGGCATCCTCAAACTGAAGAAGTATTGAAGAAAAATTCAGAAGAAGAAATGATGGAGTTGCTCCTGAAAATGAATGAACAACTAAGTGAAACAGAAAAAGAACTGGAGCAAGCATTGAAAGAAAAGCAGTCTACTATTCAGACATCCACAACAAAGGCTACTACAGGTACAACTACAACAGCAGCAGACCAGCAAACAGACCCATCACAGGTGAATAATTCTAGTTTAAGTTCTGAAGAATTAGTGAAACAAATGGAAAGTTTAAAACTTAGAGTAACAAAACTTCAATATACAAAGTTACAGCTCATAAATTTGGAACAAAAATATGATATGTCAAAAAAGACTGTTGCTGACCATACAAGAGAAATCAAAAGGTTGGAGAAATTGGTTAAAGCTTTAGAAAAGGATCTCTCATTGGAGAAGCCTTTGAGAGAAATCAATGAAATTCTTTGGAATAATATTATTCAGTCGATAAAGGATATTTGGTCCTTCATTCAAATAATATTTGAACAAAATGACTTGGTCAAAATAGCTCTGGAGGAAATTGACAAAACAAGAGAAGAATTGAGAGACAGACCTGAACAAGCAAATCAACTCATACAATTTTTAAACACCCAGACCAGACAGCAGCTTGCAGAGCTTGGAATTGAGGACAGAACAGGTACAATTTTAGAAATAAAAAGAGTTTTTACTAAGAGAAATCTTATGCAAAATTTGGAACGTAAGTGCTCAGATATTCAAGAAGAGATCATTGCCTTCAAAGAAAGGTTTAATGTTTTATTAGCCAGCGGGTTGCCCAGTCCTATGATTTCAGAAGACAAAATAATGGACTTGAGAACTTATGTTAATAGATTGGACATACATGCTCACACTGTAACCTGTTCCTCTATCAGTTCATCAGAATCGACATTGCCTACAGGAAAGAATCTTTATGACAGATTAAAGAATTTATTTCATCTTGAGCATGAAATAAGATATTTTTTCCCAAATCAGCCCAATTTCTTCAGATACACAGAGGCTGATGAAACATTAAGAAAACTCCAACGAACCAAAATAGCAAAAGACAAATGGTGGGAAGACCTGTTAGAAATTTTGTAAAATTCATTTTCAAATGGAAAATTTTGCCTTTTTACTATTGTGTGAAGGATAAATAGATGAACAAAGGTTAAAGAGTATCAGCTCAGCAGTTGAAAGTGTATCAGTAAGAATAGAAGAGTATCAGACAAGCAAGGCAGTCAGAGAAGAATTACCAAAGAGGACATCATCGAGCTATATTGTAGAAACTGCCTCCAGCACATGCATAAAAAGAGGAAACAACACATCAACCATTGCCTTTTATCCTATTTACGAGACCATCTGTCTCTCTTTATGTTGTAGCTTATTCATTAGTCACCCTAGATTATTTCCTAGGTTGTTGTAAGATATTGTTAATAGTTTTTTTGTATAAATAATCCCTCGAAATGAGTATTGAGGGTGGATTCTACTACTTTTCTATGACATTGATGTTTTTGGAATAAAAGTGCTTTGAAGAAATTTATTTGTGGCTTGTTGGATGACGATTTGAAGCTCAGGACTTTTTGCAGGATTCATGCGTCGAACTGTAGTTCAATAAGTCTTTCTATCCTATGTTTCAAGTTCTATATCTATTTATAATATCACTGTGTTTCCATTTCTGAATAATTGACATAAAAGAATAAATCAGAACTTACTTAAGTGTACTATGATTTTCAATTGTGGTTATTCCAAATGTTTTCTTCCAAACTGGTTATAAGCAACGAATTCTTAACTGCTCTTGTTTCGCTGGTTTGAACATTTTGATTACTATATTAAAGAATTCTTAACTTCTCTTTATTTGTAATCATTCATTTGTTTTCTTTGAATATGTTGAAAGATTCTTGATTTCCTTTCATCCCTTCAAAACCCATTCCATCCACTTTAATTCCTTAAAATTGTTCTCTGTTTGGCTATCTTGCCCTGCAAAGCCATCTTGTGTGTAGAATATTAATCCAGTAAAGCCATCCCTTTGACTCCATAGCCCAATGGCCTGAAAACATTCAACCTTGCCCTTAGTTGGAGAATTCCACCATTTTCAAACAAACTCTTGGACTTATAACTAGCCTAAAATTTTCTAAGAATAAAGTTAAATCATAAAGAGAGAGCCCTCTCTGGATACAGATTGGCTAGATTCTGTATCCGAAGGTTGGTTTGTGGTTACCTCGGGTATACTTTCCTTTTCCACAACTTCAAGGAAAACCTGAGTGATAACAAGTTGTATTATTGAACGTGGGCATAGCCTTTTCCCACTTGGTGAAGTAGTCAAATGTGACCATGATGTACTTGTTTCCATTTCAATATGGTGATTTGCAAGTCATGAAGTTGATACTCAATTTGAAAAGGGGGCTAGTTATTATGATAGGATGTAAAGGATCTAGTCGTTCTGTCATTTTGTGTAAGAAATTGTGTCACTTGGTACATCTTTTGATGCTTGAATGTAGTCTCATAATATAATGGGCCAAAAATAGGTTACACAGAGAATATTATAGGAAATGGACATACCTAAGAGGTGTCCCTCACATGCACCATTATGATTATCATTTAATACCAGTTCTTCTTCCTTGAGGGTGAGGAATCAATGTAGGATTGTGTTGACCCCTCACCGATATAGTATATCTCCTTTGAGGACATAACATGGTGCCTAGTTGTGAATGCATCACTGGTAATCTCACAAGAGGTCAAGATTGAACTTTTGACTCTATATATATAGAACAATGTCACCATACCAAGGATCATCAAACAAGATAATGAATAGATTTTCATCAAGGAAAGTGTCATCCACTAGTTAACCTTTGATATTAGGTGATGGATCAAAAATGAAGTCTTGGAGGATCATGGAATTCTTGCTTTTAGGGGATGTGAATTAAAGGTAAAATTCCTTCATGATGACAATCCAACGAGAAAACTTATTTTTCATCATTTTTTGAGTGAGGAAGTATCACATGGAATTAGAACTTGTTACTATGGTGGTAGTCCAAAGAATATTGTAATGCTTGAGTTTTTGTACTCAATGTACTAATCCTAAGGTGGTTTTTTTTGTTGGATCATAATTAAGAGCATGGCCTATCAATTTTTTTCTCGTGTAATAGATGACATTTTCTCTATTATCATCTCCATATTGGACAAGTACACCCATAATGACAATCTAAGAGGCTAAGAGGTAAAGAATGTAGTCCTTTTTGTAATTGGGAGGGCTTATTAGTGGTTCTTTTGATAATGTGTCCTTTAAAGCATCAAATGATTTTTGAGCATGTTAATCCCATTGAAAAAGAATGTCCTAATAGAGGATATGAAAGAATCCATGAGCACATGTGGCATAGTTTGGAACAAAGCAGCATAATAAATTTGCCTCTCCTTGAAGAATTTGTAGTTGTCCAAATGTCTTGGGCAGTTTTTTCTCATAGATTTCTTATAATTCTAGGGAGTCAACCATGATCTGTTGTTGGGGCATAACGAATTCCTTTAAGTGACTAGTAGTGACGCAAACCACACACTTGAGAGGGTTCAAGTGAAGGTTATATTTATGGCATCATTTAAATACAATCCAAAGATCCTCAAAGTGGTGAGAGAATTTTTTGGAATGTATGGTGAGGTCATCCAAATGAGACAAGATAAGATGAGCTAGATCATGAAATATGCATTCCATGGCTCATTGGAAGGTGGCGCCAACTTTTTTTAGGTGAAAGGACATGACCAAATATGCAAAGGTATCCCAGGGGATGGTGAAAGTGGTTTTTTACTAATATGTATGGCGATTCTGAATCTGATTATATCATAAGAAACCATTTTTAAAGAATAATACCTCATGCCCAACACATCCATCAATGAGTCAATCAATTAATGGTGTGGTATAATTTTCTTTTGGACGTGCCTTATTCAAATCCTGGAAGTCATTACATATCCAAATGGTGCCATGTTTTTTCATGATGAGTATATGGTTATAAACCCAAGGTGTCTAGGTAATGGGATATATGAACCCAAATTTATGCAACTTATCAATTTATGATTTGATAGTTGCAACCTTTGATGGGTGTAGTGTTTGTTGTTCTTATCTTATAGGGGAGGCATCAATACAAGTGTTGGCATGTTATTCTAGAATTATAGGACTTAAACCAGGAATTTTTGCATAAGAACAAGAAAATATATCACAATATTCTTGGAATAGGGATTTATAGGTGATTACTTATTCTTGGGAACATGCTTCCCCTAGTGTTATCTCCTTCACAATGAAAATATTTATTGAGATATCCACCTTAGTGGTTGGTGAAATATTTTCCATGTTATCTTCTTCAAAGGCATATATATTGGGAATGGGGTTTTTCAACCAGTTGATGTTTTTGGCGGGAATGAAATCCTTGGTCAACCATGATGGTGGAAAATATTTTTCTTAAAAATTATATATAAGCTCTATACTAATGGATTCAATCTAATCATGTAATGTACTAAAACAAGATACTGAATCCTTCTAGTATATTTGTGGAATATAAAACACGATCGTTCAATCACATGCAGGTAAGAGAAATGAATTATCAATCACACAACACAAGATGTATTTGGGGAACGAAACTGCTCAAAAAGCCTCTATCATATATTTTACAAAGTCAAAGAATCATGAAACAATACAATTATTTCTCAAACCGAGAAAATTCTGCACTCTACCGATCATCTCACCCTGATCCTACTCAAAACTAACTAGCAATTCTTAGGAAAAATTGACCAACACTTATCCAATTCTTAGCCCCTCCTTAACCTTGCCTTAATCATGCAATCCCTACGCAATTAATCCATGTTAAATTGGATAATCAACCTTCCTTGATTGCGCAATACATCATTAGCCTTCCTGTGATTTTATAATTGCGCCCAGGTAATTTGCTAATAATACAACTGATAGGTATTTTCCCTTTAACCTTTGTCTCAACCGAGTCTTCATCAGAATTGAAATGCATGCATATATTAATAGTGAATCATTAGTTATATTATTGATCACTACTTGTGAATTAAATCTAATTTAATTCATTGGACCTCTCACTAATTCATCGCTCAGTTAGAACTAGTTAAACTGATTTTAACTCAATTAATTTGAGTTAACTAATTACACATGCACCAAACTGGTGCATTAACTGCAAATAGACCCCAAAAATAATAGAATCACTCTTCATGCCTCACCTTTGACCCTCAAATTGAATTTCTTGAGCTAACTCAGTATTTATGAGTTAGTTAACTTATACAAGTTGTTATGAGATAAAATTAAAATTTATTTTCCTATTTATTTTATAGATAAGTAAATTAGACGCCCACATTTAGCACTAATGTGTATCTGAATTCCTCACCAATGTGTGACTAGAATCCCACAGTAGTATGTGGTTAATTTTGTCCTTTCTAGTTGCCAATTTCACTATTTCTTGTTGCAAATTTCAACACTCCCTCTCAACAAGAAAGGAATTCAATCTATCCCTATTCAGTACCTTTGGAATGTTCTGCATGCAACACTTCTCTAGTGTTGTTTGCACCTGCAAATATTGAAACTGAATAACCTCCAAAAAACTAAATCAGTATAATGCATATGTCATCATATGCTTCTGATTGGTACTAGTTACTGCACCTGTCTACTGAAATCTCTATGTTTCTGCTGAAATCTACATCCATGCACTCTACACTACTTCCAACTCTGATCTACGCTCCAATATCTGACATATGTCACTCTGATATTTGTCTTCCTGACATCTTATTGCATCAATCTAACCGATCTTTCCCACTACCATTGTACTGTGGGCTCCTCGTAGCCAGGTTCAATCCATGAGACACACCATCTCAATGGACCCTGCCCAAATTTCTTCTTGGGATTATATCTGCACATCACCCCACCTCACACCTGGAGGTATAGCTACATGTACTCCCTCTTCCCTTATGGCTCAAAATTTCCCACTCCTGTAGGTCTCTTCTTGAGTGGACTCTTCCACTCGGTCTCCTCTTTGCTTCTCCAATTCTGGCTACTCCACGAAATTCTAAGACTGCTTCTGAGGCTGCATGTTGAGATATAATTTCTCCCTCTCAACCACCAAGTCGTTAACCACTTATTTTCTCCTCAAATATTTGCATGAATCCTCAACCTCGAGAGCATACATGTTCTTGAATATTGTACAGATCTATTTCACATGTCCCATGGCTATGTGTTTAGGGAACACCTTTCCTTTTGTAAACATCACCTCATAACCATGATCTTCCAATATTGGTATGGAGACAAGATTCTTCCTTAGGTCTGGAACATAAAAAAAAATATTCTAGTCTGAGAGGGGAGCCATAATCCTATTGAAAGGTAGATGTACCTATGTTGGTCATAGTATACCTCTTGTCATCTCCAAAATCTATGTTCTATTGGAGGTCCTTCTCCTCCAAGTAATTGAAGATATTTTTATTCCCCGTCATATGGAACAAGGAACCGTTGTCTAGATACCACATGCATCCCATTATAGTGTTGGCCATACATGAAATGAGAGTAAAATAAAGCTCAAACTGTGAATTCAATGCTTCACCCACTGCAAGTGCAGGCTCCTTCTTGCTTGCCTTATTTTATGGAAAATTCGAAGCATAGTTCCCATGCTTGTGACACTGAAACATATGATCTTGGACAATTTTCTCTTTCCCTCTTCGCATTGGGAATTATTTCCCTTGGATTTCTTTTCTTTTCTGACCAATGCACAATCTTCTTTTTTTAGGTGCTAGAGGTCCTGTCTCTGGTGCTCCGCCTTATCTCTTCTATTACCAAGTAGGACCAAAAATGCTCCCAGTCTGGTAATTTTTCCCTCCCATTCATAGATTCCTAGAAACTATGCCAGCTCTTGGGAAGTCCTAGAAGTGCTAGGCTCACCAATTCATCATAAGCTACAGTCACACAAACAATTCCAATCTAATCTCAACATTGAGTGAACTTTTCCAAGTATGTTGGTATCGTCTCGCCATCCTCCTTCTTTATCTTTCTGAGCTTGTCCTTCAGTGCCAACTTCCTTTGGTCGCTATTGTTCTGAAACAGATCTTTCAAGGCCTTCCACATATCATATGGAGTCGCCTTCCCATGGAGACTTGAGACAATATGATCTCTAACTCCCTCTAACAAGATCCTTCTCGCTTTCGCTACTTGCTTTTGACATGCATCAAGAAGTTAGGAATCTACTGTTGTGGGATTTGGAATATCAAAATATATGAATTCCTTCAACTCGTTATCCTCCAACACTGCCTCCATCCCATTCTTCCATGCAATATAATTCAAATTTCCCTCGAGTGAAAATTTGAGTCTCAAACCATTGAAAGACATCTTAATTTGTTACTAGATCCTGAAGAATAAATCTGCAAATTTGAACCTATTCAAGACAAACTCAATTTCTTCTATTCTATTGGGATTCTTGGTGCTCTGATACCATGTAGAAATTATATAGAATCTATATACCAATTGATTCAATCTGATCATGTAATGTACTAAAACAAGATATGGAATCCTTCTACTATATTTGAGGAATATAAAACACGATCTCTCAATCACATGAAAGGAAGAGAAAGGAATTATCAATCACACAACACAATATGTATCTAGGGAAAGAAATTGCTCAAAACCCCTCTATCATATATTGTAAAAAGTCAAAGAATCATGAAACAATATAATTCTTTCTCACACCGAGAAAATCATGCACTCTATCGATCGTCTCACCTTGATCCTGCTCAAAACTGTCACGTAATTCTTAGGCAAAATTGACCAACACTTAGCCAATTATCAGCCCCTACTTAGCTCATCCTTTCTCATCCAATATATAGGAAATTAATCCCTATTAAATATGATAATCAACCTTCCTTGACTGCACAATCCATCATGAGACTTCCCGTGACTTTGTAATTGCACCCGAGAAATTTTCTAATAAAACAATTGATAGTTATCTTCCCTTTAACCTCTATCTCAACTGGGTCTTCATCAAAATTTCCATGCATGAAACTATTAATATTGAATCATCAGTTATATGATTTATCAATACATGTGAATTAAATCTAATTTAATTCACTGGACCTCTTACTAATTCATCGCTCAGTTAGAACCAGTTAAACTGATTTTAACTCGATTAGTTTGAGTTAGTTGACTACACATACACCAAACTAGTGCATTAACTACAACTAGACCCAAAAAATAATAGAATCACTCTACATGCCTCACCTTTGACCCTCAACTCGGATTTCTTGAGCTAACTTAGTCTCTCTGACTTAGTTAACTGATATAAGTTGTTATGACATGAAATTACAATTTATTTTCCAATTTATTTAAGGGATAAATAAATTAGACGCCCAAATTTAACACTAATGTGTAACTAAATTCCTCATCAATGTGTGACTGGAATACCGCACTAGTGTGTGGTTAATTTTTATCCTTTCTAGTTGCCAATTTCACTATTTCTTGTTGCAAATTTCAACTTTTTTATGGTGAAAAGGAGTGATGGTGCATGGCATCCCACGAACACGTTAGTTCTATAATGGCCTCAAGAATATCCTTTTCAAATTTAAAGACACTCGATAGGGGTGATGTTGTTATCATAGGGTCATGAGGCAATATTTGGTGCATGGATGTACTAGTGGACATGTAAGAATGTGATATCATATTAGGTATCCTAGGAACAATGATGTAGACACAATGAATATGGGTTGGGTCCTTGAGGGTGATACCTTTGTTATGGATGAAGAGGTCTTGAAACTGTGGAAATATGAGTAGATGGCTTGTATCATGGTTCCTATGAATTAATATATAAAGTATATATGCTCAATTATGTCATCAATACTCGGGGGTAGAAGTATCTCTAGTCTAATATAGTCTGGTGGTTTAGTGGAGGGTTTTGATGTTTTTTTCGGTGTCATGGGAATCATGTGAGAGGCATCATACTCATTTGATATGGGCAAGGAGTGAGAAACCTCAAGAGTAAGGTCCACATGGGGAATCCTGCCAATGGTGGACAAACCTTACTAAGGCATGATGTTGCCCCTTGTGATGATGGAAGGGCTTGATATGCCATGGATTCTCTCCTTAGATGGGAAATAAATTACTTGTGGTTGAGGTATCGTCACCATAATTGGGTGATTATGTTGATATGTTATGCATAATGGGAACATATCCATATGATGAGTGGTTTCAACATAAATTCCGCAAGGGTGTACCGTTGCATCAATTGATTGAAGAGGTGATGTAATTGAAATAGTTTGAGTTGCATCATTTGTATTTGCAGTTGGTGGAAGGGGAGGTGTGGCCATCGAGGTGCAATGAAAATTTACCAATGCATCAAGATATCGAGGGAGATAAAGACAATGAAGTGTTTAGTTACTGTGGTGCAAGCACATGGTGCATGGATTGTTGGTGCATAATACTTTTCTATGTAAAGTATTGGATTTTTCTCTGGGTGATGAAGAAATATATGTGGGTTCCTATGGGGCATGAAGCATGACCTTCAACTCATCCAATGCTAGGAATTGATTGGTAGGGCGGCCCACCAAGTCAAAAAGGGAACATAGAGGGCTCACCCTGGGAAAAGTTGTAGTTGCAAGGTATTTCTTCTTTGGTTTCTTTCCTTCCTTTTGATTTTTCCCTCTCATGTCTTTATGGTGGGTCAAATTCCTGAAGGTGGTAGTTCCTTTGTAAGGGGGTCAATGTAATGTGTCTGAAGAGAATAGATGCTAACATAGTCGATGTGGAAGGTGGTGCCAAATACTATAGGGGAAACACCAGAGCCATGCTAGGAAAGGTGAGCATTGCCATCACTTTTTGTAAGATGTACTTAGGTGGGGGATAAATGAAAGGAGTTTCAGTGATAGTTTATGGTAGAAAGGGTGTATCAATCCTCATAGTTATCTCTATTTTTGTAGGTATGGATTGACATTTTTGAGCTGATTCACCAAAATATATGGTTATTATACAAATAGGATCTATCATAGGATATGGTATTACAAATTGGTCTCCAAGTAGGTACCGAGTAGTGTGGAATATTTTAAAATTCTAAGCCCAACCTTAGTAAAGGAAGGGACCAATTAATATTAGGATCACACAAATGGTAACACATTATTTGGTGAGGGAGAAGCCCTCTCTTTGTAGTGCATTAATTGGCCGATGGTGATGATTTTACCTTTATGATGAAAACTCATGGTGTGGGATACTAAACATGTGACATCCTTCATGGCGAAAATGCAACTTCATCCAAAAAAAATATTGTAATTCCAATGGGGCATAAAGAACCTCAATATCGATGATAACTATCTTACTAGAAAGTTCAACTAGGATATTCTAAAAGAGTCAAATTAGTTGTGAATGGATATCATCATATTCCCTCAATGTGATGGAGGAAGCTATGATTCTTGGGGTTCCTAGTTTTTTTCCAAATTGTCCTCAACATGATACATGTGGATTCCACCTCATTAATGATGCATCGATGAGTAGTGAAATTTTGTATGGTCACTAGTATTTTAAAAGTGATTAATGATGGTATTTGTGGCTTTAAATTATCTAAATCAAAGGTGATTAGGCATGAATCAGAGGGATCGATGGCACCTAATTCATAAAGTAATGATTCCCTCTAACTTGGATAGGTTTGAAGCACCTCTAATGCTGACATGGAATACTGGGAATGTGTTAGGCAATCGATGATGTTGTAACGATGTGCAACCTTTGCATTATGTGATGTACGTCATAATGGTCCTTTATCAAACCTAGAAACTAGGTCTATGGGAGGTCGTGGGATAATCAAAGGTTTTTTTGTAGTAGATCACATTTATTTTGTCGATCATGGATTAGCTTTCGAAGGAATACCATAGTCTTGATGATGAGTCTACAGTAAGAAATCTACTGTGTTCATGTAGATATCCCGAGTGGCAGGATCTGGGGGTTCCCCCCGCATTGTTTTAGTATCACAAAGGCCTAACTTGATGTTTAGTCTCTATGGTTCCTTAATGTGGGAAGGGGTTTTGTAGCATAGCCAGTTGTTGGTTGCCTCTATTTTGATCATTATTATTACCCATGGCCTTTTTCATGTGCTTGAATTTGGGGATGTGAGGAAAATTATCAGTTTAATGGCCATACTCACCATAGATCACGAAGTGGTAGTTAGTACATACAACACTATTCTTTCCTTGTTTCTATGGCTTGCGTGTACCCTATTTTGGATGCTAATTCCAATTAGGGGGGTTTTCCCCATTTCATGCATTTTGTTGCTATGGGTTCCCCATTGGGAATTGGTTTCCCTTTTTTTCACTTTTTCTTTTATTTTTTTTGTATTGAATGGTTGGTAGTTTTGAGTTGTTAAAATCTTTGTTGGTATTGAGGGAAAGAAAGTTAAAAAAATTTAACTCTAGAACGTTTTTGGGGTGCAGGATTGACTGGTTATGGGTCTGAAAACAGGAAATGAAGATTTCCTTAAAGGGATTTTCTATGGGAATATTGGGATGTTGAAATTATGATAGTCATGTGCATATGGTATTGTGCCCCTTGAATGGGGTGGCTAGATTCCTATGGTGGTGTATTATGATAATACCATGTTGTAGATGTTGATTATGTTGATGGCGTACCACTTGTTTAAGGGAATGATCGAGGAGGGCCATATGAATTACCTAGGTATGGGGGTTTAATCCTAGGCTAAAATTGGGTGAAATTATCAATCTATCCATCATCAGTGTTAGATGCCCCTGAACTATATTTTTTGAAATTTTGTGGCCATGGAGTGTCAGGGTAATAAAGTATAGGTACCCTGATTGTGCATAAATAAGCTCTAATTGTTGGGATTTATTTATTTCTTCCTCCTCATCTTGGGGAATATTGGTGGCGACATATTTTACTATAACATGAAAAAGCGATTTGAGGAAGAAATCTAAAAGAAGTCCTCTGGGAACTTCTACTTTGTAGATATTATGGCATATGTGCCACTTGCTATGTGACTGGAAGATGTTTGTCGAAACTCGAATAATAATTATAACCCGGTATCATGACATATTGGGAGTTGGTAAAATGTGAGAAATGACTGAGCTAGATATTCAAAGGTAGCATCTACTCTTGATTTCTCACTGATGTACCAATTATCTGCAGGGTTAGAGAGGGTGTGATGAAAACTCCTCAGTAAAGTTGAGTCTTCAATGAAATTATTAGAAGAATGCCACGGATGGAAGTTCATCACATGCTTTGTAGGTCATTCACCTAGTTTACCTTTGAATTTTTGTATGTTTAAGGGAAGTTTGGGCAGCATGGTCAACCATGTAGCCGTATGAGTTATGGGATCATTTGTAATATTCAAACGATCATGAATGTTCAATGAAGCTACAAATGGAAGGTTATATGAAGGAGTTTTCATTCTGCTATAACATGTGTGTGATCAAGGGTTACATTGAGGGGAAATTGTTCCTAAAAGGTAGTTATTATTATTATTATCCAATTTTAAGGTCAAGACCAAGGAATACACCAAATTGGTGTATTAGACCCCCTTATTTGTGGGACAACATACCCACCTCCATGCAAAAATTTGACTGCTAAGTCTACGAAGGCATACATATTATACCCCCTCTGGTTTTGAACCCATGACCTCTTAGGAGGAAACACATCCTCTTAACCATTAGGCCCATTGTAAAATAAAGGTTTTGATTCCTTCAATGAACTTCAAATAACCTAAACTTAAGGCTTTGATTCTCCAATGTCATAAAGAGTATGAGGGAAAGAGCATACTACTCAAGTGAATATTATGTGAATATTGTGTAGGAGGTGAGGTGTGTCCAAGGGTGTTCACATGACCATCAAAAAGCTTAATGGAAATTGTAGTGATTTTGATACCATGTGATCCTTTATTATTTCCACCTAATTAAAATATGCATGTTTCACCTTGCATGAATGGAAAAATATGTACGTATCATTGGGATACTTTCTTTCCCCTAATTAAACTGTGGTGATTTCTCTAATCGTAAAGGGTGATGGTAATGGTAATTGGAGAAATTATTTCTGATTCCCCAAATTTTCTTTAAGCATGAGGGGAATAACATACTACTCACTCACTCCTAGTACTAAAACTAAAATTTGGTTAGTAAAAAAATATGGGCCATCCACATGGAAAAAGAAGTGAAATCCTTTTATTCTAGTGGGTATTGAAAGCAAAAGGAAACCTAACTAATATGCTAAAATTTTTAGTAGAAGGGAAAGATTACTAAAGGTTTTCACCCAAATCAGACCAAAAAGAAAAAATACAATGAAATGATGTTCTATAAATCTGTGTGAATTTTAGTTTGACATTCATGTGGAAGCCACCATTATTATGTCTTCGACAGTCGTGAAAACTAGACCGAAAAATAAAAAAGGTTGAATTTTTATGCATAGAGGAATATTGATGGCTTGCAGTGAATGCATAAGGTTACAACAGAACAAATGAAAGCACATAAATGAAGAGAGTGTCTGCAAAAAATAGTGAGAATGAGAAAAGTGGTGGTGGAGTTGCCAAATTATTGTTAAATATTTGATGCAAGGGTGGACCAAAAATCTATTCTTTTTCCTGCCTATTGCTATCTACAAGAGATCCAACAATCATATGGTTAAAGTGGTGTAAACACAAACAAACATGAATTTTAGTTATTTATATTAAAAATCACGAGATACAAAGCACAAAAATATGAAAACCTGAAATCAATGAACACAAGAATATGGGAAGAAAAATCATCTTTATTACTTGATGTAAAGAGATACTAAATCATCCCAAAGACATAAACCGATTATTTTGAGCAATGGAGCTCTACAACTCTTCTAAAGGAAAGTCCTTCTTCCCTATCCTCTGCAAGAAAACTGTCTCCTCAAATAATTTACAAGAAATCTCTTAATGGTGAACTCACCCTCAGTGCAAAGCAATGCTCATTGCCTTGGAAATTTTTGTAGCATAAATTTAGATAATATTATTCTTGTTTTCAACTGTAATTCTACCTGTATATATAGGCCCATGTCTAATTATCATCTCCCTCTAGCTCATTAATGAGATTTGGGAAAGTGGGAGGCAAGGGGAGTCCTTTGGGGGCTCCTTAATTCAAATTCAAGAGTGGAATGATTCGAGACTGAGCTATCAATACTTTTCCTTTCAGTAGAAGTGGGCACATTCAATGTGAAGTGGTTGATGGATTTTTGAGTTGTCACTTTATGGATCTTTGTGACTATCAAAGAAACAACCATGAGAAGTTGTGAAAAAATTGGCATAGTTCCTTTGCACGATTTCATTTTTTAAATGAACCTTAGGAACATTTGATTTTTTTGTTTCATGATATTTTCCAATCTCACTAGTACACTTTTACATATCATTTTCTGATGTTGATCATGTCTTTACATGTGAAATTGTTTGTAAAAATTTTCCATGATAACACTTATGTTCTTCCTCTATATGATGAACGCTAAAATAAAATTCTAATTTCTAAAACTATTGATTTAACTTCAGAGCATTAATCTCATCTTGATATGGATTGATTTGAATTTTCACTTGCATTTTTAAAAGGGATTATGAATGGTTCACAATACTGAAACTAGGATGATCCTTTTCGAGTTCTTTATTAGATTCCCTTTCTGATTCTTCTGAAACTGTTGATTTCCCTTCGAATCTAACATCCATGTTAGAACCTCCATCTTCTTTAAATAACCTAAGCTTATTAGTCAAGGTTTCCATGAGGAGGCTCACATTATCATGTGTATCTGTGAATTATGCTTCTAGTCATGCAAACCTCTCCTATCTAAGATCGTGAGGGTTATTAATAGATTCACTGGTTATGGATTGGGTTTTATGAATTTTTCCTTGACTAATCTAGATCCCCTGCGATGCCCCAAAAAATACCCAAAGAAACTTGTTGTGATACTAGTATGATTTGTAAATTGTCATGGATATTCCACTAGATAGTTCATCACAACAGATTTCATGAAACTATGCTTAAAATCCAAAATATACATTATCATGATTAATTTCTCCTTAGATTTCTAGATTCGATATTATTTAGTTATTCTTATACATCAAATAGATAAAATGTTGAAAAGAGAGAGCATTGGAATAAAACTCATAAACCACAATTGACATAAGATATAACCTAGGAAACCCCTTTGAGAGAAAACCTAGCTAGATGTTGAGGTTGTTATGCTCTCTTTCTCTCAATGGAAAATGGATGCAAGTAAAAACATGTGAGACATGTGGCCCATGGGCTGATATAGTGCACAAATGATCTCAATTTTCTCTCTCGCTACCCACTCTCGACTATTCTACTCATCTCGAGAACAAAATGCACTTGAATAGAATGGGACCCCTTTTCCTCCTATTGTCCTGGTTATAACACAACATCATAGCCTACCAGTGGTTAAGTTTGACTCCTTCAACTCTTAACTAGAGTTACTATATTTCTTCTTCTATAGTTTTCTTCATCATGATCAAGTGGCTAGCCCATTTTCCATGAATATTTGGGGCTAGCATGGCATCCTCTCAAATCATGGTGGTCAAAATGGGAAATTTAACTTTTGGATGGCATAACTTTTTCATACGAAATTCAATTTGGGTGATTTTTATGGCATTGGAAAGGTATTTGTTTGTAGAATAGTGGTAGAAGTTTATAATCTTAATAAATAAATAAAATTTACCCAAAAAAATCCATTTGATGCATCAAACTGTTTCTGAATTTTTTTAAACACCAATTTTCCGAAATGGGACCTGTTGTCGCACAAAATGTCTAGGCACCACGACAACGGCTCAGATCGGGGGCTGTCTCCCTGATCCCCAATCTCTCTATCTAATTTGTCTCCTTGCAAGCTAAGGGAGGTAGACCCTAATGAAAATGAAGAAGGAAAACTGGTTGGAGATCAACTAATTCAAGAGACACAGCTAGACAACCAAATACTTGTTAAGATTTACAAGATTTTACAGATCCAATTAGATTTGAAACTTTAAAACCAGTGCCTTATGGAGTCAAAATATCCCGTTATAAATTTAAGATCAAGTAATTGATATGTAACTGCTGCTATGAAAATCAATCAACCACAACAATATTCAATAAAACACCCTCACAATTACGCATTAACAATGTTTGATGAAGTTACGCAATTTATCATCACTTGAAATATTCCCAAAGTTGATTTAAACAATTAACTACCGATTTCAAGTAATTTAAAATCACAATTAAAGATAGCTCAATGATCACCAACCACAGCTAATCACCAACCATTTAAATTTGAAACAAAAATGTTATCATGAGAGTACGATCAAAATTAAATGTCAGATATTTCCAATATTTTCGAATTTATGATATTCCAAATAATTCCAATTCAAAAACCTATAGTCAAACTTAGAATATATTCTTCAGCAAGATTTCAGATCTGAAATATAAATTGCAGTAGTAATTTAAACCATAGATCAACAAACAAACGATGCCGGCACCAATGCCCAAAAAGACTAAAAATAGTAAAAATTGATGAACTTGAAGAAAAACCAATTTTTAGGGCTTGATTAAGTGAAATTTCAGATCTGATATTTTTATTTCAACAGTGAAACAGTGATAGATCAGCAAGATAAACCTGCCAAAAATAGCTACCAAATACTTCCACAAATAGCAAAAATATATTAAAACTTGAAAATTTCAATTTTAAGGCTTTAAGAGAGTTTGATTCGGTAATTTTTAGAACTTATAAGTTTATAACAACAGTAAATGATAACAGATCAGCAAACTGAAAATACTAAAAATAATCCCAACAATGTCTAAAAATAGTAAGTTTTGCCAAAAAACTGAAAATTCAAATTTTTTAGACCTTATTTAGGATATGCATAAAAAATGTTCAGATCTGATTTTACACAGTTATGCAGAATTTCCAGCAAGCTTCAAAATTAGATCTAGGAAAATTTAAAGATGCCCAAATGGTCAAAAATTCTAAAAATGAAGACTTTGCAATTCTAAACAATTTTGCCCATATAAAATGTGTTTTTAGGGCCTAATTATTTGTGATTTGTTTGCTATAATAAAATCTGTAGAAAATAATGGTTTACAGATCAAACCCTTAGCCCAAGGCTTTGAAGATCCCACCTGTTAGTGTCAGTCTAGTCATACTGCCATCAGTGATCAAAGTTACTCTTTGCATTTGCATATTAGGAGTCCCATAATAATCAATTTCACCGTTCCGCTAGGTCATGGATTCATTGATGGTAGTAATTCTTCATCAGTTTTCCCTCATGTGAAACTTGTTGATTTTCCTCTCTATGGTCTTCAGTCATTATTCAATTTCATTCTTAAAATCATATCAGTAGGTCATAGGATGGGTCTCATTAGTTTCTAGGGTCTCACCATGGTCAAATTAATGAGTCATAGGCCAATAATATCAGCAAGGTCATGAGGAAGTCAATAAAGTCAGAAGTCACAGCACAAGGAAGAATTAGAGAGACATTTGATTTAGTTTGATGTAATTTTCGCCTCAAAACTGTGTTTTGAGGTGAAAACGTGATATTTTGACTTTATTATTTTTTATTATTCATTCTATATCATCATGTGTAATAAGTCACAATTCAGAAGCTGTTATCTCCACAAAGTGATGTCCCTGCCTTCAAAGAGTTTTCTGCAACATTTTTAGTGCCAAATCATCCTCCAAGCAGATCCATCAGAAAGAGCCCGAAACAATCTTTCCAACGGTATACTACACTCTCAAAACCGACTTCTGGATTGAAATTTATGCTTAAGTGAAGTAAAATCCCTCTATATCCTAATCCTTCCCCTTTTCCCGTTTTTTCCCTTAAACTTTGTTTAATTAAAGTTTTATATCCCTTTAAAAACCCCTTTTCCCCCTTTCCGATTATAAATTTGCATTATAAATCATTTAATAAAAATGTGATTTATATGTAAACCACTTCCCCTTTCCATCACCCATAAACTTTATAATAAATTTTATGTTATATATATATAACCCCGCTGTTCCCAACCACTTCCCCACCATGCTTATGATAAAACTTTATAATATAAAGTTTAAAGTTTTATTATAATAATTTGCAATCGCAAGGTTTGCATTCCGATTGGCCCATCGCAAATGTTATATATGTGCTCCGATCACTCCGATCCTCCGATCGCACCCCTCCTCCGATTGACCAATCGCAAGTCCTCCCTCCGATTGCTCTGATCCTCTGATCGCGTTTCCCCTCCGATTGATCGCAACATTCCCATCGCACTCCCAATCGCGCCCCTCCTCTGATCGCAAGATCCTCCGATCGCGTCCTCCCTCCGATTGCTCGGATCCTCCGATCGCGTTTCCCCTCCGATTGATCGCAATATTCCCATCGCACTCTCGATCATGCCCGCTCCCCTGATCGCATCGCAAATTATGTTCTCCTGATGCGATTACCCCCACTCCCCTCCGATATTGCGATTGCGATTGACCTGTCGGTCCCACCACTTAAACCTTCTGCCCATTTATAATATAAATGGATTTCCCCTTTGTAAACTCAGAATTTGTATTATTTTCATTTTTACAAAGGTTATCCCCATTCCCCCTTTCTCAATCGCATCAGAGGTTTTTGTATGTATCACTCCGCCCATCTCCCGATTCTGATCCCCGATTGCGATTATGTGGGCTCCATCTCCCCTTCTCTAGTCCTTTTGATCGCCGATTTCAATGAACATATTACAATATGTATTATAATGTGTTTAATCATATTACATATGTTTTAATATATTTTATCTCTCCGCTCCCGCTCTGATTCCGATTGCAATTAATATGATTTCCTCCCTATTTCCCTTCCCTTTTCCCATTTAAGATTAAATTTTCCCTTCACGAAAGCATATCATTTCATTCTGTTTTGTTTCAACAGAAAATTATAAAAAATCAGTTTTCTCAAACCAATAAAGAAAAGCAAGTGACAGTCAAAAGGCCGAGAGCCTAAAATAAAATAAATATATCTACAGCAAGCAGCAAAATAGGGAATCTGTTCATCGGATTACCTAGTTTCTTTCATATAGCCTAACAGAAAAATCTCCAAGCAGTCAAATGTAATGTTGTCCCTTATTTTTAGAGGCAGATTGTTGTATTTCCTTCTATGATTGTATTTCAGTTCTTCAGCTGTTAGAACAACTCCCTTTTCTGTGGATCTATGTTCCCACATTTCAGCCTATTTATTGTGATTGTAAAATCATTTGGAAATGGTCTCAGGTAGAGTCTAAGAGTTTGAAAGTAGGGGAATAGTGTGTAAGAACATCTCTGTGCTACATTGTTCAATTTGACAGGAATTAATAAAGAGATGCAACTCTGATTTGTGGGATCCATGTGGTATGAGAGTTAGAATTTGTTTTTCTCCTTTGTTTCATATGTGAATTGTTATGTGTTCCATTCATCCATAAACATTTCCTTTTGAATGCTTTCAAGATAGAAAGGTAGAATCCATTTTATATGCTCTGCCTTGGGGAATCATTCATACTCTGTATTTTTCTTCTGTTTGAAAATGATCCATTTATTGTGCCCTTTTCAGCTCCGCACCAGTCTTTCCATCCCATCTTCATTAAATTTTAATTGCTAATTTTCCTACCTATATTGCCCTGCTGAAAATACCCCCATGTCTCGTATTTAGACTTTCAAGCCTAAACCTTTCCCTTTATATCCCACACATCCCCGAAATTAATTCATTCATTCATTTTTATTAAAATCTTTTTCCCATCATTTTATCTAGCTTAATATCAGTCCATTTATTGTGTTCCATTGAATATTCTTTCACGGAGAGAGCCCTCTCCTGTCCTTGTAGGGCTAGCTACAAGGTTGAGTGTGGTTTAGTTGTTACCATGTTTTTCCTTTTGCAACCTGGGGTCCAATTCAGGTGCTAACATCTCTGGCGACCATACTGGGGAATATTTTTTAGCATAGAAGATTAATCACCCCAGTAATATTTTCCCGGTAAAGAATGACAGAGTATTATATCTGAATGTTGATGGTGAACAACAATCAGATGCATATAAAGGCTGAAAACATTCACCTGGCGACTCCATTCACTGAAAGATCTAGAAAATCAAATCCTTCATGGTGACTCCACTGCAGGAAGATCAGTAGCTTTAAGATATTTGTTTTAAGATGGAACAGATTGTAAGAAGATATGCTCCCATGAGCCGAGATCACATTCCAGGTTTCCTAAATAAAATGCCCAAGGTGGATTGGCTTCAGAATTTTCCTATGTTCAGAAATGTGGAAGGTGATGTTGCTGCTCTTCATCTGGTAAAATTTCACATTCATGTGCATAAATTAAAGATCGATTTTCCTGAAGACCGTTTGATGAAAATGTTTATGGCTACTTTGGAAGATGAAGCTCGATCTTGGTATGAAAGTTTGCCCCCTGCTTGTATTTATGGTTTAAAATATTTTCATACCATATTCTTTGAAAGGTATAGAGAATCTTGTCCATCTTTAATGTTAGTTCAGAACTGTTGCAAACATGTTAATAGTTTCATTGAAAATCTTGAGAATTTTTATGGAGATGATGAATTCATGGATGAAGAAATCATGGAATCGCTCTATGAAAATCCATTTCATCAGCACACGGAAATATTTGAGGATACTTATCAAGATCAGCAGGTTGAAGATCTTTGTACAGCTGAAAATGATGAAAGAAGAGGCTTTATTTTGAAACTGATTGAAATAAAGGATGAGATGCCGTTAAAGGATGTTCCAATCTTACATAGTGATAAACTTAAGCCAGATCTAAAGTTAAAATGTAATGAGGAATGAAATGGATGTTCAAGAAAAAGTGGCTGATCCAAAACATTTTCTTTATTATCCCTGTTATCATCCATCTAACAATGACTTTGTTATAGAACATCTCGGAGATGAGAAATCTCTTGATATGACTTGTATGTTTGATGATATGTTTTATGTTGATGATTTGCCAAAATTCGATCAATACGATGATGATGATTTTTTCCAAACACAAGCTAGTCTTGCAGCACAATCAACTGGTGATTTGTGGGAGGAAGTTCCGTTTGAACAGCTTGAAAATAGTAATCATCCTATGCATATCATCCAGGACAGTGATGAGGAAAGTCTGGAAAATTGGGAAGTAAGTGAAAGATATTTGCCTCTTTGTTTTGCTTCAATTTAGTTCATCAAAGATAACTTTCATGTAATTAGAAATCAAAAATATCTCAGTTTTAATGTTGAGGTTGAGATAGATAGTGAAATTCTTGAGCAAGTTGTTTATGAGAAATCTTCCCCTGAAATGACGGATGAAATCATCTGTGATATAAAACCCTCCCCAGCTCCAGATTTGCAACCACCAAACGCAATTGAAGGTCATATTATAGATGAAAGCTTGGAAGCTGAAACATATGATCTAATGATGCAAGAGGATTCTGTACTCTTATGTTTCGAAGCATTTCAGTTTATAAAGAATAATTTTCATAATATCTCTAAAAGAAAAGTTGAGCAGTCTGTAGAGTGTCATGCAGATACGTCGCAGCAGTCTTTTTAAGTTTTCTATGATCCTATTACTCATGTGTTGGATGATGTTTTATGTAAAAGTCCTTCTCCATTGGCTAACCATGTGCCATAAAAGAATGTTGACAATATTTTTATTCGAAAGTCGACTTCATTGTCTTATTCATCAGATGTTTCATTACAAAGCCCATATCAAGATTTGTAGTCATATAAGGAGACTAATGAAGAAGATTTTTTTTTTGTTCCTAATCATCAAGAGGGATTGGTTATTCACGAAGTTCAGGATCATTTTGACAACCTACTGCAGTCATCAGAAAGAGATAGCTCAGAGGTTAGGAAAAGTCTAAGATCAAGTTATGGAGATTACCTGGACCAGAGCAGTGATGTATTAAGGGAAATAAATAGTTATTCTTATGAATATACTTTCGCAGTATTCTTGAGGTCATCCGGTCAACTCAGACTTTGCAAATTTATCAAAATTCAACCTGATTCTAAGATTCCATGGGAGTTGCCTTTTAGCTCTTCTCTCTACTTGCTCATTAGAAAGAACTTGGGGAGAATTCAAATAGCAGCCAAGATGCTTACATGGTTGCATTGGTTGTTCCATTTCACTTGATCAGGTGGTGAATGCAACAATTAGAGTAGGTTTTGATGAATAAGATCAATTATGAGCATCTTTCCAGTTTGTCAATTGTGTTTTAGTCATGTCTTAAGTCAGTTTGGTTTTATTATGGTTTTTCAGTCTTAGCCTTCAGTCAGAGTCAGTATGCATTGTATCTTGTTTCAGTATTTTCAACTCCATGCCCAATGGATAAGGCTACTTGGTATACGGTGTTCTTGGCACCTCCAGGGAGCTACCATCCCCATTGGAGCCAATGTTAGTGTCAGTCTAGCCATACTTCCATCAGTGATCAAAGTTATTATTTGCATTTGCATATTAGGAGTCCCATAATAATCAATTTCACCGTTCCACTAGGTCATGGATTCATTGATGGTAGTAATTCTTCATCATTTTTCCCTCATGTGAAACTTGCTGATTTTCCTCTCTATGGTCTTCAGTCATTATTCACTTTCATTCTTAAAATCATATCAGTAGGTCATAGGATGGGTCTCATTAGTTTCTAGGGTCTCACCATGGTCAAATTAATGAGTCATAGGCCAATAATATCAGCAAGGTAATGAGGAAGTCAATAAAGTCAGAAGTCACAGCACCAGGAAGAATCAGAGAGACATTTTATTTAGTTTGATGTAATTTTCGCCTCAAAACTATTTTTTGAGGTGAAAACGAGATATTTTGACTTTATTATTTTTTATTATTCATTCTATATCATCATGTGTAATAAGTCACAATTCAGAAGCTGTTATCTCCACAAAGTGATGTCCCTGCCTTCAGAGAGTTTTCCGCAACATGTTCAGTGCCAAATCATCCTCCAAGTAGATCCATCAGAAAGAGCCCGAACCGAGCTTTCCAACGGTATACTACACTCTCAAAACTGACTTCTGGATTGAAATTTATGCTTAAGTGCCCTCTATATCCTAATCCTTCCCCTTTTCCCGTTTTTTCCCTTAAAATTTGTTTAATTAAAGTTTTATATCCCTTTAAAAACCCCTTTTCCCCCTTTCCAATTATAAATTCCCATTATAAATCATTTTAAAAAAATGCGATTTATATGTAAACCACTTCCCCTTTCCATCACCCGTAAACTTTATAATAAAGTTTATGTTATATATATAACCCCGCCATTCCCAACCACTTCTCCACCATGCTTATGATAAAAATTTATAATATAAAGTTTAAATTTTTATTATAATAATTCGCAATTGCAAGGTTTGCATTCCGATCGGCCCATCGCAAATGTTATATATGCGCTCCAATCGCTCTGATCCTCCGATCACATCCCTCCGCCGATTGACCAATCGCAAGTCCTCCCTCTGATTGCTCCGATCCTCCAATCACGTTTCCCCTCCGATTGATCGCAACATTCCCATCGCACTCCCGATCGCGCCCCTCCTCTGATCGCAAGATCCTCCAATCGCGTCCTCCCTCCGATTGCTCCGATCCTCCGATTGTGTTTCCCCTCCGATTGATCGCAACATTCCCATCGCACTCTCAATCGCGCCCGCTCCCCCGATTGCATCGCAAATTCTGTTCTCCCGATGCAATTACCCCTGCTCCCCTCCGATATTGCGATTGCGATTGACCTGTCGGTCCCACCACTTAAACCTTCCGCCCATTTATAATATAAAGGGATTTCCCCTTTGTAAACTCGGAATTTTTATTATTTTCGTTTTTACAAAGGTTATCCCCATTCCCTCTTTCTCAATCACATCGGAGGTTTTTATATGTATCACTCCGCCCATCTCTCGATTCCGATCCCCGATTGCAATTGTGTGGGCTCCATCTCCCCTTCTCCGGTCCTTCCGATCATCGATTCCCATGAACATATTACAATATGTATTATAATGTGTTTTATCATATTACATATGTTTTAATATATTTTATCTCTCTGCTCCCGCTCCGATTCCGATTGCGATTAATATGATTTCCGCCCTATTTCCCTTCTGTTTTCCCATTTAAGATTAAATTTTCCCTTCACGAAATCATATAATTTAATTATGTTTTGTTTCAACAGCAAATTATAAAAAATCAGTTTTCTCCAAACAATAAAGGAAAGCAAGTGACAGTCAAAAGGCTGAGAGCCTAAAATAAAATAAAGATATCTACAGCAAGCAGCAAAATAGGGAATCTGTTCATCGGATTACCTATTTTCTTTCATACAGCCTAACAGCAAAATCTCCAAGCAATCAAATTTAATGTTGTCCCTTATTTTTAGAGGCAGATTGTTGTATTTCTTTCTATGATTGTATTTTAGTTCTTCAGCTGTTAGAACAACTCCCTTTTCTGTGGATCTATGTTCCCAAATTTCAGCCTATTTATTGTAATTGTAAAATCATTTGGAAATGGTCTCACGTAGAGTCTGAGAGTCTGAAATTAGGGGAATATTGTGGAAGAACATCTCTGCGCTACATTGTACAGTTTGACAGGAATTAATAAAGAGATGCAGCTCTGATTTGTGGGATCCATGTGGTATGAGAGTTAGCATTTGTTTTTCTCCTTTGTTTCATATGTGAATTGTTATGTGCTCCATTCATCCATAAACATTTCCTTTTGAATGCTTTCAAGATAGAAAGGTAGAATCCATTTTATATGCCCTGCCTTGGGGAATCATTCAAACTCTATATTTTTCTTCTATTTGAAAAGGATCCATTTATTGTGCCCTTTTCAGCTCCGCACCAGTCTTTCCATCCCATCTTCATTAAATTTTAATTGCTAATTTTCCTGCCTATCTTTCCCCATGAAATACCATGTGTCCTGATTTAATTCCCGGTTTCAAACTGTCCCTTTATATCCCACACATCCCCGAAATTAATTAATTCATTCATTTTTATTAAAACCTTTTTCCCATCATTTTATCTAGCCTAATATCAGTCCATTTATTGTGTTCCATTGAATATTCTTTCACGGAGAGAGCCCTCTCCTGACCTTGTAGGGCTAGCTACAAGGCTGAGCGTGGTTTAGTTGTTACCCTGTTTTTCCTTTTGCAGCCTGGGGTCCAATTCAGGTGCTAACACCACCGTTGAAAATTTTTGAAATTTTGGGATAATGTTGTCACTTGAAAATTAGAAATTTGGAGACCAAAATCCTATAAAAATAGCCTCAAAAGCCTATACGTCCTCAAGGGTCTAGATCTGGCTCAGATCTGAAGTTTTCCTTGGCTGATTTTTTCAGATCTATTCCTGCAAATAAATATTGAGCCCAGATCTGGCGCTCGAGGGTCTAGATCTGGCTCAGATTTGAAAATTTCCTTGGGTGATTTTTCAGATCTGAAGATTTCCTTAGCTGATTTTTCAGATTTAATCCTACATAAGTGAAAAAAAGAAACCCAATACCCAATATATACAAAAATAGCAAAAATCCTAAAACCCCAAATGTTAGAAATCAAAATTATTTTACAAAAGTTCAGATCTACACATGTAAATTACAGATCTATACAATATGTTTATAGATCTATGCACCAGAATTGCAGATCTATCAGATCTGAGGAGTATAAGTCTGATTTCACTCCCAGATCTGAAGATCTAAGGCTCTTACTAGCCAGATCTAACTTTAAATTTTAAAAAAAAAAAAAAAAAATTAAGATAATTTTTTTTATTTAGGCACAAGCTCTAGAAAGACCCTGCAAAAAATATTCCGTAAGATAACCTTAGAAATTTGGAAATAATGGGATTTTTCATATTTATGAGATCTGAGAGTCGGCTGGTCTAACTGAAGACTTCCCCAAATGCTCAAACCTTAAAAAACGATCTCTACACATTTAGATCCAAATTTAAGATTGATAGAGATTAAAAAATAAACATGAGACCTTTCAGAAAATTAGATAACTAATATTTCCGTTAAATCAAATGCTATTTTAGAAACCCAGAAAAATGCACAAGATACCTGTATGCAGATTAATCCATAGAGGCCATCAACCATTAAAAGCCAATAGAAGTAACAGAGTTTAGAGACAATCTCACCACATAGATCTGGAAAAGGAACACCAATGTTTGTAACCCCAAAGTCTTTATGCTTTATTCATTAAAAAATCACAAGAGCTTCCAAGAACAAGTGCACGATTCAAAGATCGGATGATTGAAAGACTGACAAAGACCTCTAATTTATAAGATAAAATCTCCAATGGCTAGTTTAGTTGATCCATGTCAAAATAATCTCGACCGTCGAAAAGATTTAATCATCTTTTAATCTGGACCGTCGAAATTATAATTTTGAGGAAATTCGAATTTATCATTTAATTCCATTTTAATTAACTCAAAAATAATATTTTTGCGTTAATTACCTCAAAATTTTGACTTTGGCTTAACCACTAAGGCCCAAGGGTCCAAAATTTCTTGAAATTCTCAATATTCCCTTGGCCTGGGACCTTTAAAAATTTATTTTTTAAAAACCCACGAATTTTTCCTTTAAAGAATTTTAACTCACCTAGGACTTAAAATTAATTAAATTTCTAGCTTAGGATTTTTAATTAATTTGGCCAGAAAATTTAATTAAATGACTGAGAGGGGATTTAATTATTTTTTCCAACCCTCTTTACATAAGATAAATACATTTAGACACATGAAGGGGAAATACCCATTCATATAGACCCTCAATTAGGTACCCAATTCTGTGACTGAAAACATGATCTAGTAGACCAAGCAGCTTGTAATAAAATAATCTAGCCAATTAGCTAGGATTATTCCCAAACTACTTTTACAAAGACTCGATAGAAAACACTAGGACTCACTTAGCATCTTAATGACAAAATCCATCCTAACTTTGGGGTGAAGCTGGCGGGGAAAATTCTGCCGATCACTTGTGTCAAAAAACACAAACAAATCAGTGAGACAAAAAACCTCCTAGGATAGAAATCGTCACCAACATACTAGGCTTACATAGGTTGTTACATAAATTATGGTCTTACTTAGATCATTTACATCATAAACATGCAGAATGGGTTTACATTGTTTATAAAACTGCCAACTGATGATGGAATCTGAATGGCGCGAACACGTTGAACATGATGAATCCCATTTGAAAAAATGGGGGTGTACTGCTATAGGGTCATTGACAAAGTGTGGTCAAGAGGACCCATTAGTAAAAATGGTCCCATGACCTAACTCCATATTTTCCACTCTAAAAACACCAATATGGAAGTCAAATAATTTAATGATGCAATATGGATCAATTATGAAAATTATCAACTTGAAAGAATAATAAGGCTTCCAACTATTGAATGGAAACCTCTTTGTGTGTTCTACTCTCAATAATAGACAGTTCGAAAATCTAAGGTCAAATGAAGGATTTATGGTTTACTAAGTTGAAAAACTATTAAGGGTTTCTGGTGACTCTTCTTTCAATTCATTTTTATATAGCCACCAAGATTTCTTGGAGTTTGATTTTGATTTTGATATTTCATGTAAAAGCTCATATGACCCAAGACAAACACACACACATATGGTAAAATTATACCCCAAGGGGACACACACACACACACACAAAGATTGGTCAACCTAATAAATGGCCTAATGGGGGATTAAATCATTACTCTGAAAACCTTTACAATGATAGGAATTAAGAATGTGTCAATGTTTCCCTTGGTAGTTTTTTTTAACTATTTAAATAAGTGCAATTTATAGTTTCTGTGTGATTGATCACCATGGAAACAATCCTTTGGAAGAAAATGTCTCTCAAAGGGAAAGGGGGTACTTTCACAGTTTTGATTGAGGTGAGTTCCATGGAAGAAGAGGTAATAAGGGGAAATTTTGGCTTGATCTAGTCTCGGAGGCATAAAAAATCATGATAATAGAACGCTCTATTTTTTTATACATTTCAATGTTGATTTCCCTCTTGTTCAGGGTGTTACGACAAACCCTTTGCCCAATAATAACATGGGTTAGGATTTTGATATCCCTATGCCCACTCCTCTATTTTGATATCCCTATTCCTACTCTAGCTATGTTAAATTATACATCTTGATCATCTAATTCCATCTCCTCAAATTTAAATCACTCATAACTTGCTTCTCTGCAAAAATGTTATTTTCCATGAGTTACCTCACTCTTATAGTTTCTCTTCTTAAAATTTCTTCTTCTTATGAATTTAAACATAAATATTTGTAACATTTTCCATATGCATCCAACTCACCCTTAAAAGATTTAAAAATAAAATATATTAATTTTATATAAAAGATAAAAGTTAAAGTTGAATACTAACATGTAAATTATTTTTATTATAAATGAAAAAGGAAAAATTCACCTTATAACTAAAAACTTGATTGCACCATTAGAAACAAAGATTTTAATTTTTTAAATATTTTATTTGATTAATATAATTATAGATTTGTTATCTTTTTATCTCCTACAATACTTAAAACCCACTTTGTAATATTAATTTTATAATTTCAATATTACAAATCTTATATCTATATTTTTAAAAACCACATTTCTATTATTATATTTGTATTTATAAAAAATGAAAACGCATAAAATTTAATCAATATTAATTTTATTATTTTAAAATTACAAATTTTATATCTATATTTTTATTATTAACTATTTTCATTTATTATTAATTTAATAACTTTGACCAAACTTACAGTACTTAATTTTTCCTTTTATACAATGACTAATTACTCATGATTTACGAAATAAATTGATGACTTTGTTTAAATGGTAGTTGTGAAATAACAGGTCGAGTTAATTTTTTTCCTCATGTTTCACAATGTCTTGGATTTGTAATTTTATTTAGTATAAATGTTCATTTTTTACAATGTTTTGGATTTGGACTTTTATTCTGACTTTTACTAATCATAATAAAATATTGGAGTATTTGGGTCAGCTCTCCTTATAAGTCTCTTTATTTCTTCTCACTTTATCATTTGAAACGAGTTTATAGAAGTAAATATTTAAGTTAAAAAATAAATCAAATTTAATTTAATTAAAAAAAATTATAATTTTAAATTATTAAATATATATATTTTTTAGATATTTCAAAATATTAAATTTATTTTTATATTTAAAAATATAATTGAAATAATGAAACATTGATTTCATAAAATTACTACATTTCAAATGCAACAATATATATGGAAATTTGAGAAGTGTTATTCATCTCATGGAAATTTGAGAAGTGCTATTCACCTAATTGTAATGAGATCATGTAAATTTGACAAGTGTTATTCACCTGACTCTAATGAGATCATGTTTAGGGTTTTTTATATAGAATAAATATTTAATGTAGAAAATAAATAAAATTTAATTTAATTAAAAAAATTTATAGTTTTAAATTATTAAATATATATAATTTAAATATTTCAAAATATTAAATTAATTTTTACATTTTAAAAATATAATTTAAATAATAAATTATTGTGATTTCACAAAATTATTATATCTTTCTACAATCTATGCTTATGTGATTTATTATATAAAATTGTAAAATATCTTTTTCGTAATAATCACATGCAATGGAACATTGTCTACTCATTTCAAACCAACTAGTGTGATTCAGGACTAGGTGACAAATCAGATCAGGACATTAAGTTTAAATAGATGTAAAGATGGCTAAACTAGCCGTTAGGAAAACGACTAGTTTGACTTTTAACAATAAAAGTGTCTCTACATATTTTTAGAAAGGTAGATCTCAACTTAGATACCCGCATACGTGCCCGTTCGAAATGATGAATATTTGTCACCAAGGCCCTACCGAGCAGGGTTTCAATATTTTTAGAAACTATGCTTTTGTGATTCATCATATAAAATTGTAAAATATCTTTTGGTAATAATCACATGCAATGGAACATTGTCGACGTGTTTCGAACCAACCAGTGTGGTTTATCATCAGGACTATGTGACAGATCAGATCAGGACATTAAGTTTAAATAAATGTAGAGATGGCTAAACTAGTCGTTAGGAAAACGACTAGTTTGACTTTTAACAATAGAAGCATCTCTACATCTTTTTAGAAAGGTAAGATCTGATCTCAACTTAGATACCCGCAAACGTGCCCGTTTGAAATGATGAATATTTGTCACCAAGGCCTTACCGAGCAAGGTTTCAATATTTTTAGAATCTATGCTTCTTTGATCCATCATATAAATTTGTAAAACATCTTTCGGTAATAAACATTGTCGACACGTTTCGAACCAACCAGTGTGGTTCATCATCAAGACTAGGTGACATATCAGATCAGGACATTAAGTTTAAATAGATGTGGAGATGGCTAAACTAGTAGTTAGGAAAACGACTAGTTTGACTTTTAACAATAGAAGCATCTCTACATCTTTTTAGAAAGGTAAGATCTGATCTCAACTTAGATACCCACAAACGTGCCCGTTCGAAATGATGAATATTTGTCACCAAGGCCCTACCGAACAGGGTTTCAATATTTTTAGAATCTATGCTTCTGTGATCCATCATATAAAAATGTAAAATATCTTTCGGTAATAACCACATGCAATGGAACATTGTCGACGCGTTTCGAACCAACCAGTGTGGTTCATCATCAGGACTAGGTGACAAATCAGATCAAGACATCAAGTTTAAATAGATGTAGAGATGGCTAAACTAGCCATTAGGAAAACAACTAATTTGACTTTTAACAATAGAAGCATCTATCTTTTTAGAAAGGTAAGATCTGATCTCAACTTAATATCCTAATCTGATCTATCACCTAGTCCTAATGATGAACCACACTGGTTGGTTTGAAACGCATCGACAATGTTCCATTGCATGTGATTATTACCGAAAGATATTTTACAATTTTATATGATGGATCACAGAAGCATAGAATCTAAAAATATTGAAACCCTGCTCGGTAGGGCCTTGGTGACAAATATTCATCATTTCGAACGGGCATGTTTGTGGGTACCTAAGTTGAGATCAGATCTTACCTTTCTAAAAAAATGTAGAGATGCTTCTATTGTTAAAAGTCAAACTAGTCATTTTCCTAATGGCTAGTTTAGCCATTTCTACATTTATTTATGATGAACCACACTGGTTGGTTCGAAACGCGTCGACAATGTTCCATTGCATGTGATTATTACGAAAAGATATTTTACAATTTTAAAATTACTACATTTCAACTACAATAATATATATAAAAATTTGACAAGTGCTATTCACTTGCTTATCAGAAATTCAACTACGATAACATATATGGAGACGAGTGTTATTCACTTGATTATCATTAGGATCATATTTAAATTTTAGTATAATTAAAAAATTCAACTACAATAACATATATGGAAATTTTACAAGTGTTATTCACTTGATTATCATGAGGATCATATTTAAGGTTTCTTATAGTTAAGAAATTCAACTCCAATAACATATATGGAAATTTGACAAGTACTCTTCACTTGATTGTTATGAGGATCATATTTAGAATTTCTTGCAGTTAGGTGTATATGGAAATTTGACAAGTACTATTAACTTGATTTTCATGAAGATCATATTTGGAATTTCTTATAAGTAGGAAACTTGAACAGTTAGATATTAAAAATCATTTTCAACATTTTGAATTTATACTGATTACAAATTTCTAGAATATCACAAAATCTGACAGTCATTCAACAATTTGAATTAATACTGATTGCAAATTCCTGAAATATCAGAGAATCTCCCAGTCAGAAATAAAGTCAAACATCAAATTACAAATATTCTCAAATCCCTTTAGCAATCATTTGGCTCACTTAACTCGTTGATGCAACTATATTCCTCATCTCTAAATTTTCAAACTTTGCAGGCTGAAATTCCCTAGTACATTAATATTCACGTATTTATCGAAATGCTTGAAAACTGGTTACGTGGATATACAATTGCGTTAAGTGACGAAACATGGCGATCCTTCACGTATTACTGCTATATTGACCATATTCTGAACAACTTCGGAAATATCAAAATAATTTTGATGGTTCTCAATTAAATATAATTTTGATGGTTCTCAATTAAATTTTTGTTGATTTTAAATTCCTGTGGATACAGGACCCGTGATCTACTTAAAAAGAAATCGTCGTCATTTGTAACCCAAACTCCCTTGGCTTAAAGAAAAACGTATGATAATCAGACGATCAAACAAGAAATTAGTTGTTGTGATTTTTCCAATACTTGGAATTTTTAGAATATAATTTTTTTTTACTTGCAGGTACTCTAGCGTGGAAATTATGGATTTTATAGAGGTGGTGTTATTTTTCCAATACAGATTTTTTAGACTTGCAAGAATTTTAAAGTGGAAATTATAAATTTTATAGAGATGGACTGATTCTTTCAATATCTATCTTGTAGGTCTTGGTTTGAGTATCTAACTTAAGTTTAAATTTTAATACTATAAAGAAATTTATTATTACACCAAAATTCGTAAATATTAGTAAACTTTCCAAACCAATAACTAAAATCACCAAGGTGAAAATTATGAATTCTATATAAATAGGATGATTCCGCTAACACAGAATCACAGAATCTATCCCTTTTTGTCATGCCCATGCCATGAAATGCAGCTTCTGTAGCCCGACAAAGAATCAAAGTTAATCGCCATTCCCATCACAAGTTTGCAAGAAAAACTGGTGAAAGGGAGTCTTTTCTGTCTCGTGAGCTCTGGTTTCAGTGGATCCTGTCTGCCCAAATATGGCAAGGACACGCACCACGACGGCCCTATTCGTATTTTTCCGTACTCTCACTCATTCACATTTGAAGTTTTAGTAACTGAGCACTGCCTCCTTGCAGCTTATCCACGTGGAGAGATTAACCTTATGCGAGAAAACCAAAAATATTTTGATACCCGTACCGCAAGTGGGCCTATACTATAGGATATTAAGATCTCCGTATGGCTGTTTTGGCTAAACTTTAGCCCACTATTTAGCGCCTTCTCCAGAGCTTTGATGTCAGGATTATTATTATACTAATATTGCAATGACGATGGGCATCTCCTAGAGCGCTCACATGGAGTTATAAATGAAACTAGTAGCATGGCTTCCAGGATATAATGAAGCGAGCAACAATGGATATTGTTACAATGGTGGCGAATATGTATCCACTGTGGATTCTTTCAGAGCCGCAGTTTGGCACGATTCAATGGATGTATATATATATATATATATATTTCTTTGAATTTTGTATCTCCAGTCCCTTGCACCGTGCCAAGCTGCGTGCACCTGAAAGTAGTTGCAGATGCAGATGCTCTCAGGGAAAATATCATAAGTCTCTCATAGCCATTTACATACATATTTGTATAAGTAGGGTTTAAGACAGCCATTTACATACATATTTCTATAAGTAGGTTTAAGATAGTATAGTGTTATGAATAAGCAATATTATGTATAGCTTTTATGTTTATGTATATAGAGGATGAAATAAAAAAATTATATTCAGAAAGATTTAATCCTTAAATTATTCTTGATAAACCTAGAACTAATGGAGTTTTACTCAGAGATAGAACTAGAACTAAGATAGCTGTAGGTTTAGTGTTACTATTATATTATATAATAGAATGGAAATTACAATCTCTGCCAAATTAAACTGTTCAAAAATTGTACTCAATTATAAAAAACAATTAAACAGAGTTTAGACACAAATATAGATTTATATCTCCACAGATGAAAAAGCCCAAAAAACTCAGAAATATATTTCTGTGAGCTTGGGGCTTGATTATTAGATGAAAAGTAAAATGTATCAATAGCATGACATGCATATATACACAAATGAGCACTAATATGTTGGATACTGATATGTAACTTGAAATGAGTAAATACTGGACTTTGAAAAGGCTATATATAAAATGAACTTTTCAGATGTGTAACACTTGAAATGAGTAAATACTGGACTTTGAAAAGGCTGTATATAAAATGAACTTTTCAAATTTCTGTCTTGCTGTTTAAAATATTCCTGTGTTTTATATTTTCTTTAATATATCTTAAAATAGATCCATCTGGAGGACAGAAATAATACATTTAAATGGTTAACAGTTTTATTGCAAAAGGAAAACATCAATAAATTAAAAAAAGAAAAGAAAAAATAAAGGAAATAATTAATATTGTTGGGCTCAGTGCTTATAATGTCAGGTGTACGCTTTACTGCACATGTTAACTTGACCATCAGTCATGAAATTGATGCATATGTATTGTCAGTCAGGAATCAACATTACAATATATATGTCTGATTTGCATCGCAGGTGCAACTCATCGTGTTTATCAATTGGCTGTAGTTTAATCTCTGAAACAAAGTAGTTTTCGTACAAACAGAGAAGTTGCATCCCATCATATTTGTCTATGGTAATGTAGCTTAGTAGCTGAACAAGTTGCTTCCATGGCAACTATTTCTGAACATATTTATCCGTAAGGCTGTAGCTGTAAGGCTATAGCTGGGTGGTTACAACAAGATGCTGCCAGACCCTAAGGCCATATCTCGGTGGTTACAACATGATGCTGCCATACCAACAACCCAACATCAAACTTTTTGTGGATATAATTTTTTGCAAATTGCTTGAGGGCCTAATGGGCTGATGGTACTTGCTGTATAGTTTAGGTATACCGGATGGGTATAGCTCATGAATGGGATTGAGAATTTTTCTAAGTAGTGAAAAAATTTATCATAATTTAATTATCAAACTGGTATTAGTGAGAATTAAATGTAAATTTATTTATTACTATTATTTAAAAAAAATCAAATTACTTAAAATTAACCTTAACTTAACTGATCCATAATACTTTTACTCTGACAAATACCTCTAAATTAAATTATTAACATATTTCCTTACTTTTAACCCAACAAAAAAACAATTTAATAACATACTCCAAACCCTATGTAAACTGACAACTACTTATTAATCCTGATGAATGCTACTTTTGTATCATAAAATATAAAATTTCTGGACAAACGGCCACTTTTCCGCATGCCGGATTGCTTTCCGTTATTTTGCATGTGATTTTCAATTTATTAAGTTTATGCATTATTGAGGAAATGGAATCCAGCATTGCGTGAAATAGCCTATTCAAGGACCAGGCAATCACCATATTGTCTCTTAGCATCTCTAAACAAATATGCTATTGTGATAAAGCTTCTGATATCTTGTAAACTTCCTTTTTTTTAAAACACAACACTCTTTTAAAAAAAAAAAAAAAACTTAAACAGCATCCCAGCCAACCAATAGGATTATTGTGACAAGCATGCTTTGAGCTGCACGTGGATGAGTTATCTAAAGGTGATACTTCAATGATGGCGAGAAGCGAACTGTATTTGACAATCCGAAATAAAGAAATTAACTACTGTTTGCATTTTAATATATATTTTAAACAAGGTTACATTTTAATATATATTTTAAACAAGGTTATGAAAATGAAATAAATGGCATTCTAGTTAATGAGATTAGTGTGACAAACATGGTTAAAGCTGCACATGATTTACATATACGAATATGATAAGATGATATTTTAATGATCAAAGAAGTGAACTGTAAATGCAATTAATTGTCATTTACATTTTAATATATATTTTATGAAAATTATGACATTAATAAAAATTAAATATACAAATATTTTCAATTTTTTTAAATATTTAAATTTATAATATTTATATTTTAAATTTAATATATATATATATATATATATATATATATATATATATATATATATCTATTTTTCTCACTATGAAGGTTAAATTTAGATAGTTATCTCGGATGGATGAGGATCCTGGATTATGTGGTAAATCAAGACCTATGTTGGTAAACAAATGGCGAGTTGGTGGAGGACTAACCTCCTTGTCCTCTCGAAGGATACAACGTATTGGGGGTGTACAGACGTTCGTGAGAAATGTCTCCATGTCTCGGTGAGTGTCATTGGCAAAGGACTAAGGAGCGAGATGGCTGAGTGCTATAACATTTGTGTTAATGTTTCGGTTCTATTTCGTGCTCCCAGTGGGAATTTTTGGCACAACCAAAAGCATCAAAGTCAGTTTTTTAGGGCTGGGTGGCAGTTGTTCAACTTCCCTTATGTCTCTTGGCAATGTGAATTTCTCATTTGTATTCTCCACGGGCAGCACCCCATGCTTTTCTACGCATGCAAGGTGCGGACTCGGGTCTTTTTGGTTAGTTAGTATTTTGGGTTTCACTCAAATTTAGAAGGTGTGGGTCGTTGAACCTCCCTTGGAGGAAGTTGGAGGTGGTATAGTTGGTGGTGCTGCGAGGGGTGGTGGTGGTTGTGCGCAGAGTGCTTTGTGTTAAGTCCCTATATTAATAGTGTAGTCCCTTATTATGTTAGTGTAGCCCCCCTTATTGTTATTGTTGTACCCCTATAACCCCCATATTGTTATTATTGTGCACTTACATTATTATTATTAGGTCAGCTAGGTTTACATTTTGGCCCCACTAGGATTACATTGTGGCCCCATGGACTCCTATATATAGAAAGGAGGTTTTGTCATTTGTATCATCCAAGAATTTTTCATTTATGTAATGTATTGGAGGTTGCCCCTTGAAGTGGCTTATTTCTAAGGCGTTGATATCTCTTTTCTTCTATTTTTGGAGCTGGTTTCACAACATTTGGTATCAGAGCTTTGGATTCTAGGATTTCACTACTCCAAACAGGTCATCGTGGCATTTTCGCTATAAATTTTTTTCTATGAAGGTTCAGAAGCTGAAATTTTTATAGTGTGAAGCCCGGATCTGGAGGAAAATTGTCGCAAAATTTTAGAGCTTGGTTCGCAATATTTTCGGAGATATAACTTGTGGAATTTAGGTCTTGTTCAGACTCTCGAATTTCATCTCAAAGAGGTGATCGTGAGAAAATCTTCATAACTCTCTCTCTAAGCATTGGATTGGAATTCTGTAAAAAGGGAATTCTGCAACCCCCATATTGTTATTATTGTGCCCTTACATTATTATTAGGTCGGCTAGCATTACATTGTGGCCCCACTAGGATTATATTGTGGCCCCATGGACTCCTATATATAGAAGGAGGTTTTGGCCATTTGTATCATCCAAGAATTGTTCATTCATGTAATGTATTGGAGGTTGCCCCCTCGAAGTGGCTTATTTCTAAGGCGTTGATATCTCTTTTCTTCTATTTTTGGAGCTGGGGGCATGTTAAGTCCCTATATTAATAGTGTAGTCTCTAATTATGTTAATGTAGCCCCCCTTATTGTTATTGTTGTACCCCTGTAACCCCCATATTGTTATTATTGTGCCCTTACATTATTATTAGGTCAGCTACCATTACATTGTGGCCCCATTAGGATTATAATGTGGCCCCATGGACTCCTATATATAGAAGGAGGTTTTGGTCATTTGTATCATCCAAGAATTGTTCATTCATGTAATGTATTGGAGGTTTCCCCCTCGAAGTGGCTTATTTATAAGGCGTTGATGTCTCTTTTCTTCTATTTTTGGAGCTGGCTTCACAACATTTGGTATTAGTGCTTTGGATTCTAGGGTTTCGCTGCTCCAAACAGGTCATTGTGGCATTTTTGCTATAATTTTTTTTATACGAAGGTTCAGAAGCTAAAATTTTTAGAGTGCAAAGCCGAAATCCTGAGGAACATCGTCACAAAATTTCAGAGCTTTTTTCACAATATTTTTGGAGATATGATCTATGGAAGTTAGGGGTTTTGCAGGCTCTTGAATTTCACTTAAAAAGGTCATCGCGGAATTTTTGCTATAAGCTTTTTTTCTACGAAGGTTCAAAAGCTGAAACATTTAGAGCGCAAAGCTGAAATCCCGAGGAACATTGTCGCAAAATTCCAGATCTTGGTTCACAATATTTTCGGAGATATAATCTGTGGAAGTTAGGTCTCTTTCATGCTCCCGAATTTCATCTCAAGGAGGTGATCGTGGACAAATGTTCATAACTCTCTTTTTGAGCATCGGATTGGAATTTTGTAAAAATTGACGAGAAGTACATAGACTTTAGTTTCTTGTCTATAAATTTCAGAGCCAAAGGAGCAAAAAATGACACATGGCAAGTCATACAAGTCAACTCTACTGAACCAGTCCATAATTAGGTCATCGTAGGAGATTGGGCACAACTTTTTCTTCAAGAATCCAAATCAGGTCAGACCTGTGGCATTCGAAAGAGAATTTAGAGGGATACCTCAATTCAAAATTTTAGATATTGAAGATCCGAAATAATATAGATAATTCAGTTTCAATATCGATCTCCTCAAAAGCAAGAAAAAGGTGTGTATTTGGTTTTTAAAATTGCATAATGTTTGTTTGAAAAAGCAGTTTGAAGTGATTCCAAGGGCATATTTTAGAATTTTTATCAGTATTGGGTTCTATAATGCCTCCAAAAAATAATTCCATACCCATTAAGCCCTCAAAAAGCTATACTATGATGCATGAAGAGGAAGAATTGCAGTATGAGATATCAAAAATAAGGTACCAAGTGCAACAAATTTCAATCTTACGAAGAGCAACCGAAGATGACATAGATGGTTTAAAAGTGGAAATGGAGGCTAAGTTGGATGGTTTGAAGGATCAAATAATAGTTAATATTGATGATAAATTAGTGGAAGATCACATCGAGCATCATCAACAAGTTCTCCAACTCTCAAAGGATAACCTAACTTTGGTGCATAATCTAATAAAACAACAAGAAGATCAACATCACATCGAAAGAAGTTCTAAAGCAGTCACAGAAATAAGAACTCGACAAGTACGATCAATTTCAAATTATCTCATCAAGTGGAAGAACTTTCCTATAGAAGATTCCACATGGGAGGATGAGAATTTTATACAGAAGCATCAAGAAATAATCATGCATTGAGGAAAACACTTGTTTGAAGGAGAGGGACATGTTAAGTCCTTATATTAATAGTTTAGTCCCTTATTATGTTAGTGTAGCCCCCCTTATTGTTATTGTTGTACCCCTGTAACCCCCATATTGTTATTATTGTGCCCTTACATTATTGTTGTTAGGTTGGCTAGGATTACACTGTGGCCCCACTAGGATTACATTGTGGCCCCATGGAATCCTATAAATAGAATAGAGGGTTTATCATTTGTATCATCCAAGAATTGTTCATTCATGTAATGTATTGGAGGTCGCCCCCTCGAAGTGGCTTATTTCTAAGGCATTGATATCTCTTTTATTCTTTTTTTGGAGTTGGTTTCACAAAACTCTGTCTAAGGTTTATGGAACGAGAATTGGTGTAATTTGCGTCTCAGTGGGTGTTTTCTTGTGCGCTATGGGGGTACGGGATTTACCTCTGTGAATCTCATTGTGAAAGTGTGTTTGAGTGGCCTGTGAGTCGTCCCTTGGGGAGCTTCGGTCAAGTGCGAGATTAACTTGTTCATTCTATACCTCATTGCCCAAGCTTATGGTGCTCCGAAAAGCCACAAATTCGGTGTACATTACCGATGGAGTGACAACAGTTGGGCTACTACATGTGGTTTAATTTGGAGTATAAACATTGATTCTCTTCCAAGGTTCAGTGACGAGAGGTCTAGGCATTGGGAGAGGAGATATTGGTGGTTAGAAGTGGGCCTGACCCTAAAGGTTGTCGACGGCTCCGAAATTTCAGAGTCAGGTTCAGGTTGTGGGTTTGCTGGTTTGGTCATCATGAAACCTTCTTCGCAGTGTGGCCGATCCTCCCTCTATACCAAGCCATGCGCAGTGGGATGTGGGGACCCACCCAAGCTAATTCAATTAATGGAATAGGGAATGGTAGAATCGGGGACACGTCGGGTTGGTAAGATTGTGGTTGGTCCTGATAGGTGGGTATGTGTGCGCAAGGTGGGCGTGTTTGTAGCGTGCAAGCGACCAGTTGGGGAGGACAATCTCATCAACCCCAACGCCATGGTGGCGGACAACGGGGTGGTTAGGTCCGTCGAGGGTCTGGCAAGTGTTTCACTCGTAGTTCGTGGGAAATTCAACACCGTTGCCTAAAGAATTGTCGTGAGCTAATTCGGTCGTTACTCGAGTGGGTGGATTTGGATGAAAGGATACGAAGGGAGGAGCATGCAGAGTTGATGGTGACCCTCGACAAAATGCACTACTTTCAGTGACAGGTTCAAGAACGAGTGGTGGTAGTATGGCGTGGCCAAAACCACCTTTCAGAAAAAGTGGAAAAGCTAGAGACGTGGATGTCGCACTTTGAAGGGCATGTCCAGTGCAACTTCCACCCTCTGCCTCCCCAAGGAGCATGCCCGGATAGCCCAACCTCCATCACTTCAGATGATTAGCACGATTTGAGGTGTTTTCTATGTGCTATTTGTCTTTTTGTGTCTCTTCCCTTCTCATTTATGGATGTTTTCTTTAGCTTCTTTTTTGTATTTTTGTCACCGGCTGTAAGTAGTGGTCAACAAACCTAGTCGAGGTGAGACCATTTGTTTTTTTTCACATGAGATGTATATTTTTTTTACCACATGAGTAGAATTTCGACTTACAAAAAAAAGGTATAGATAGCTATCATAAGTTAATATTGTGGAAAGTTATCTTAATTTTATGGAAGGTTATTTGACAAGTGAGCCTAGAGATGTTTGGCATTTTCATTTATTTGACATTTGGTATTAGTGGCTTTTTTGGCTTCTAGTTTTATAAGGTGTTGAGAAAGTGACTCTCCTCTTAATTTATCTAAAGTTCTAAGTTTTCCTATGTCATTACTAGATATCTATTTCGGTTCATATGCCACTTGGTTTATTCTAACACCCTAGTTCATAAATTGAGCTTCGACACATAGGAGGTTGGAATTCATTTCAACCATCTCCTAGCTCCAAGTGGCCTCTCCTAATTCCGAATGGCCTCTTGATTTTTGTTAATTCTCTAATTCCCCATCCATCTTTAAATTTCATTTGGCTTAATATTGCTCCTCCTTAGTGGTTGTTCACACCATTGAAGCCTTATGTGATCCAAACACTAGTGTTTTTGTTCAAAGTTGCAACCACACAAGGTTTTAAAAAAAACACCCCTTCCATAATTTAATGATGTCCAAAGTGAAAATCCCCTCATGTCATAGAGAATTAGGTACCTTATCTGTAATTTTAGAAGAATGCAATGATTCTATGTGGTTTTTTGGAAAAACACTTCTCTTGTGATTAGAAAATAAGTTAACACTTCTAAGAAGGAAGTGCATATGGAATGAAGATTTTTTTTTTAATATAGGCCACCTAATCCTAAGTAATCAACACAAGGCAAACCAAATATAATCAAACCATAGGTCTAGCCTCCCAAATAAAAACTACATTAAGGTGCTTGTGGAACTATAGAAAGTTCAACAAGAGATATTGCTCAGAGATGATAATGTGTATAAACAATTAAATTAGAAAATTATGTATGCTCACAAAAAAAATTAGCTAATTTGGAAATTTCCAAATTTGAAGAGAATACATGGCACATGATATTCTCTATCCATCTCCTTAAATGTTTACTTTTTAATTTTTTCTACTATATTAGCAGCATAAATGTCACTATCTAACCAAATGATAAGACTATTTTAAATGTTCAATTTTTAAAATTTTGCAGGTAGTTATCCAACAAAATGATGACTATTTTTAAAATGTATCATAATCTCTACTTTATATGGTTGTGTGATTAACTATGCACCATTCTCTTTTAGCCACTAGACTTGTTGGTACCCATAGGAAGAACATTTTATATTTTTGTTATAAATTTATATCTAATTATATAAAAAATAATAATAAAAATAGAATTTTTGACATATAAATTAAATCGTTGATAAAAATTTTATAGGCATCAATTCATAATAAACATAAAAAATATGAAAGTTAACTTAATTATATTATATATTATTATTCTTATTATAATATATGACTTAAGCATACATAAATTAAAAAAATATTTGAAAAAGAATATAATGAGATTCTTAATTATGGAGATTCATGCTCACTTAAATAAGTCAATATCAACTTGACTCTGAAGAGTAGTGGGAAATGTCTTTTAAGCATGGTTACATGGCAGTTTGTCTTACCTGAACTAAAGCCATGCAGTCTCTCCTTTGTTTGAGGCACACTCTCAACTCCAATAGATGTTTCTACCTCTCATTGATTGACATCATGGTTTATGTTTTTTTTTTGGGCTTCATGTATCTCATGTTTATCTAGTTTACCAACAACCTCCCTACATTTTGGATAAATCTAGTCTTATATACTTTTTTAGAAGCCATAATGTCAATAACATTCATTTTTTTTTTTTTTCCTTTTTGGACCAAAATTCTATTTTTTTTGGATGTATATGATGTACCATTTTGACTGATGATTAGAATACTTAAATTTACCAAGAAAAAAAGATGATTAGAATATTTAAATTTACCGAAAAAAAGAAAAGCATGAATCAATATCACAAATTATCAATACCACATATTCAAAAAAACCATAACATATTTCAAAATTAGAAGATTTTATATAAATCTTATTTTAATTTGATTTTATAATATTTTTAATTATATTGAAACAAAAAAAAAACATAACTACTTTTTAAGATAAATATCAACTTTTCATCTTGATTTCTACTATAAATATTCAATAAATATTCCATAAAATATAAATTATACTATTTATCTATTAATTAATGATAATTAAATTAAAATTCTAAAATCTTTATTCCAAAATAAACATACTAATAAACATAATTTATATTTATATAGATCTTAACTCTATTAAATATCAAAATAAAATAAAATAAAAACATAATAAAAATTAAAATTCAACCAACGAGGCTCCCCATACACACACATGGCTCCCCATACACACACATTTATATATATTTGAAAGCCTTCAAATATTCCATATTGAATTGGTATAAGCATAAATATATTTTAATTGCGAATGTATTTGGTACATGTGAGAATATATATATATTGTCAGGCCTTCAAATATTTCCTCCACCCTAACCAAAACGAATTTACCCTTCATTTTAAATTGTTTTGAAATCTGAATTCTCCTAGATAAAGAAAAAGGGTTTTGAATAATGTATTAGTAAATGCAGACAAGGGTAGGCAAGCTTTGGCTGATTGAAAACAGTCGTGCGGTTGCAGGGAGGGGAAAAAACAAAGGAATACGACATTATGATGCGGCGCGCGTGAAAGATCGCCAAACGCGAGGGTTTTGAGAAACGACATTAGAAGTCCCTTCAGATATTCGTGAATGATCATCACTAAAAATTCACTGAGCTGAAATAATTACAGTATCCATAGTAGGTACACTGTTGTACACTGTTCTGGATAAAGCAATTACTTCTTGTGCAAAATGGTCACATAAAAGCAAAGACAACAGGCAGTTGCCCTTCTTCCAGCGCAATGCCGAAGGGCAACTGCCTGTTCCTTGCCTAACATCTGCCATTCCCACATGGTTGTACTTTTTGTCACGTTCCCTCCTTTTCAAGAATGGGATGCCATTGTAGTAACTGTTCAGGAAATTAAGCAAGCGGGGTCGGTTTGTCATTTTCTCAACGGTTGTGTTGAGATACTTTGGAGGTTTCTCTTAGTTTATATGTGATTCTTCTTTTCTTTTTGTAATTGCGACTGCAGTAACAGGATTAATTTGTAAGATATACAGCAGCTCCCATGAGAACACTTCCCCACCCAAATAAATCTTTTTATACTTGCAACTGCAACATAATCAATAAGATATATAGCGGTTCCCAGAGGCATAGTTTCCCAACCAAATAAATATTTTCTCAATAAATGCTAACAGATAAAGTATACTGTACATTTTTATTTAGAGTATTGGAGATGCTATAAGTATAAAAGTAAGTGGAGATAAGATTAACAAATGAGATAAGATAGATTAAATATTAAAAAAAATGGAATTTAAATATGAAAAAAATTGAATTTTACTATATATATATATATTAAAAAAATCATTATTATATGAAGAGTGAGAAGTTTTTCCTGACATGATATTTTTGTCCATACAAAGATTCCTTATAACTTACTATTAATTGTACATGATGCAGACATGTTTTATATAACTTTTTAGGGAATGTATATGATATCTATAAAACAAAAGAATCAATAATAGCAAGTGTTATATATTGTTCCTTACACTATATTGTAAGGATATGTCTTGAATACAAAGTAAGCAATAATAATAAATGTCATATATTGTAAAGATGTTTTGTACACAAAGGAAACAAAGGAATCAATAATAATAAGTGTCATATATTGTAAAGAAATGATTTCATAAATTTTAAGGAAACTGCTATACTAAAATGTACATTTACTATCAAGAAATCTCATTATTAAAAAAAAGTCAATTGTAGTAATATATAATATATAATTGGATAGTAATTTATAATATATAACATTTTATATTTAATGTAACTAAAATACGATTTTATAGTTTTAGAGTGGTCTAACTCTAAACCCCTAATAGAGTTCAATTAGTAAATATAATGGAAAAATAAATAATGATCAGTTTTACAACTTATTTAAATTATTGAATAAGAGAATTGGAAAAATGGAAAAATATGAATAAACTTTGTTATTCTATAAATTTAAAAAAATAAAAGGAAACATGAACATACATATATATAGATATAAGGAGTTGCAATTAGTGTACTATGTATAATTTACACAACAACAAAACATTGTTTCAAGGTGATGTGTCACCTAGAAAAAGAATTCCAAAATCACCAATAAGGATATATTTTTTCATTTCCTTGTCACTTTTATTTGTTTATTCATCAAAAACTCAATGGAACATAATTTATTATTTCTATCATACCTTGTCACATAAATTGCATGTTATTTTAAAACATGTTAATTAGAAAATGCATATAAATTCTAAAGTAATAACATAAAGTGAGAAACCACATTCAAATATGGTTTAAAAAAAATTGACCAAAACTCCTATTTCTTGATTGTAATTAGATTACAATGGACAAAAACCATTAGCCAAGAAAACATCCACCAAAATACCATTGGTTCAAAACCATAAACAAAATACCATTGGCTTAAAAAATATGGACAAAAAATATTAGCCCAAAAACCATTTGAATATTACAAAGAACATAACACATATCCAATATCGTAATGTTTCTTTTTTCAACAATCTTCATAGAAATAAAAAATATGATAAAGAAAATTATGTTAATTTAAACAATCATATGCTAAATGTGACAATAAATAATAATATTATTGTTGAAAATAGTCATTTTTATTAATACTTATCTTATTTTAATAAAAAAATCAGTAATTTTTTTCTTACAATTTTATATAATTAAACATCTCAATATAATTGTGTTATTTAAATTTATTAAAAAATACTCCAAATTATTAACAAAAGTGATGCTTCTATTCCTAATTCCCACATGTATTATATATGATAACTTATAGAATAAAAGATTCAGAAATCTAATTATAAGAGCTTAAGACCAGTTCAATATTAATAACATGGTTTAACCATTAATACTCACATGCAAGGTGTATGGTGTATGCCATGGTTAGAATAAAAAAGAATAACTAGAAAAAAAGAAAAGGGGAGGCCAAATATCTTCCAATGACCTTGTGAAAAAAATGAACATGGTTAAATGTATTTATTCATTTATAATGATGGATTATTTAAATAGATTTCAATCAAATAGGCAATAAGGAGCAACAATAGGAAAATATATGACAATAATGCTTGAATTGATAATTTTGTTAGGCAAGGTGTATGGGATCGTTAAAAGAATAAAAATGAATACCTTAAAAAAAGGGGGGATGGTCAAATATCTTCTAATGACTTTGTGAAAAGAATGGATATGGTTAACTATGTTTATTAATTTATAATGGCTTATTTAAAGAGGTTTCAGTTAAAAGATGTATATATGTTGTTAAAGGCAATAAGGAGAAACAATAAGAGAGTATATGAAAATATGTATATATGTTGTTAAAAGGAAACAAGGAGAAAATATGACAATATTGTTGATATCTAGAGATTTTGTAGGTAAAAAGGTATTGAAAAAATGTTGTATACATTTCAAAAAATACAACGTTTTTTTTTTTGGTAAGCCTAGGTAGATCCTTCCCATTTTCTATTAATTTAAAACAGAGCATCAAAGATACAAAAATTAGACCTCAACCTGCCCGTAGGAAACCAGGTCTGTTGGCCATCTAAGTGCAAAGTATGTCAACCAAAACATAAACAGTCTTAATAACCTATACAATATCTGATGATACTTAATATCTAAGTCTGGAAATACTATCATAAACAAAAAGAGAACTAGCCGCTAAAAAGAGTAACTGAAAACTTTAATCATGATATCCTTAATAATCTTCTGACTCCACAGGGGCAGGGTCTTTGGCACTTGAACCAGGCATTTCAACTTCAACCTACTGCAACGACTTGATATCCTTCTCCATCCTTCCTAGTCTAGCATACTGATGCAACTGATGGAGGTTACAGAACTAACCGCTAAAAAATACAATGTTATTGTAGAAATGCTCGCGGTATTTTTTATTAAAAAATATGGATTATCACTTCAGAATGATATAAGGAGCTATTTGTGTTTATAGTATGAAGTGGTTTTATTAAAGTTGTCCAAAATTTTTATTAGAGGAGGCAAGAAAATTACCAACTTCGAGGAGAGCTTCACTGAAGTTTCGATTTTTTTTTAGAGATCGTATTTAGTGACTATTTTTATCCCCAGTTTAAAAAGGTATGCTACTAGTAGTACCTCTTTTTTCAAAGCTAAATTTGCAAGATTTTAAAACCATCATAAGTAAAACCCCCCATTTTTTTGCTATCATGGAGGAATTACAAATTTGTTGAAATCTTGGTCTCTACAAGCCATATCATTTAAAACCAAAACCTTGAAATTGGCCCTAAAGTTAAAAATGATACTAGTAGCCACACCCACTTTTTCTCAAAGTTATCATTACAACTTGTTTGAAATTGCAACCTTAACATGTAGTATCATTTGTGAAATAAAACCACAAATCAATCTTTTAAATGAAACATGGTATTAGAAAAAGTTTATTTATTTTTTCTCAAACACAAAATTACAATGTTTTTGAAATTTTTATCTAAAATTTTGATATTTAATTACAAATAAAATAATAAATAATAAAAAAATTTAATTAATTTAATATATATATATATATATATATATAATACAAAGCATTTTTTTTTATGTTCTCACACATAATGTCCCCCTTTGCATAGTTTTTAAATGTTCTCACACATATAATATCCCCTTTGTGCATAGCCTAGATGGCTAATTTTTTTTAAATGTTCTCACACATACCTAATATCCCCTTGTGCATAACCTACCACATGGATGACACCCACAAGGAAACAACCCATAAACAACCCATAGGCAATGATGGGTTTTAGCCACCACCTTGCCAAGACCTACATGCTAAGAACACCCATAGGGCCCCTTCCCATTGGAAAGTGAGGGTTAACCCTCCACTATCGATAAGGCCCATCATAACTGTAGGCCACATATGAGGAGGAGCGAGATGATGATAGACATCATTCCCACCTCGCCCGTGCACAACTTGTTTGTGTTAACAATGCACATCGAAAACAAAGGGTTTTAACCCTTCATTATCAACCAGCGGTGGTCATTTAGGCATTATTGACATGGCTTAAAAAAAAAACAATTGTCTAAGAAATTAGATTTGTTTATAACTTTTTTTTATTTTTTTTAATTATTTTTTATTCGCTATCTCTTTTTATTATAGTCTTTTCTCTAGTTTGCAATATATTTTATTGAAAAATTAACCAGTTACTTTTTAAAAATTTACAAAATATCCATATTTTATTTTAGTTTTGTAATTCCTTTGTTTTAAGCGTACTTTTCGTCTTTGTTTTAAATAATTATGTTTTCTTAAATTGCTCATATAAATATAAACATGTTGATATTTTTTTTTATTTTCAATTTATGTTATGATTGTGTTTATAACCATGATGGTTTTTTTTGGAATAGAGTTATAAATGTGCTGCAATTTTAAGTCAAGAAAGAAAAAAAAATGAATATATTATTTGTAATATTATGATTTAATTAAAAGAATAATTTTGAAATTTTATTTTGTGACATTACTAATGGTTAATGTTATAATTTGAAATAAATTATAATGTTAATTTATTAAAAAAAGTGTTTCATTAGCACTAATACTCGTTCCAAGGTTAATCTTATGGCTTTGGTTCATAACAATATTGGTTGTAATGATCAATATTTAAGATAAATTATAATTTTAACCATGCAAAAATAGAATGATGTTATGAGCACCCTAATTTTATCGAACGATGAATTTTAACATTTTTTTCACAATTTTATAAGGATATAAAGTCACGATGGGAATTTGTTGTAAATTGTATTTTAAAAAAAGGTACCATTATTAGTGTTACTTTAGATCTGGATGTTGATATTCTTTTTTTTTATGGAAAAAAAAGGGTTTTAAGAGATAGAGTTCTGTTTTGAGGTCGTTTTGAGGTTATAATTCTTGTCAAGTTGATAACTATGTTGGACATGGAGTTGAAAAACCTTAATGTTAATCATTTCAAGATTTGTCACTGTGATGCGTTGGTTCATATAGAATGTGATGCAAAACAAATTAAGTATAAAAAAGCCACAAATGTACCTTAATGGAATGTAAAAAGGATTCAAAGGAATATACTTATACCATTTTGAGAAACTAGAAATTGTAACATGAGGAACATATGGTTCAAAGGGAACTTTCATTCTAACAACCTTATCGCTCCATACCCACTTTTGAGGCATTTCCTTCTATTATTCCCACCTAGATCTGTAGTTTAGAGAGTGAGTGTGAACCTATTTCTGATGGTAAGACTTATTCTAGAAAAATAAGGAACCTCCTTAATGAATAATAAGACTTTGTAGTTGATTTTTCTTCCTATGGAAAATGATTGATTAGTTATAAGGGTTGGTATAAGATAATGCTACCCAATTATGACAGATTAGTTGCAATGGAAATATGGAAAGTAGAGAGCTAGCTCATCGCTAAAAAGAATTATAAGAGATACCTGTGCAAATTTTTAGAACATGGTGTAAAAGGATGACACATAGATAATGAAATCATATTCCCAAATATATAAATTTTATTCATGGAAAGTTAGTGTAACTTAAAAAAGTTAGTGTAATTTTAAATTTTAAATTTTATTAAAAATTAAAAATTTAACTTTAAATGTAACTCATAATATAGTTTTAGGATTAAAATTTATTAGGAATGAATTAATATGAAAGAAAAACTAATTAATTAATTAATTAATATTAGAATTAACACTAATTATTATTTTAGGGATATTATAAAATTAAAAAGGTTTTAGAAATTAAAATTCATTAGGAATTAATTGAAATAAAATTTAAAATTTAATAGTTGGAAATTTATTAGGGTTAATTAATGAGAATTGATTAAATTCATTTAGTAACATATAGTTAGGAATAGTTTTAATATTAAAAATCATGTCATATTTGTTTTAAATAATTTCCTCACATTAATATAACTTAAACAAAACTTATATTTATAATAAATTTGATTTTATTTTAGGGTTTTATTTTAGATTTAGAATTAATTCAATTAATAATATAAATTATTAAATTAAAATTTAATTATTAATTTTTTTTAAATATTTATTAAAACTTTTTAAAATATTTATCATAATAAGCTTAAGAGAAATAGAAATTAATTTGAGTAAAATTTTAATTAAATATATATTTTTTTAATTAATTAGCATGACTTATTGTCGGCTCCTCTTATCATCATCATTAGCTTTCACTATTTATACCTTGACTTCTTACAACCTTCTTTCTTCCTTCATTCATTTCTCGTCCTGAAGATGGATCCCCGTTGGAATTCGATACGTCGACGATTGTTTTATGATACTGTGGATAATTCGGTTTCTGCAAATAACAACAACACAGGAGTTTAAGAACCATTAAAAAAGAGTGTTCTCCAAAGATTAGAATGTTATTTTTCTCTAGAACATAATGCATATCTTTGTGTTAGGCCCCGGTTTTGGTATGTAAGTGATGGAATTTTTTGAAACATTTTGGTATGATTGTAGATATTAGATCAATCTTGCACCTCGTTATTTTACCATAATTTTTAATATTGACTTAATATTTTTTTAAGTGAAGCCTTAAAATGATGAGGTTGACTGTTAGGCCCTACCATGAGGCTCTTAACATATCCATACATTTTTTTCTTACTTCGTAGGTCTTTATATATTCTAATGTTGGTTCTTCTTTGATTTCAAATTAATTTAACTAATCAAAATTTATATTGGAAATAAAAGACATGTTTTTTATAAATTTGACGTGTCAAACAAATAATTAAATAAAAAATAATAATTAATTTATGAATGTGTGTGTGTTCAACTTCATTAGAAATGAAATTGTAGAACATATACAAATTCATGGTTGAAAGTTGGGAAGCTGTAAAAATGAGTTTTTTTTTCTTAAATTTATGTGGAGCAAACCAAGAGTTTTTTCAATCTGAACCTAAAACCAAAGCAACCACCTCATCTACCACTTAATTGAAAAAGATGTTTCCACCAAATATTTTTTGAAATTGATAACATTTGTGTGTTACTAAAAAATTTGTGCATTTTAACATACATACACTCTTTTTCCATATTCCTCTTTGTTTCTCTCCGTACGTCTTTCCCTACTTACCCCCACTTACTTTGTATCACTCTTCATCGTTTTCTCTCTTCTTATCTATTTTTTTATGTCCTCATATCTTCCTCCTATATCATGCTCTCTCTCTCTCTCTCTCTCCCCTTCACTATGTCTCCCCTTGTTATATCCCTACTTTACATTGTAATATTCCAAATTAGGAACAACTCATGAATCATGTAGTAAAAACACATTTTCAGCAACATGTGCAATAAAACAGTGAAATGGACCCTTGGATCCCATAGAATAACCAATGTACAATATAAATCCAATATTAGAGTTGAAACAAAGCAAAATAGGTGGGTTAAACAAATCTCCCACACCTAGCATTGCCAAAAAGTGCTAAAACCCCAAGACTACAAAATGCCAGAGTTGCTGCTCAAGGGACTGCGCAGTCTAAGAAAGGGTTTAAACATAAAATCATAGGAGAACAAAAAATATACTCATGTATTGATAAATAATGCTGAAGAACAGAGATCTAGTCTCCTTATACAAAATACAAAATAAACCGACAAGGGTTTCTTATCAAACACTCTGCATACAAGATGGGAAATCCAGTAATTTAATAAATAACCACTGCAACACTGAAACATAAGAGTGTAAAAGGCTGAAATATGTATGATATTCTATATATCCCTCAAGTTCTTCCTCCCATGAAAGGAAGAACCTCTCAATCACAAGGAAACACTGCAACGGAGCCACCAAACCATGCAATGAACACTGCCTCCAAATTAACGCATTCCTTAGCAGTGACAGCACTGGGAATGTATGGGGAATGTGTGGTATGATACCACAAATCTGAAATAAACTCAAAACCTCTCCAAACAGATCTATCAAGTGAAGGAAACCTTCCTCCAATGAGAAACTATCTCAGAAACCGGGATTCCAATCCCTTCCACTACTGCACCCAACAACACTACACAATCTCCGGCAAAGCTGTGCTGATGAAGATGGCTGAAGCTTGGCTTGAAAACCTAATGTGGAATGATGAATGCAAAATCTCCCAATGAGGCTCCTCAAAGGAAAGAGGTGGGATTCCCGCCTGGGAACACCCAGTACTAAACATCACTGCAACTTTGCTAAGCAGCAACAAGTCTTTGCAGACAAGAATAATAATCTAAGACATGAAGAATAATGCTTCCATCCTCTTCCTTATATAAGATATGATTTTTCTGGCCCTTGGCCCCACTCAATTAGGTAATCTCCATCCAAATATGCATCTCCCTCCAAAATTGTGTTATTCCTCCTTGGATTCCTCCTCCACTAAAACTGCGTTGTTGACTTAGTCAAAGAAGCTTGATCTTAACCTTGTTCACACATGGAGGTGTTTTATTGAGCTAGAAAGAGTGTCCCCTTTCACATTTGGAGTATTTTATTCCTACTTAGGAGACTTATGGGCTTTTCTTCCCATTTTTTCATCGGCTAGAGCTGCTGCTAACTCTAATGTTCCATTTTGCTTAGAGGCTAAAATTTTGGAACTTTATAGTCCTCCCCTCCAAAATATTTGCTTGTCCTCAAGAAAATGCATAAGGAGAAAAAAATTTCTCCTCTCTTCCTCATGCGGCCTCCCATCAATATCCTCCATCACCGCATCAAGAAAATCTGCAAATATACTATCATCCAATGCTTCCTCCCAAGTGTGCAAAACCAAAATTTCTACATCAATAAAAGGTGGAAAGTGTGAATGGAAAACCTGCTAGCTGTCTCATGGCCTCCACAAAGTATGAGTGATGATCATCATGGTAAATGAGTGCCTCCCTCACCCATGCTATCATCCAAATGAAGTGAGTCACCCTCCAGCATGGCAACTCATGAAAATTCTCCTCTACCTTGTGCTCCTGAAATTTAGGTGGGTTGAATAAATGAACATGATAGGCAAGAGGGCCTATCCCATGGTGTCCTCCTCTCCACTGATGATAAGTGTAGAGGGTATGTTGATCTCGGGCTGCAACATGATTGCCCTCCAATGGCAAGAAGAAGATTGAGTCTCCAAAGACTCTTCCCCCAAAATCATGAAACATGCCAACCCAAACCATTCCATCCAAGATGAATGGCACATCATCACCATTTGGCATCCAAATCAGAAAAATGTTGAAAGTTATGTGCAATTTTGGATGGTACCAAAGGTTCTCATAGTGGATATTACATAGTCTTCCCAACTACTACTTGAGAATGTCATGTGGCAAGTGGTCATGCATCAAGTTGCAAGCATGCATGGTAAGTAAGCTGAAAGTGAGGTCCATGTATAAGTTCCCCCATGAGGATCCTCTCATAAAAATATGCAAGAAGAAAGGATACATATACTCCTTGGAACACTCCATCAATAAGAACATACTCCCATGTGACAACGATGTAAGCCTTAGAAATAAGATCTATGAATCCTCCCTTTGACATTCCATATGCCAAAGCCATCCACGTGCCTTCCTCCTTTCTGGAAATATCAAGAAAAGTATGGGAAAATTTCTTCCCATACTCTCCCAAGTGCAACCACAACAACAACAACCTTTTCTACTGCCTCATCTCTCCCTCATACAAGCCATAGAGTAAGATCATGATGGTCAACTTGTATGATGTCCCAACAAACAAATCAGCCATGAAGTGCCTCCTTAATTTCTCCAAGTGGTTACTTCCATAAGAAGAGAAAAACTGTGATATGGCAATCATGGTTTTCCCATGGTTCCTCCTGAAATGTACAACATATAAAGTGGGGAGGATCATGCTCCCAATGGGAATCTTCCATCTCAAACCCACTTTCCAAACAAATCTCCCCATGAATATAAACATATCAGCAATGTATGGAAGCAAGGTATAATGAGAACAAGTTTCCAAATGACAACCAGAGAGTGAATCATGGTCCTTCTCATGGAGCCAACATAGTGCATCCTTGGCCTGCATCAAAATAATCAATAAAAAGTGCTTTTCCAGCCACGTGTTTGCTACCACAGTCATCTCATAGGATGAAAACGTGAAGTTACAACATGGTGTCAATGGTGCACACCAAGAATCATGTGGCTTCCCCCACAAACCATAAAAAAGATAGCCAGAATCAATGCTACAAGTAGCTGCAAGTACATCATCATACAATATGCAAGAAGAGATAATTCTTCTTGTTAAATTATGCTGCTCAAACATGGAAAAGAAGTACAATACAAAATATGAAATTATACCTCCTCCATCATGTACTTGTGGTCTTGAGCTAAAATGGCTCAACTAGAAATTCTCCCTCACTCCCAATGAGTAGGAAGGTGGCTGTGACATCCTCTCTATCACTAGGCTATGCATCTCTCCATATGCTGAAATATGTCATGCTGAATTCCCTCCCTAGTGAACTCCTCCATCAACTGGAAATATGCATCAAAGTGCATAGAAGAGAAGTCCTCATGTGCTACATGTAGCCGCTTCTCCTTAAGACTAGAAGATATAGTCAAGGACAGGGAAAATTTTAAGGATGGATGTTTATCTTAAAGTTTAGAAACCTTGGTGAATCTTAGTAGTCCCCAATATATAAATTGTAAATTTTTTGATGCTATTTTTGTAAAAATATTTTGTTTTATAATCATTTTATATTAGTATATATAAAATTTGGCAATTTTTAGGGTAAAATAATTTTATAATATAAAATTTGGGTGAATCAATTTTTAAAAAAAATGGAAAATGGTGAATCTTTTTCTTGGAAAAGGCATGGAAAAATAGCCCACCTGCGAATATTAGCCCCTAAAATTTTCCTTGGTCAAGAAGATCCTACCATAGGAATAGATGACCACATCATCCACCATGTATATGTCATCTCCATCCGGGTCATCAAGAATCATTCATGCACCAAGATCCTTAGAGTACTCTATCAAGAGCTGAGATCTCCAGTAAGGATCAATCCTCCTCGTTGATAGCGCTGGTGATTTGGCATGTGAAGCTCTCCTCATGCTGCTGCCTGCTACTTTGACATCCCCCATGCCAAAGTCTTCCTCCAAAATCTTCACCTCTCCAAAATCCAAGAGTGGTGAACCCAAAGACAAGATATCTCTCATCAACTGTAGATTAGGTGGCCTTCTGGTGGAATGCCTCCATGTAGTGAGACATCAATGTCAAGAGGAGACTGCACATATGGTTGGGCAACCTTGCCCTTGCTCTCACAGCACAATACAGTCAGCCTCCTCTTTGCACTAGCTTTCTGAAATAGAGAAGGGTGTGTGCTCCCCATAAACTAATGTTGCTCTTCCTCCCTACCTTCTCCTTCCAGCTGCAATGCTACACAATCATGCTGCTCACTGATTATGCTTGGACCTCTATGTATGAGATCCTAGGGAACTTCTTGCAAAGGCACAAAAATCCCTCCTGTTGGAGCATGTGCTCCTCCTCCCTCTGCATGAGGCACTGGATGTGCTCTAGATGTGACAGTGTTGTTGCCCTCATATTTATCAATGTGTATGGGCAACATCTCAATAGTTGGATCCTCTTGTGAAAAAGAGATCCTCATGCCCTCTTGTTCAAGAATATGAACTGGAGGTCTTGCTCCCAGCAATGTGTAATGCAAGATGTTTGCTTCTCCCATGGTTTTCTGAAGTGGATTTTCCTTCCTCACATGCAAGGGTTTCGTTCTCTCAAGCCTTCCTTGCTTATGTGTCTTAGAAAATTTTTCACCAAACCTCTCCATCAATTTTTTTATGAATCTTGCATAAGAGAAAGTGTTGGAATTATTTAAAGACAAGACTCAAAAATCCACCATGCATAAGCCTTACCTCTGAAATGAAGCGCTAAAACTCTAATGGCTTCATCCTCAGAAATATGCTGCAGCTGCAAATAGGATTTAACTCCTTCACCCAAGCTCCAGCTGAACATGTAGGTGATCCGGAAAAAGTAGATAGAAGAAATCTACCTGCATCCTGTTGCTGGTCTTTCTCCACCTGGACCTTGGAAAACACTTGGAAATCAGTATGATCTCTAAAATTCTCAGTTTGAGATTCATACTCTTGCAAAAAATCACTAAGATTTCTTCTCTTAGGCATTTTTCCTCCTCCCATCCATCTCAAGATAGATTTTGGCACTTGAATGCACTGTGCATCATGGTGTGTAACTGCATGCTCACACTCACCATGTGAAAATATAGATCCAGCTCTAGATTCAACCTTCTTTGGAGATCCCATCACCAATCTCATTTTCTTCATCTCTCCTTGAAAGCTCTACATAGATTTTGGAAGAAGCTTTGTGAGCTTGTCTCCATTTTTCTTCACATATTGAAGCTTTCTAGCTTCTGTCCATCTCTCCTTCCTTTGATAGCTGGATCTCATAGGCTGAGCTAGAGATCATGCTCTGATACCACTGTAATATTCCAAATTAGGAACAACTCATGAATCATCTAGTAAAAATGAATTTCCAGCAACATATGCAATAAAACAGTGAAATGGACCCTTGTATCCCATAAAATAATCAATTTACAATCTAAACCCAATATTAGAGCTGAAACAAAGCAAACTAGGTGGGTTAAACAGATCTCCCACACCTAGGATTGCCAAAAAGTGTTAAAACCCCAAGACTGCAAAATGATGGAGTTGCTGCTCAACGGATTGCACAGTCTAAGAGAGGTTTTACACATAAAATCATAGGATAAAAAAAAATATACTCATGTATTGATAAATAATGTTGAAGAACAAAGATCTAGTCTCCTTATACAAAATACAAAAGAAACCGGCAAGTGTTTCTTATCAAACACTCTGCATACAAGATGGGAAATCCAGTAATTTATTGAATAACCACTGCAACACTGAAACATAAGAGTGTAGAAGCCTTAAAGATGTTTTATCTGTTGTATATCCCTCAAGGACTTCCTCTCATGAAAGGATGAACCTCTCAATCACAAGGAAACACTACAACAGAGCCACCAAACCATGCAATGAACACTGCCTCCAAAATAACACATTCCCTAGTAGTGACAGCGCTAGGAATGTATGGGGAATGTGTGGTCTGATACCATAGATCTGAAATAGGCTTAGGGGCTCTCCAAATAGATCTCTCAAGTGAAGAAAACCTTCCTCCAATGAGAAACTAGCTCAGAAACCAAGATTCCAATCCCTTCCACTATTGCACCCACCAACACTGCACAATCTCCGACAAAGTTGTGTTGATGAAGATGGATGAAGCTTGGCCTAAAAACCTGATGTGGAATGATGAATTCAAACTCTCCCAATGAGGCTCCTCAAAGGAAAGAGGTGGGATTCCCGCTCGGGAACACCCAGTGCTAAACATCACTGCAACTTTGCTAAGCAGCAAAGCAACAAGAAGTCTTGGAAGACAAGAATAATAATCTAAGACATGAAGAATAATGCTTCCATCCTCTTCCTTATATAAGATATGATTTTTCTTGCCCTTGGCCCCACTCAATTAGGTTATCTCCATCCAAAGATGCATCTCCCTCCAAAATTGCGTTATTCCTCCTTAGATTCCTCCTCCACTAAAACTACGATGTTGACTTAGTCAAAGAAGCTTGATCTTAACCCTGTTCATACATGGAGGTATTTTATTGAGCTAGAAAGAGTGTCCCCTTTCACATTTGGAGTATTTTATTCCTCCTTGGGAGACTTATGGGCTTTTCTTCCCATTTATTCACCGGCTAGAGCTGTTGCTAACTCTAATGTTCCATTTTTCTTGGAGGCTAAAATTTTGGAACATTACAGACACTCCTTTATAGTAGAGAGACCCAAGTTCAACTTACCCCAGTTATTGGCTAAAATACATACCGTTTCACCTTTTCTTTTACTTATAGGATATTTATTCCATGCTAAAAGGGTGAAATTACATAATTGCGTAATTTATCATGATTATTTTGCAAAATTTATAATTATGAGATAATAATTGAGATAATTGAGAAAAAATTCATAATTGAAAAAGGTTTCCATATTTTCTTATTCCTAGGGAAATCAACTTGACCCATTTGTTTGTGAGATGGTTAGGGGTCCATTATTGTAGAAGTTTCCTAACTTATCAATTCCATATGTGTCTAGATACATTCTCCCATAATATAGAATGAGCCTATATAATATCACCAAGAGGAAAGGGGGAAGGGAGAGTATCTATATAGTGCGAGAGCTCTGTTATATTAGGAGGAGGAGACCATGATACAAGATTGAGGAGAGGATCTCACCTATGAAGGTATATTTGTTTCGGTTTTTTTATGATAAATAAAAATTAATATTCAATTTCATGTGGATCTTAGTTTATAATCATTTATTCATGTCTATTTTATCTGTTTAAGATAAATTTATTCTACAAAAGTCTATTTGTGGTCCTTGTTTGGTGGTTCTTAATGGATTTTGGAGCTAGTTATGATAGTCAACTTCTATAAGAATATAAAACAAACTTAGTAGCCTAATTTAAGGAGTAAAAAATACTTCTTCATCCCACGGTAAAATCCAGACTCTTTTAGAAACCCTCCTCGAGGGTGGGGGTCAAGCTTAGATCACAGTGTGAGTGGTTCTCCTCGAGGCTACCCAAAATGTGGCAGGGAATCCCATGCCATTGGCTAACTACCAATAAACCCAATATCTGTGCATCCCCGTGGGAAAAAGGTACTTTGATGCAGGAGCATTTCATTTCCAAGTCAAAATATTTTTTGATTAGACCTAGGGGTTTACATATAACAAGGGAGTTGGTTCCCTAAGTGATTTCAATTATTTAATTATTATTATTTTCGAAGGTTGGTAATGAAAATTAGAGAAATTGTCAATATTGAAACTAGATCAAGAGATTTTGATACTATCTTAAATGAGTTGGAGAGATTGTAGGTAGTTATATATTTAGAAATATTTGTGGATCTCGAATCCTAGAATAGGGGATTGTTGAGTAAATAGTGGATCTGAAATAAATTTATGTTCAAAATCATTTTCCGATAAAATATTTAATTAGAGAGGATGAAATGGTCATAGAGGTGTGTAAATAGAGAGAGTTCAAGAAGATTTTGAGGGCCAAGTAAGGCCACAAGGCCGAGAGGGATTTACAGTAAAAATATGGCCTTACATACCTTTACATAAAATCTAGATACACACCTCTTAGGTCTTTTATAGTGTCTGTCACTTGGTCTGAGTTAGTAATTTGGCCTTAGGGGTGTCTATACTAACTCGACTTGGTTTATATTTATTTATTCACCCCAGTTGAAACCAGTCATCGCCAGTCCCGTCGAATCTTAGTTTTACCTCCTGAGAGAGGTGCCTTATTGACTCTTCCTCGTAGAGTTCCTACCGATACTCAATACGCAGACCAACCTCAATTTGAGGAATATATTCTTTGTTCTTATGATAGTGACTTGATATCTATCATGACAATTTTGGACGTCTATATTTCTACTATCAAACCACCTTTGACTATCTTATTAGGACCAGAGTTATTTTGGTTGAACCCTGATGGTTCTACACCTACCTAAACATGCATTCCTTTTCTACCAATGGATGTAACAACCCCAAGTTAAAACTTCATGTAATAAATTTAATAAAGGAAAATAAATAGCCATGGTCACGAGACACGTATTCCAAGCTGAATGTTGGGAAAAACATCCTAGTGTGGGTGTTCATTTGGTTTATTATGGATAAGGAAATTGGGAAAGGCAATGGAAAAATATTGGAAAGGCAAAGTGACATTAATTGGGATTTTATTTATGAGAAAAGGAAGGTTAAGGTCACAGGTTTCATGTGAGGAGGAAAATGAAGGAAAATAATGGTAAATTGAAGAAAATAGAGGCCTCATTAATAAAAATACCTATGAGGATCAATTGGTACCTTTTTTTAGTTCAACTTTTGGAAATTCAGTTTTTGGAGCTCTCATACTCATGGACACTTAGATTTTTCTTGGAGCACTCTTGGAGGAGTGTGGCATACTTGGGATTTGGAGCAAGAAGGAAAAGGAAAAATAGGAAATCACAAGAGGACATCGGGATCAACAATTATGACAGGATTTTCTTGTAGGTACTGAATTGCATGTATTATATCCTTACTAGCTTTGGCATGCATGGCACCTACATGTGGTTTCTTGGTTATTATCTATCATTAGCGTGAAGAATTGGATGGATTGACAATAGTTTTTTCTAACCTTTCCATTTCCTAGATATTGATGGTGCAGTGGGAGTCTTTCCCTTTTATTTTCTGGTTGGTTCTCATGTTCCTTTGGTTGTGGGTTGGGTTATTAGTTCCAGGATCCTTGGTTGGAAAAACACTCTAGAGACTTGTAACATCTTGGGTTGAATTAGTAGTCCTAGATACTTGGCTGGAAAAATGCTCTAGAGCCCTCGATGAGTTGAGTTACTAGTCTTGGAGCCTTGGTTGGACAAACGTGTAATATTCCAAATTTTCCATCAGCTAATTGGAATATTAGAGTTCTTAATTTTCTTATTAGTTAAGTAAATAAAAGGGTGGAGGAAACCATAAACCTATTAGATGAATAAAATCCACTTCTATAGTCTGAATGTGGATTAATTGAGTAGTGGAGTAGCATTATGGAGTAGTGGAGAAGCATAATATTGAAGAAAGAGTGGAGGTCATAGAGAATTAATAAGGAAGATGATGGAGATAGTGGAGGAATAAATGAAATATGATGGAGATAGTGGAGAAGCAATTACAAAGATGATGGAGGAAGTGGTGCATTAAATGCACACATGATGGAGGGAGTGGAGAGTAACTACAACAATGATGGAGATCATGGAGGATAAGGCAGTCTTTATGGAGGCTAGTGGCCACATGTGTAGCGCAATTATGAGGTGTGTTAAGGCTGGGGATGGCTCACACCCATAAAAGGAATATGAGGGAAATAATGGAGGGGAGTCTGAATTTTTATTATTGAGTGTCATAAGACATTTCTTTGCACGCTTCAGCTATTTAGCTAAGTCTGTTGTGTTGTTTAGCACTTGGTGTTCCCAAGCGTGAATCCTACCCTTACCCATAGGGGACTTCGACTGCTTACTCTGGGAAGGTTTTCTTGGCCATCATTCATCATATGGAAATCAATGCCACTTTCAGCCACTCTCATCTACACTTCCAACTACAAGAATTACACATTCCTAAACTAGGGTGTGAGAGTTGGAAGGCTGTTCTCAGTACTTCAGCTGAGAAACCTATGGAGGGATCAACCATTCAAACTATGGATTCATTGCAGTCTTCCAGGATTTTCATTGGCATATCTGGCATCAGTCCATCCATATATTCTCCTATGCACCAAAATTTCCTGCAGGAATTGCATAATTTTGCAGTGAGGGTTTCAGGAGAAGAGGAAGTTCCAAGCAACTCAGCTTGGAATCCCGTGAGGGATTAATCCCTCACTCTAGTGATCAATTTAGCAGACTGGGATCAACATTGTATTATCTATCACCAAGTTACATCATCATCCCTCCTAGATAGTGTAATATTTCCCATTAGTTGTGCATGCAACAACTGCATATTCAATCGAGGAGCTAGATCCTAAGTTTCTCAGCTTGGGATCAAGAGAAGGGACCAACCCTTTAGTTAGTGAGATGAGTGGGTGCTATTGAAATATATAGATAATTATTTCAGCCCCATAACAGCAATTGTCTCCATTTAGTGCATAACTCAGACAACAAGGGTGTAGTTTGCAACCCAAAAAGGGTTGAAATTCCAAACTCAAAATGTGGCCAAACCATTTCTGGGTTTTTCTAGGTTTTTCAAGTAGAGTTTGTGGTTAAAATATCAGATATTTTTTAGCACTCCAAAATCCTCTCACACATAGACCTTCCCAGCGATAGTAGTTTCCAACAACAACAACCGTTTTTACTTTCCATTGTTAGTTTTCACCATATTTGGATGGCTTGAGTGCATTCCCTTTTGGAGCACTATGTATATTCATTTTTTTTTGATACATAATGATATGGTTCAATTGTTTCTTCTCATATGTATGATTTTTTTATGTATTCCAACATTTTTCTAGTTTTATATGTTTTATTCTTATTTATAATTGTGCATATGTTCTATAGTCATGTCTTTCCCATTTTTGGATATTATAGTGGTATCAAAGAATGATATTTGGCTCAGATTTTGGGCATTTCATGACATCAAAATAATGAGAAGAAGAAGCAGAAAGAGAAGAAGTCTAAAATGGTGGAAGGATTGAGTTTTTCCACACTTCTCTTTAGATCTATGCAGGATCTCACCTTGGAGATCAAAGAAATGAGAAGGGAAAGAAAAAATGAAACCTCAAGAGGGTTTCAAAATGGAGAAGGTCCAAGCACTTCCTATCAGCAACATAAGCAACCAGCAGTGCAGAAAGTTCCACAGTGCCCTACTATACCCACTTTCCTTATAGAAGAAAATAAATGGCATGGAGATGAAGGATATTTGGAGCATGGGACTCTGAGTGATTATCTTACAGAGTACAAATATAAATCTAGAGAATTCAAATAGAATCTGAATTTCCAGTAGTTTTTCCAAATTAAAGAGAACCAGAGACCCTGCAACAGCAATAGAAGAAGAGGGCATATGCATAATAGATTTTTTCTACCTACATTCGATGGGTCATCCAAAATCATGGCAAAGGCTTGGATGGAGAAGTTATATGATTTATTCTAGATACACCCAGTAGTAGAAGAAAAGGCTATTTAGATTGAAGCACTACACCTTGATGGTGAAGCAAATGATTGGTGGTTCAATAGATTGAAACATGCAAGAGTGACTTTGTATGCAGAGCTCACTCAAAGATTGGTAAAGAGGTTTGACAGAAGAAGAAAAAAAGGCACTTTCCATTGAGAAATTTTCCAACATTGATGAGGAAGTATATGAGGAGAAAAAATAAGATGTCAGCACTAATACTCTGGGAGAAGAGAAAATACCACCACCACTAGTTGCAGTAGAGGTACTTGCATCAGTGGGAGGAGCACTTGCATCTTTGCAAGATGGTCCTGAGCATTCGACATTGAGAGTCCCAATCATGATTCAGGAGGTTCATGAGGAAGAGGAAGCATATACCAGTGCTAGTGTAGCAGTAGAGGGGCAACCATCACCATCACCAGCAGTTGGAGAAGAATTTGCACCAGTTGGAGGAACTCTTGTATCTTTGCAAGATGTTCCCAAGCTGTTACAATAAAAACTATCACCTTGACATTCTTCTAACTGTATGAGCTCATTAACACTCATACATGCCTCCTCTGCAAGTCTTACAACCTTTGTTCCTCATTCCAAACCTTGAAAATCAGAGAAAAGTTCCTAAAAATGGAGGAAAAACCCTTAAAACTCAAAAAAGCCTTGGGTATGCAGGTAACATGAAGCCTGCATGCGTTTTTGGCTAGGGTACGCAGCTAATGAGAAGAGAAACTGCGTTCAAGAACGCATTTTTCCAGTGTAATGCCTGCGGTACCCCTGTAAAGTCAAAAAGCGCGAAAGAAAATATTAAAAAGTTGAATTTTGGTCAATTCTGGAAGGTTCTGGATGAGATTTTTTGGGGGATGAGTACACTTTAGTAAGGTGCATGCATCCCACACCTTAAGGAACTAATCCCTTGATGTGAGGAGCCTATCCCTTTGAAGGAGGGTTCTATCCCTTTAAAGGTGGAATCCTAACCTCCTCATCTGCTCTATAAAAGGAGGCATTGGGTAGCCTCAAAGGGTTAACAAAAAGTTAAGTTTTGATGGAGATTTTGGAGATTGAGGATTAGAGTTCAAGCTTTATGTGTGATTGAGCTGAAGTGCTGTTGAAATTTAGACTTCTTTCTGCTGAGCTTTTGAGAGGAAAGATCACATACCTCTTTTTGCTCCTGAAGGAAAAGTGCAAGACTTATCAAAGTAGACGAGATTCCTGCTTCGGACCCCAGGAAGGCCTTTCGAACATCAAGGCTAAGGTTGTAAGGTTCTTCTGTATATTTTAAGATTAATACAATCAAGTTTTGTTTTTCTCAATAAATTGTCATTCGATTGTTTATTTCAATAAGTTGTCGTTTGATCGTTTATTTCATAGATTCCTTGATCACTATGATAGGTATGTTTTATGATTATTTGTTATACATGTGCTATTGATATTTTCTTGTTTGTGATTGCAGATCAATGAAAGATGATACTTTCTTGTGACAAAAGGGCCCTTGTTGTGACGAAGGATTATTGATGCAACGGAAGCACTGCGATCGCAAATAAGCATTTGGATCTAAGGTAGGATCGATACCTTCATAACATTTATTTGTAAAATGAATATACTTAGAGAAAGACAAACTTAGTTGTTCGTTTGTTGCTAGATTGTCTTCTAACACTAGGGAGATCGGTCTTGTCCGCAAGAATGATTTATCCGACCAACACAAGCATCAGCTAATCCAAGGGATGCAAAAATTTCCACCCCATATTATTTTATCACGTCATATTGAGATTTGTGGGGTCATGCCATCAAGGCAACTGCATTACCAAGGGTTAGAGCACATTGTTGATTTGAAGCAGCAGATTATCACTGCGCAGCGGACCATTGACTGGTTCAATGAGAAGATGTATATCTATCCCATTTTGACATTTTTGAGCTGCACACAACACTTTGTATTGGAGTGTGGAATTTTTGAGGATGGGATTAGCACAGTCCTAATGCAGGGAAGCTATACAATAGCTTTCGAGAAGTGGAAGTTATTGTAGCGTAAGTTGTCATATTCTATTTACGACAAAGAGATATTGGCCATTATGCATGCATTAGTTTAATTCAGATAGTTTTTTATTGGAAGTATATTTCGAGTGAAGACCAACCACCATATTCTGTGACATATTTTTGAGGAGGATAAACAACTGCAAAAGAGGTAGCAATGGTGAATCAGTGAAATGCAGGATTATGAGTTAAAAATTGTGTATGGAGAGGGCCATGTGGTAGTAGATGCACTATAATGGAGATCAGAAGCACTGTCACTAAAGAGCAGTGATGATTTGTGGGCCTAGTTATTATTTGAGCATTCTGATGACTGCTTTAATTATGAAGCATTGAGTGGGAAGATGGTAGATGGTAGACATCATGTAATGGATAACATCTTCCATTATCAGGACAGAGCCTTCTTGATGAGTACCTCACAGCTGAAAGAGAAGTTTCTACATGCAGCATATTCAAAACCTCATAAGTTCTACTAGGCCATCAGTGAGAGGTTCTCATGGAGATACCTCAAGGAGGATGCACTTCGACATATCATGGAGTGCAAAGATTTCCATAAAATTATGGAGGATGGTATTGTCGACATTGATCCGCTGTTGAGGTATGCACATTGCTTCGACATTTTCACACAATACATATCTTCACCCGTGACTAGATTATATTTTTAGGATGTCTTCATGATTCATGGTATTCCCAAGGACATAGATAGTGATGGGGATAGTTATTGTATGAGAATTTTTTGGCAGGAGCTTCTTCATTGGGTGAATACCGAGCTGGTGCATGATATGAGTCATCACCCACAGTTGGATGGATGGATGGAGATGATGAGAAAGTGGTTGAAAATCTACCTACATATCTATGACATAGGGTAGTAGGAAGCATGGTTGCGGTGGCTGCTCTTGGGTGAGTATGGTTACCACCCGACATTTTAGATTGGTATGTTCCATGCCTTGCACATTTCTAAGATGATGCAGCAGTAGGAGGCATGGTTGCGTTGGCTACGCTTGGGAGAGTATGGCCAAGAAATTGAATTTTATATGATCATTGGTATATCATTGTTTCCTACCTTGTACAGTATTGATGAGATGCATCAGCTGGAGGCATGGTTGCGCTAGTTATTTTTTAGAGAGTTTGGTCATCGCATGACATATCACATGTCAATGGGTATGTTATTTTTTGGGACTTTGCATCATACTCATATGTTGTGGTAGCAGGAAGCCTGGCTATGTTGGTCTAGTGTGACATTCTACATGTCAATCAATATATTATTGCTTCATGCTTTGCATTATGATGATGTGGGGTGGCAGCAAGAGTCATTGTTGTGCTGGTTACTTTTGGGAGAATATGGATTGACATTCTCCCATACCATGCATAATGATGATGTGGGATAGAAACAGGAAGCCTTGCTATGTTGGCTTCTATTAGGAGAGTATGGCCACCATATTTGGTATGATGATGAGGTGGTGTGGCAGCAAGAGGCATTGTTGCGGTGTTGATATAGGGAGAGTATGGTTCGACATTTCACATGTCAATCCATGTCTCTATTTCCTACTTTGCACAATGTTTAGATGATGCTTAGAGCAAGCAAGGCCACCAGTGCCAAGGATTGGAGCATGGAGAGACAAAACCTACTCCATGTAGCATGGGTTGGAAAGATATTTTATGAGTTGGGAATTTCCACTTGGGGAAGGAACCACTACACTTCACATATCTCATGTAGAGAAGAGGCTCTTGGATAGCATATGTTTTCCACTTGGGGACTCATTGATGAGGAGAGGCATCTAGCTACATAGTTGGAGGCCATTCTAGACATTATAGAGAGGAAATATGGAGTTGGGCAGTCATAGCACATTGGAGCAGATGGGGAGACCTTCCATATGAAGATGCCACTTGGAGGGAGATGGACTTCTACAACATCCACATTTGCAGTTGTTTGAGGACAAACAACATTTTGGCAGGGAGGACCGTAATATTCCAAATTTTCCATCAGCTAATTGGAATATTAGAGTCCTTAATTTTCTTATTTAGTTAAGTAAATAAAAGGGTGGAGGGACCCATAAACCTAGTAAATGAATAAAATCCACTTCTATAGTGTGAATGTGAGTTAATTTAGTAGTGGAGAAGCATTATGGAGTAGTGGAGCAGCATAATAATGAAGAAAGAGTGGAGGTCATAGAGCATTAATGAGGAATATGATGGAGATAGTGGAGGAATAAATGCAAGATTATCGAAATAGTGGAGAAGAAATTGCAGATATGATGGAGGAAGTGGTGCTTTAAATGCACACATGATGGAGGGACTGGAGAGTAATTATAGTAGTGATGGAGATCATGGAGGATAGGGAAGTATTTATGGAGGCTAATGGCCACATGTACAACACAGTTATGATGTGGGCCAAGGCTAGGGGAGGCTCACAACCATAAAAGTAAGATGAGGGCAGCAAAGGAGGGGAGTCTGAATTTTATTATTATTGAGTGTCATAAGACATTTCTTTGCACGCTTTAGCTATTTAGCTACGTCTGTTGTGTTGTTTAGAACTGGTTGTTTCCGAGTGGGAATCCCACCCTTACCCTAGGGGACTTCTAGTTCCTACTCTGGGAAGGTTTTCTTGGGTAGAATTCATCATCCGCCAATCAGTGCCACTTTCATCCACTCTCATCTGCACTTCCAACTACAAGAATTACACACTCCTAAACTAGGGCGTGAGAGTTAGAAGGTTGTTCTCAGTACTTCAACTGAGAAACCTTTGGAGGGATCAACCCTTCACACTATGGATGAATTTTAGTCTTCTAAGAGTTTCATCTTCATATATAGCATCAGGCCATCCATATATTCTCTTATGCAGCAAAATTTCCTGGAAGAATTGTGTAATTTTGCAATGAGGGTTTGAGGAGAAGAGGAAGTTCCAAGAAACTCAACTTGGAATCCTGTGAGGGTTTAATCCTTAACTCTGGGGATCACTATAGAAGCCTAGGATCAACATTATATTATCTATCAACAGGCTACATCATCAGCCTTCCTAGAAAGTGCATTATTTCCCAGCAATTATGCATGCAATAGCTGTATATTCAATGGAGGAGCTAGATCCTAAGTTTCTCAGCTTGGGATCGGGAGAAGGGACCAACCCTTTAGTTAGTAATATGAGTGGGTTCTATTGCAGCATATAGGTCATTATTTAGTCCCAGACTAGTATTTTTCTCCAAGGAGTGCGTAACTCGGACAACAGGGGTGCAGTTTGCAACCCAAGAAGGGCTGAAATTCCAAACTCAAAATTTGGTCAAACCATTTCTGGGTTTTCTGGGTTTTTCGAGTAGAGTCCGTGGCTAAAATCTTGGATCTTTCTGATCACTCCAGAAGCCTCTCACACATAGATCTTCTTCCAAACAACAACAATTTCCAACAACAACAATAGTTTTAACTTTCCAGTGCTAGTTTTCAGTAGAGTTGTTTCAACCATCTTTGGATGGCTTGAGTGCATCCCTTTTTGGAGAACTGTGTATATTAATTTTTTGTTGATACATAATGATATGGTGCAACTGTTTATGCTCATATGTATGAAATTTTGATATATTCCAGCATTTTTCTATTTTTATATGTTTTATTCTTATTTGGAATTGTGCATATGTTCTATATTCTTGTCATTCCCATTTTGGGATATTACAAAACGATCTGGAACTCAGCAACAACTGTGGGTTGAGTTACTTGTCGCGGAGCCTTGGTTGGATAAATGATCTAGAACCTGGCAACAACTATCGGTTGAGTTACTTGTCCTGGAGCCTTGGTTGGAACAAACGCTCTGAAGCCCTGTATAGCTTGGTTCGAGACCCCTCGGCCTTCCATGAGATAACGGGGGGGGGGGGAGGGTTCTGAAACAAGAATCCTCCTTTGAACCCACTTTCGTATTAGAGAACCTAGAAATGGGTGTAACGAGGTAATGTCAAAAAAACATGATGGGGAAGGGATAGGTGGGGCCTACACTTGAGTTGACGTGGAATTTCCACGTGGGTACCATGTGGAAACACAATTCCAATGCGGCCTAATATGATTGACTAAACTTCAGAGGAGCACAACTTTCAATCCATGAGTCAGATTGAGATAAATTTATATCACTCAAAGGTTCTTGATAAGCTAAATGTGATAGTGGTATTAGAATTTAATTCCACAAAATTTGTAAAAGGAGGCTTTTTGTAACCCCATATTAATAAAAAACCTTCGACATAGAGTTAATTCAATAAGTAACACCTCTTACAGCCTGAGGTATTTTAAGGGGGTGGGAGGGAGTGTTACATTTGCGGGAGTGTGATTTACTATGAAATTTGCATAAATAAAATTTTCCACCCAATAATGAAGAGATAATCACTTATATTGGATCATATAATTGGTTATTTCCTTTTTAGTGCAATTCTTTCTCTCTTCAAAACTATTTTTTTGAGGTGTATATTGAATAGTATGTTGCATTTGATGCCTTGTGCAATGTAGAAAGTTGTGAATTTATTGTTAACATATTCACATCCATTATCTATTATTAACATTTGTATTTTACGTTTAGATTTTTTTTCCTACAAGGGATTTGTAAGCCAAAAGCATGTAAAACGATTCACTCTTAAGTTTTAATAAGTAAATCCAAGTGCATTTGGAGAATTCATCAATGAATCTTAAGAAGTGATTGTATCTAGAGAAACAAGGAGAAGAAAGCACACCAAGAAAATCCACATGACCAAGCCACAAATGGGTTGAGGAATGTCAAGAGGCATATTTTTCATAGTTTTCATGATGCTATTTGTTGAAAACATAGCTATAACAAGCACCATATCTATAAGGAATAAGAAGAAAATTAATCACGATATTTTGATTGCATAGTTGTTGTAATAAGAGGTTGTTTAGATGAAAAAAATACTCGTACTAAATATTTCTCAAGTCATAACAAAGAAAAATAAAAATTGATAAAGATGAAGATAACCCAAAGTTGTCAAAATTGTACAAGCTAGTAATATGATCAACTATTCTAATGGCTAGGGCATGCTTTGTATATTTTAAATCATTTATTACAACTTGGTGATGTGAAAATATTTTTTTTTTACCTTCACATAAATGAGTGATATGATATACTAATATAATGTTGCATGAAGTACTTGGAACACATAATACATAATTGAAATCAACATTACCTACCATATCTATTCCACACCCTACAACATTATTGGAGTGTGAGGAAAGAGACCCAAGTTTTAGGAATATGCCAACAAATCCCCCTTAGATGCCAACATTTCAACACCTACAAGTAGGTGAAGTCGCACCCGACGTATACTTATGGGTTTTTTAAACCTTTGAAGGTTATGCAAGGATACGAAGGAAATGGAGACAACTCTAGCTCAAATTAATCCAACTGCCATATGCCGTAGACAAACACATTAAACATAAATAAATTAAAAATCCCTTATTTCATACATTAACATAATCTCGACATATATAATAGGTATTAGTCAAACATAATATATGGTTTAGCCAGAAAATTTACCCTTCCACAGGGATTTATTGCATGCATGAAAGACTAAATCTAACATAAAATAGTAGAATAATATAGTCCATTCATCTACATAGTGACACATTTTATTTTAACACAAAATGTATCCACACATAAATTTTCTAGAAACTTTGCACATAATATATATCTCATTCATTAACTCCACCAATTACACAAAACATATAAGCAATGGAACCATGAATCTAGAACAAAACCTATATATGTCTCATATTTATATTAATCATCAAAAGTGAAATTTATACAGAAGTTCATATGTCTGACTAAAATAACTGGGAATATAATCATTCATATTGTACTAATTGGCCAACACCATTACAATAACTAGAGTAAATATCAAAAACAAAGTAATACTTTCATCAAAGCCTTAGAAAAATCATCTCCAAAACTAGACAATAGAAGAAAGACAATATTAATAGTACTAGCAGTGCACAAGTAACATTAGAGCAAGACCAAAATAACATTGAATAGAACCTTCGATTATCAACAAAAACTCCTTGTATAGCCTTTGTTTTAAAAATTTTGCTTTAGGGAATCCCTAGCCAACTCATGTAGCGAACTCACCTTAATGAGTTTTCCTTATACGTGTAGAACCATAACTATCCCCTAAACCATACCGATCTGAATTGCCACCACTATCCATTTCTAACCAACCTACACAACTAGATGATACCATGTTGAATGAGGAATACTTGGATTATTGCGTACTAATCTCAATATTTGTCACACATCTATGTGGCATATTATGCATGGTGTCAACCAACCTCTATGAAATATCCCAATACTTAAGAAAAAAATTCAAAAAATTTCCCCCTTTCTCCTTAGCCCCAATAGTCTCCCAACACAATTCATGGCTCACCCTAAAGCCACTTTGTCATGATTGTGCACCAATGGAAGGGACAACCTTTGTAGTCTTCAACACATACTTCTCAAACACTTATTTGGCCTTTTGTGTAGCTTTCTTTGATGGTTCCACTATCTCAATAATTTTTGCGTCAATATCTATAAACATACGGGTAGCTTGGAAAAAAATTTAATTTTCAACAATGAGATTGTGCAATGTATTATGTGATACAATGAGATCATATGTGAGTTGCATAGCCTTTTCCTACAAATTCTCCACTTTATGGGATAGTTTTTGTTTCTCTTCTCTATTTTTATTAATATTTCTACCCAATGTCACACTCTTGATCATTGTAGCTCAACATTCTAGGGTGTTTATATATATATCATACTATTTCATGTAACTTCATTCTATTGTTTGAAATTTTTAATTCTCGACCCATTATCCTTGACCTAGACTCTATCATATGATTTTTTCCAAAATTATATGCCATCCTAATATAGTTTCCTGTAATCCTTTACAACGTCCCATGCAATCTTAAATGTTTTAGAGGTCACCTATACCTTTTATCCCCTGTCGACTTCTTCTAGTGAGTTATCAAGAGTTATCTATAATTGTATCTCCTCCAACTACACTTTTAGGTCATGAAAAACCTCTTCAATTTTGGATAGCTTATTCTTTATGGGAGTGTTGACATCCATGGGGACACACAATATTTTTCTATATACTGCCTTGATAACCCATTAGAGTTCCCCTTCCCTTTCCTTGGATTACTGTTGTGCTTCCAATAGCTAGATTTGCACTACATGTAGAGCTCAATGCTCAGTGGTATGTTGGACTAGGTCCATTTATGTTGCTTGTGCCCATAAATGTACTTACTACGAAATGTACTATTGTAAAGAATATAAATCAGGCATGGGAAATTGAAAAATAATTAATTCTACCTAGGGTAATACTTGAGCTCACTTCTTGACATCAATGTCCGCAAAGTTTGCTACAACCAAGGGTAGGGCTAGGGTATATAATTTCACAGAAGTATAGTAAGGTTTTTATGGTTTCAGTTGGATTTCTAGTGTAAGAGATGAATAGGTTTCCTCAGTTGTAGTTATTGTCTTAGCCACACTAGGTTAGGAGTAGCTACCACATATGCCTCGATAACCAAGCATAATTGTTCCATCTAATGTTGTGTATGACCTTGTAACTCCCTATGTTCCTACATGGAATTATCTATAGTTGTGACAAGTGGTGTAGTCCCATGCTCTGTCACTTATTTATGTTTCTCCACCAATTTCTCCAATTCATCCTCCAAAAAACTTGGTTCAAGATGTGTTGTCCCACTTTCTTTATTTTTCATCCTTGTGCCATTTTTTTCTCTTGGAAGCAACCCTTTTTCACTTCTTGACACATCCTCTTCTTCCTCAGGGCCTTGTTGTGGTGTGCTGGGATGTTATTCTTCTAGTTCTTATGGTTGGGGCCCTGAGTGTGGATTTATTGTGGCACAATTCCCCCCCCCCCCACACTTGTTGAGCATATTAGTGCTATGTCCTTGTCTCTATCTCTTTATTTATATATTGCACTTTTAGTTTCTCTTTGGGAATTGGTACTTGATATTCCGCCAACCAGTCATTTATTTCCTATGAAATTGTATACTCATAAAGCTTATATCATCATTGCAACCACTACTTGTTGGGGTTGAATCGAGCCTGAATGTACAAAAGATGTGAGTTGGTGTGAGTTAGTGTGGAATCGCAACACCAGGCCATAAATATTGTGTCGTACCATTTTAATCACATGAATAATCGCCTTCTTCTAGATGTAAAACATAAAATTATTGTCTTTTTTTGTTTCATGTGTGTAGTATACCAAAGAGACCCTAATATCAACATAATGAAGTATGGATTTTCCATGGGTTGAAACTGGGTTTCCTTTGGAATCTACCACACCGTGAGGTAAATAAATATCAAGAGCTAATAATAGTGTAATTTTTCATTCTTATCCCAAGCCTCAAAACAATATTACATGAACTGGTTCAACAAGAAAGTGGCGCACTTCCTTTCCACCCCTCTACAAACTTTGTAGTGACTATTTCTATGTGAAAAATGCATTGGTCCTTCCTAAATATTCTTAAAAATTTTCACAACGTGAGTTGGGTGGAAAACCACACTTTGTCCAATTGTATTTTGGAGATTATTACTTTGTTCTTTTTGTGATTTGTTGAAAACTTCTCGACAACGTTTCTAGCCATTGTCTGTTAATTTTCTTATGGCTATTGCATTTCATTATTTACACATTGAATTCACCCCACAACATCATAACATTATTCAACAACATGTGAAATTTTATAGAAAGAAAAATATCATCATCAATGTAAAGAACATAAAGGAACAATAAAAGAAAAGATTTTTTACATAGAAAGACCAATATTGGTCGGATACTAGGGAAAAACCATACAAGGGGAAAACCCTTTCAAATTTTTATTCTTATTAGATTGTCATTGAATGTTTTAGTAAAGAGAGTGTACAATGATCCATATCTTCAACCACAAAACTACCTAGCAAAAACAACAAAAAAACATCCAAGAGATGAACCCAACAATACTAATAATCAAAACCATGATTCAAAAGCCTATATTCAACTCCTATGAACTGTTGGAATCTATAGCCAATTGCGGTTAACTATCAAAATAAAACCCTAGGTTCCAACTGCAAGGAGAGATACATGTGTGTGTAGCTAAAACCCTCCAATGGCACGTATAGGCTTGTGTGCCTATGGTTTCAACCTAAAATTCCTTCTGACAAGCATGTGGCTGCAAATCAAAACCCTAGATCACATGTGTGAGCTTTGTACCCTGCAATTTCGGACCTGTACAAACCAATTTCCGTGAACCACTTCAAAAATGTGTTAGAAAAACCAAATAAAGAATAATGATGATGATGTCCTAATGAGGGTCACTTGACTTGTATTTATAGCCATCCATGGGTGTCTAATTTCCTTTTGGGTTGACCTATCTTTTTTGTGCACATATGGGTTTCCATATTAAAATATATATTTTCTTATCCAAATTAAATTTTTCCAAGGGAAAAGATGATCCAGGTGGATATCAGTGGCCACTCACCTATTCCATTTGGACTCATACCATTAAATCTTGCATCTTTTCACTTTCAGCACAACTTATTATTTTTAGTAGGTTTTCGAGTCCTGCACTCTTGGAGCAATTTTGGGCCACTAATGATCTAGGTGGATATTGGTGGCCACCCATCTATTCAATTTGAAACCCCACCATAAATTATTTCCATTTTTAAGTTGTAGCACAACTTACTACTTTTAGCAGTTTTTTGGGTCTTGAACTTCCAGAGTCGTTTTGAGGCCCTAAACGATGTTTTTCGGGAAAACTGAGAGCAACATGGGTCCATTGACCAATGTTTCTCACTCAAAAGTTTTATTCCTCATATATATCTTTCTAACAAGCTATTGAGCGCATCAAACGGAGATCGGATGCCAAAGTTACGTCCCCGAGAAGTTGAAACACCAATTTTTCCAAACGGGACCCACAGTTTTGGCACTTCATCTCCCAGAGTTAGGTTTTTGGATGTTTCAGGTTTTACATTGTTTTTCAACAATAAATAGGCCTTCTAGCCTCATTGTAATATAGTGGAGGGGCATGTAGCCATAACATCTCTTCTCAGAGATACACTACCAATGCCATCGCTACTCATTTCCATTATGTCTCATTGTAACATAGTTCAGAGGCCTGTAGCCACCACGTCACTTCTCAGAGATAAGCCTACCAGTGCCCTAGCTATTTATTTCTATTATGGCTATATTGTAACATAGTTCAGAAGCCTGTAGCCACCACATCTCTTCTAAGAGATAAGCTACCAGCGCCTTGTCTGTAAGAATATTTCAGTAATATGTTTTCAATAAAAGGATGAATTATTTCCATTGCATCTCTGTGTTTATATCTATCTCTGCCTTGTATTGTGTTCCTGCATATATCTGGATCAGTGGTATTAGAGCGGTATGCTATTTCTCTGTTTTTCTTTGCATGTCCCCAACGTGGTTGGGGTATAAGGAGTTAGAGCTCGATCTGGTTCAACCGTCGCAAGATCAACCTCATAAACCTCGATGACCCCCCATGGCAGAAGGAAATAAAGACAAGGGAGCAGGATATTTTATCAAAATCTTGCTCAAGGAGGCCCTCGAGAAACAGAGGAACACGATGATGGATAACTTTGTTGGTCAGCGTTGTCATTGATGTCAATATCACATTGTTCGTGATGTAAAATTACTATGATGTGTGATGTTTCCTAAATTTCCATTGATCATGATACCCTGATGATGATGTCCTTGAACTAACCATGAAGATGCCCTAGATCTCGGATGATTTCCTTACCCTTAATAAGGAAGTCTAAATTTTCCATGTCAATCATGTGCCTATGATTGCTGCTCATAGTGATCTAGCCTTTAAGTGACAATGATATATCTAATATACAAGCCCTTGATGACATATGGAGGACTATACATGAATGACCTTACATTGATGAAATATAAATCTCGTGATGAGCTCTCTAGATTGAAATTAATGGATGTTGCACTATGACATGGTTGGTAACATGATTGATACTACACTATCACACATAAGGACATACATAATGATGACATAGACAATGATGAGAGATATGACATGAATTACCTCACCATACTTGATGACATATAATGACATTGTTGGATACATGACAATGGAGAAGCCATTAATGACCTCTTACTGTCCTAATCACCTTTTGCACTAAAAATTCCAAACAGTCATAAAGAAAATTATATTTGGAATCTTAAAGACATCATTTCAAAATGGCTCCTTTTCCATCTTAAAGAGGACTCCTTCCTCTTTCCAAAGAGCCCTCATATGCCCCAAAAATCCCCTTGGTTAGGAAGATATTGATTTTTAAAGTTGTGCAATAATTATTCCTATTTTGGAGCCGACCTGTCCTAGTTCTCATGTGGCCTGCCTTAGTGACGTGTCTCCTCACCTTAAACGAAAAGCCAATATAAATACAAGTCATATATTCTCATTTTAGTCATCCATTTTGGTCAAGATCTCAGAGAATAAGAACAGAAGGATAAAGGAGGCCGAAGAGGATAGGAAAGCATTGTTTGGGCAATTTCTTAAGATCAGATCATTGTTTAAATCCCTGAAAGGCATATAAGGAACTAGGATCCTTGTGACAATGAACCAGAATTAGAAGGAGGCACATATTATGGGTTAAAGGAGCTCGTGTTTTCATTCTGAGCTTGGATATGTGCTAGATAGCATGGTACAGTCGTTGTAAAGTTCAGAATTTTTATATCTATGAAATTTTGAAGAGTATTTACAGAGTTCGGAGCTTCTTCAGTGGGTATATCTGTGGTAATACTACAGTGGTAAAAACTGTAATACTCTTCGTACCTATGGCCTATTACTTCAACAATAACCCTTGGCACTGTGTGGACTGTCTTTTGGTGCAGCTACAAAACTTGGAATTGTTTAGGTTAACACCTCCTCAGAACTGTTGATATATCTTCCTTACCTCAAATCAAGAAACCATAGATATATTCAGGCTTCAGATACCTTGTAACCTCAAACCTAGACACAACCTACACCTCAAGCATCACAAGGCTTGGATATATAAATATTGTCTCCACCTCAGGCTCAAATAAATGAAGGACAATCTTGTAGTCATTTCTGTGGAGAGCTTGGACTATCAATAAAGAAGGTCTAAAGGGTCTGTCCTATAGCTACATAGACGTATATATCTATGCTATACCAGTGAAGGAGGAGAAAACTACAACACCAAGGACACCAACTTATATACATTCCAACACCTTGAGGTTTCAATGGTTCACTATTGAAATAACTCTGGTGGCATCATAAAGGCATATGTAGTCAATGGTGGAGGCCTAATAAAATGAGGAACCTTGGATAGTAATTTATGCTTTCATGCTTTTGGAGATAGCTCAAACCTAAGGCATAAGGCCTCCTCAAAGTGCAATTTGAAGATTGATCTTGGAGGAATACTTTGAAAGCATTTTTGAGGCCTAGGCTATAGGAACAATTTTGGGACAAACACTTGAAACCTTGATTGAAGGAGCAGAAATTTGAAGTACCTTTTGAAGCACTCTTGGAGAATTCTATTGAAGACACATTGAATATTTGTGGAGATTATTAGAGGCGATGATTCATTGATGAAGCCATCATGAGGTAACCTTGGAGAAATTTTTTGGGTAACATGAAGAGTTGTGGAGACACCTCCATGAGCAGACAAGGTTGTCATTAATGATGTGAAACGAAGACTAAGTGATGGGAAAAATGAATATTGTCAGGGCTTGTTGAAGAATAATTTGGGAGCAGTGAAGAATAACCAAACATATTTTGATGAAGTGAAGTTGAGGGTTGGAGCCCAAGAGGTTGGAGCTTCATAGAGACAAGGTCGGTGCCTTAGAAGATAGGGTTGGAGCCCTAGAGGATTGGAGTCCTCAAGAAACTAGGTCGGAGCCTGTACTAGAGATAGGGTTGGAGCCCTAGAGGTTGGTGCCTCAAATTGACAAGGTTGGAGCCTTAGAAAGACCAAGTCAGTGCTTGGCACAATACAGGTTGGAGCCTAGAATATTGGAGTCTTCATCTAGGGTTGGAGCCCTATATCTTTATTTTATTTTAATTATTGTAAAGAAGAAATTAATAATGGTATCTATTCCATCATTGTTCATTTTTTGTTTTAAATATGAGTGGTCTAACTGGTAAAATTAACAATTGAAAAGAAATATTGATTCACCCCCTCTTAGTATTTCCAACAATTGGTATCAGAGCCAGTACCTTCACTCAAAGCCTAACAGCTTGAAGGTTGATCATTAGAACACAAATGGCAAATCCAAGGAAGAAAGTCTCCAATCCTCTTAAAGATGTGTCTTCCTCAACCATTGAAATTATAGACAACCAATTTGTGAAGGCTCCATTATTTAATGGAAAATTTGATATATGGGAGGAAAGAATGAGGAATTTCTTGAAGGCTCAAGGAATTGAAGTTTGGAAATCAGTGATTACTGATGATGTGATGGGTGAAGAATCCAAGTATTACAATAGAAGAGTAGTGAAGGCAATTTTGAATGAGCTACCAAGTTCTGTGAAGACCAATTTTGAAAAATGTTTGTCAGCAAAAGTCATATGGGACAAAATTCATGATATTCACTCAAAAGGAGTGTTGAAAATGATCTCTAGTCAAGAAGATGATGGAAAAAAAGAAAGAAGTCCAGAATCCATCAAGGAAGATGAAGATAAGATATATGACAACAAGGGTAAAGAAGACCTAGAAGATGAAGAGAACAAAGAAGAATTTGAAGAATATCTCTTGAATAAATTTATGGCTTCCATGGAAGATATTAAAGGGTTGAAAAAGGAAAATTAGTAACTTAAGAAGAAAGCACAAGATGGTAACCAAGACAAGACAAGGAAGGAAGTTGAATTTTTCAAGCTTCAATTACAAGAAAGAGATGAGGAGCTCGCCAAAATTAAGGAGGAATTTCATCAAAACAAAAGAAAGCATCATGAAGAATTCATATCTATGAAAAATCAATTGGATAAGGCAAAGAAAAGGGAAGAAGCTTTGTCAAGCCACCTTGAAAAAAGACTTAAGAGCTTCAACAATCTTGAAGCTGAGATTGGTCAATACAAGGAAGAGGTCTCCTCTCTTAGATCTCAACTATAAGAGGAAAGGAAATAAGCACAAGGAGCCGAGAAGGTGATGGAAAATTTGGCATTCATAGAAGGACAAGTTGATGAAGTAGAAAATGAGAGAAACACCATGATATGCCAACTAGAAGAAAATGATGAAGAAATATTCAAACTAAAATTAGACATCAGTCTTCTCAAGGCCCAATTATGTGAAGCAACCAAGATGAAGGAAGAAATGGAGATCGATCTATCAAATAAGGATGAAGAATGCAAGAAAATGAAAGAAGAAATTGATATCCTTAAAAAGGAAGTTGATCATCTGAACAAGAGCCTAAAGAGCTCCCAAACCCTAGATGACATCTTGAGTCATCAAAGATCTCCTCTTGATAAATCGGGTCTTGGTTATGCAGGTGAATCTTCAAACAAGAATGATGCAATCCCCAATGCTTCAAAAAACAAGGATGTGGAAAATCTTGGAAGAAATATTGATGCCCTCAGTTCCAGCAAAGGCAAAAATAAGAGTCAAGATGACATGGTAAGAAACCCTACTCCAAGAAGATATGTTGATGGTGTCAAGAAAGCTAGAGGCAATAAATTTGAGCAAAGGATCCCTGGAAGACAGAATTATTTTAGAATTACATCAAGGAAATCTCCATCCTCCAGGTAAAAAAGTATATTTTTTGGTTATTTTTATTATTGTACAAATTTTGGGCACATGGAAAAAGATTGTAGGGCATATGACAAAGACAAATATAATGGTCCCCGTCAATCTCCTAGAAGCAATTTTTCAAGAAGAGGTCACGATTTCTTATTCATGAACAAGATGGAGTGCTTCCATTGCCATAACATTGGACATATGGAAAGCAAGTGTAACTTGACTTGGGTCCCTAAAACCATGACAACCAAGCCAGAGAAGAAAATTACACAATTATGGAGAAGGAAGCAAATTGGATCTAAAATTCTCTTAGACACTCAAGCCAACAACACATGTTGTTAATTTGATGATGACATCCTTAGCAGATATGATATTCCAAGTTTCGATGATGAGACTTTGCCAAAAAGGAGATCACGCATACTGGTAGGGGGAGCTTGTGATTCTTAACCATTCTTACAGATGCTATCCGTGAAGAATCCTTGATGAGTCACACATGGATAATCTTAATTGATCATATATTGGGAGTAACTCCATTGAAGAAAATCATAAAATTATGAATATGTCTTCAGCTTAATCACCAGGCAGCAATATTTCTTTCTTGATCAAAAATAAGAGCTAGAGAAGTTTATGCAGGTAGGGGGAGTTGGTTCATCTCATGAATAAATGCAATCTATCATGGACCACATTTCCAAAAGGAAGAACACCATGACAGGGGGAGCAACATATTTATGAATAATTATTATCAATGAAGAAAATATGATGAAGAGATTCAACTTGATAGGGGGAGTACTTGGGCACCTTGTTTGCCATTAATGTCAAAGGGGGAGAGAATGTTGAGAAGGAAAGAATATTTCCATCAATGAAAAAGGGGGAGACTGTTGGTCAGGGTTGTCATTGATGTAAATATTGCATTGTTTGTGATGGAAAATTCTTATGATGTGTGATTTTGCCTAAATTTCCATTGATCATAATACCCTAATGATGATGTCCTTGAACTAACCATGAAGATGCCCTAGATCCCGGATGATGTCCTTACCCTTAATACGGAAGTCTAAAGATGCCATGTCAATCATGTGCCTATGATTGATGCTCATAGTGATCTAGCCTTTAAGTGACAATGATATATCTAATATACAAGCCCTTGATGACATATGGAGGACTATACATGAATTACCTTACATTGATGAAATATAAATCTTGTGATGAGCTGTCTGGATTGAAATTAATGGATGCTGCACTATGACATGGTTGGTAACATGATTGATGCTACACTATCACACATAAGGACATACATAATGATGACATAGACAATTATGGGAGATATGACATGAATTACCTCACCATTCTTGATGACATATAATGACATTGTTGGATACATGACAATAGAGAAGCCATTAATGACCTCTTGCTGTCCTAATCACCTTCTGCACTAAAAATTCCAAACAGTCATAAAGAAAATTATATTTTGACATCTTAAAGACATCATTTCCAAATGGCTCATTTTACATCTTAAAGAGGACTCCTTCCTTTTTCCAACGAGCCCTCATATGCCCCAAAACTCCTCGTGGTTAGGAAGATATTGATTTTTAAAGTTGTGCAATAATTATTCCTGTTTTGGAGCTGACCTGTCCTAGTTCTCATGTCGGACTTCCTTAGTGACGTGTCTCCTCACCTTAAACACAAAACTAGTATAAATACAAGTCAGATATTCTCATTTTATTCATCCATTTCGGTCAAGATCTTAGATAATAAGAACAGAAGGATAAAGGAGGCTGAAGAGGATAGGAAAACATTGTTTTGGCAATTTTTTAAGATCAGATCACTGTTTAAATCCCTGAAAGGCATATAAGGAACTGGGACCCTTGTGACAGTGAACCATAATTAGAAGGAGGCACAGATTATGGATTAAATGAGCTCGTGTTTTCTTTCTGAGCTTGGATCTGTGCTAGATATCATGGTACAGTCGTTGTAAAGTTCAGAATTTCGATATCTCTGAAATTTTGAAGAGTATTTACAGAGTTCAGACCTTCTTCAGTGGGTATATTTGCAGTCATGCTACAGTGGTAACAATTGTAATACTCTTCATACTTGTGGCTTATTACTTCAACAATAACCCTTGGCACTCTGTGGACTATCTCCTGGTGCAGCTACAGAACTCGGATTTGTTTGGGTTAACACCTCCTTGGAACTATTGATATATATTCCTTACCTTAAATCAATAAACCATATATCTATTTAGGCTTCAGATACCTTGTAACCTCGAACCTAGACACAACCTACACCTCAAGCATCACAAGGCTCGGATATATAAATATTGTCTCCACCTCGGGCTCAGATAAATGAAGGTAAATCTTGTAGTAATTTTTGTGGAGAGCTTGGATTATCAGTAAAGAAGGTCTAATGGGTCTGTCCTATAGCTACATATATTTTTATATCTATGCTATACCAGTGAAGGAGGAGGAAACTACAACACCAAGGAAAACAACTTAGATACATTCCAGCACCTTGAGGTTTTAGTGGTTCACTATCGAAATAACTCTGGTGGCATCATAAGGCATATGTAGTCAGTGGTGGAGGCCTAATAAAGTGAGGAACCGTGGATAGTCATTTATGATTTCATGCTTTTGGAGATAGCTCAAACCTAAGGCATAAGACCTCCTCAAAGTGTAATTTGAAGATTGATCTTGGAGGAATACTTTGAAAGCAGTTTTGAGGCCTAGGCTATAGGAGCAGTTTTGGGACAAACTCTTGGAACCTTGATTGAAGGAGCAGAAATTTGGAGTACGTTTTGAAGAACTCTTGGAGAATTCTAATGAAGACACATTAAATATTTGTGTAGATCATTAGAAGCGATGATGCATTGATGATTACATCATGAGGAAACCTTGGAGAAATTTTTTGAGTAACATGAAGAGATGTGGAGACACTGTTAGCCCCCTAATTTTCTCTCTTTTTTCCATTTTTCCCTTCCTAAATCATAACCATTTACCTCTGTTTTACCTCTTTTATGCACCCTCATCTTGCACTAGTCCAAGAACGGTGACATATTTCGTATAAACTTTATTTTTCATAATTTTAATTCAACTTAGAATTAATTAATCATTTATTACATGATTTCTTACTTTTAATCACCCTTTGTAACTTATCGATATCTCCAATGTTTTTTTGGTAGTTAGAGTACTTACTGTGACCGTTGATCCTAGTGCAGGGTCAGATCTTGCACCGTTTCCAGCACAGCAAATCCTTAAAGCAGATCCGAACCTCCTTGATCATTGCCTCATTTTGAGCAGCTTCAGCCACGATAGCAAGATCGATCCAAAGGCAGCCAAGACCGAATCTATGAAGGACGAAAGCTGGAGATTGGCTACGACCGGTTTTGCTAACTGTCTAATTTTGAAAGCTGAAAAGCTAAATTCTGCGTTTGGTTATGTAATCAGTTGAATGATCTATTTTTTCCTTTGGCCAAAGATCTATATAATGTAGAATGTAAATAGGACTAGAGGCAAAGTTTTGATAGGATAATAGAACATAGACACAGCCAGATAGGTGCTAATAGGTTGCTGTATTTTTTTATCACCCAAATCTGGGTTGGAAGATGTATTAATGTATGTACTTGCCTCAATGAATTAATAAAAGGGAGCTTCGCCTCATGTTTCATAAATTGTGTTTCTATATTTGAGTTGATGAACTGATTAAGGTACTGAGAAACGTTTTTATTTAAAATGGAAACGTGTTGGTTGGCTAGTGCGTAGCTAACCTAGCACGTTTACCTATTTTCCTATAATTTGTGTTTACATTTTCAAGTGTGATTTAATTTTACGCACATGCATTCCTATCTGAGTGAAAGCGGATTCGTTGTGTGAAGTAGATAAATTTCCTTTTCTTGCAATTTCCTTTCCTGCACTTGATTTCAGATTGGTTTTCCTCTGCCTAGTCCAAGCAAGAGAAAAAACCCTGTACCAATGCACGTTAGTGTGATATCTCCTTTTCTGCAGTTTTGTTTGATTGGTTTTCCCTGCATGGTCCAAGCAGGAGAAATGAACCTGCACCAGTGAACGTTTGTGTGATGCAGCAAGCCTTCTTAGTCTACTTCCCACAATCTTATGTTTTTCATTAAATTCTTATGATAGGATAAATGTATATTGATTTTTTATTTATTCCTGCAATCTATTAAGATCAGAAACATTCAATTTTTATGTGTGCAATTTGATTTAACAGTATAATATCACTTGCAATAATTAAGCACTCATTCTAAGAATTAAATGCTAAGTGCAGGAAGCTCTGATCCGGTGCAAGAACTAGTTTCTTTCCATGAAATATGAGTTCTTTGAACCTTGAAAATTTCAAGCCCTTGCATGAAGTAAAAATCCTTTAGTAAAGACACCATTTAGACCATCTGCATAAATCTCTGTTCCTGCACTAGTGCAAGCAGACTGCGATAGTGTAGGACAGATTAGTGCAAGAAGGAAATCTTTGAAGGAGCAGGTTTAAGGGCCCATTTGATGATACTGTTAAGTGTCTCTGCTAAATAAAAACACACACTCAATAGTTAAACAATAATTAGCTAGAGTGATTTCCTTTTATCTTTAATTCCCTCTTGCAAATGCATTCCTCCTTGTTCCAGTCTTAGATTATTTTGATGGTTCAAGTTTCCTTTTTCTCTTTTAATTTTGATTATGCAATATTTCCTTTAAAGAAAGTAGGGATTTATATTAGGAATATTCATACCATCTCTGGCATTACCTGTGCTTCATCTCTAAGTTTACGGATCCCCCGGGTTGACAAATTAAGTGTTGAGGAGTTTTCTTAAGTGTAATTCCTGCACCCAACATTTTGGCGCCATTGTTGGGTAGACGATTTGATTTGGTAAGAATTTTCTGATTATATAATAGAGGTAATTTTTCCTTTATTTTTGCAGTATTGTTTGGAAAATCTTCTTTGAAGGAATTTTACTAGTGTTAATTGATTTCTGACAACATTTTTTACTAGAAGTTGTTTGTTATTTTTCTTTCTTTTTTGAAATGATTGCCTAGAAAAGGTAAGGGTTCGAAGCCCACTAAGGGCCAAAATAATTCTAAAAACAATTCTCATATTGGGTCTCCTTCTGTAAGCAGGAAGCCCAATCCAATTCAAACCCATCATGCAGGAACAATCCACTTGGATTCTGGTGACAACAGCTCAAGTGTGGATCAGCCTGTTGAGAGCGGTACAAGTAAAAGGGAAACAATTGTGGACCATGAAGATCATTTGGAAGGGACTGTTGAAAACTAGGCAAGTGAAGAACAATCCACTTTTTGTTTCCAATTGTGAATCCTGACACTATGGCGCAAATGAAGAATATTCCACCATCAGCTCTCCCTCATTTCCATGGTAAATTTCATGAAGATCCTAACTCTTTTCTATTCAAGTTTGATATTCTGTGTAGAAGCTATGATTATTCAACTAACGCTTAGAAGTTAAGATTATTTCCTGTTACTCTCAAGGACTTAGCTCTGCGCAGGTTTATGGGGTTAGGAGGAAACACTATAACATCTTGGGATCAGATGAAGAGAATTTTTTTGTCTAAATATCAAGAATATTGCAAAACTCGGGATATGCAGAATGATATTTTTACAATCATACAGGATGATGATGAAACTCTTGAAGATTACCTAGAAATATTTATGTATATTTTACAAAGGTCGAAACTTAAGTTTGATCCCAGTACTATTAGAACCTTGTTCTTAAGAGGACTTACTGATAATGCTAGAAATAATTTAAATCTGTTAGGACAAGGTGATATTTATCAGCAAACTTTTGAACAAATTTGTGAATTATGCAGGAAATTTTCAAGAAATCAGTATAGATCCGGTAGAGGAAATCGAAATAGAAATAGAAAAACTGAATCTACTAATGCTATGATTATTGGACTACAAAATAAAATGGAAAACATGAAAATTGATATAATGAATACTATTACCAAACAGTTAGGCTCTTTAAAATTTCAGCAAAAAATCATGAAGGAACAAGATTCATTATGTATTTTGTGTCCTAAATGTAGAGACAAGCATCCTCCTAAAGAGTGTCCTCTTAATTTGAAAGAAACTAATAAGTGTGCTATTTGTGCAGAATACCATGTCACAGAAAAATGTCCCTCTATACTAGGACTTAAAGTTGTATTTACAGGGGGACAGCCTGAAGCTTAATACTTGTATGCTATGGGAGCAAGAAGGAATTGGCCTCAGGTAGGTACAGGTATGGCTCCTGAATTTTCTCCACTCTATCTTGGTTATAATTCACATGCATATTCTTATCCTAACACTAATCAGCAGTGGCAGTATGAAAATCAATATCAGCATGGGCAACCTTCTCATCCATGGAAACAAGGTTGGAGAGGGAAAACTCATTCTCCATATTCCTACCAGCCACCTATGCAGTCATATCCATCTACGCATACACCTTATTCACTGCCTCAACATCCAAGTCAGTCTACTCCACCATTGCCTTTACCTCCACCCTTTTGACCTCCTCGGTTTCCTACTCAACTTATGCCCAATCCTAACAATAATAAAGCAGTGCAAATGATCTATGTAATAAACCCACCTTTACCCTTCGAGTACTAGTCTATTCCAGTTGGGGTTCATGATATTCAATTAAGATCAAGAAGTACTGTAACATCAGAAAATTAGAAGAAACATATAGTGATTGTTGAGGAGAAAGGAGAAGAGGAAACTCTTAACCATTCTTTGAAAGCTGTCACTAAGTAGCCCTTACCCTCTGAAAGAAGTGAGCCTATTTCTGAGACTAGTTTGGCATTTGATCTTCGAAATATTTTCATTAAGATACCTTTTCTTCAAGCCATTAAAGAGATCCCCATTTGTACCAAGATCATTAAGAAAATCTGTCTCAAGAAACCTGGGAGGAAGAGAGTGGAACCCCAAACCATTCAATTTGTTGATAGGGAAGCAGAGTTGATGACGGGATGTGTGTCTATGGAAAAATATATTGATCCTAGAAACCCTGTTGTCTCAGTTCAGATTGGTAATTTCCTAGTCTCTAATGTTCTTATAGACCTGGGGGCAACCATTAATGTCATTACTAAGCAAACCATGGATCAAATTTGGTTATCTCATCTTCGCCTTACTCCCACTATGCTTGAATTAGCAGATAGATCTAAAATTAAGCTAGAATGAGTATTGGATGATGTGATCATCTCATTAGATTCTTGGGAATATCCTGCTAATTTCATTATGCTTCAGCCAAAGAATCCAGTAGGACTCAGGAGGACATCCCTTCATCTTTGGACGAACATGGCTTGCTATGGCCGATGCATATATTGGATGCCATTCTGGTGATATGTATATTTTGCATGGAGATTCTAGGAAGAAAGTTACCTTATACCCCCCTGCTAGATCCATTTAGGACCTTCGAGATACTTTATGGTTGGATCAAAGAAATGATGAGGAGACTCAGCCCATTTCCCTTATCCATCATTATATTGGGTCTTCACAAGAAGATGAGATTCAAGATTTCCTGAATAATCTAGACACTATGCCTAATTTTGATCCATTGGGCCATATTTTCAGCCTAGATTTTCAAGATAATCATGATTCTCATTCTTCTGTACCGCTGCATTTGACCACTCCCTTGAGTACTCCTAAGCCTGGCACTACTCTTGTTGAGATTAGCCCTGGTAAATACTTTCATATTAGTTCAAATTTGGACTCATATCAACAGGAGCAACTTGTGAATTGGTTGCAAAACCATCTTAGTGCCTTTGCTTGGGGCTATGAATATATGAAAGGTATTCCTCCTGAAACTTGTACACATCATATCTATATTCAGGAAGGAACCTGACCTATCTGACAACCCCAAAGGCGAATGAATCTAGCTCTAAGAGATATTGTGAAGGAAGAAGTACAGAAACTTTGGGATGTCGGTTTTATCTATGCTATTTCCGATAGTCATTTGGTCTCTCCATTAGTGCTAGTACTTAAGAAAGATGGAAGATGGAATATTTGTATTGATTATTGAGAATTAAACAAAGCCACTCTCAAATATTACTTCCCTCTCCCTTTCATTGACCAGGTTCTTGATACCCTTGCAGGAAAGAAATATTTTTCCTTCTTGGATGGTTCAGTGGCTATAACCAAATACAGATTGCACTTGAATATGAGGATAAAACTACTTTTACATGTCCATGGGGTACATTTTCTTCTAAAGTGTTTCCATTTGGTTTATGTAACACCCCGGCTACCTTTCAAAGGGCAGTCCTGGCCATTTTTTCTGATATAGAATTTGTAGAAATTTATATGGATGACTTTTCTGTATTTGGTGATTCTTTTCAAGAAGCTCTCAAAAATCTGGAGAAATTACTTCTCCATTTTTAGGAAGCCCATCTCGCCTTGAGTGACAAGAAATGTAGATTAATGTGCAAATCGGGAGTGGTACTTAGCCATTTGATTTCTGGTAAAGGTATCCAAGTTGATCCATCAAATATTGAAATCATTCTGCATCTTCCTACACCCAAAACTCAAAGGGAAGTAAGAGGTTTTTTAGGACATGCTGGTTACTATAGAAGATTTATTGAAAATTTTTCTAAGATAATTGCCTCTCTTTTCTGCCTTCTAGCTAAGGATAGTGAATTTTCTTGGTCCACAGCTTGCCAACAGTCTTTTGAGACATTGAAGGAAAATTTGGTATAGGCACCAGTTTTGAGAGGTCCTAACTGGTCCCTTCCTTTTCACATTCCTCTGGTGCTTCAGATTTGTCTATTGGCGCAACTTTAGGACAAGAGGAAAATAATCAATCCTATGCTATTTATTATATTAGTAAGAATTTGTCTTCCCCTGAATTAAATTATACAGTTACAGAGAAAGAGTTTTTAGCTGTAATTTTTTCAATTAATAAGTTCAGGCACTATATTACAAGATATGAAGTATTTGTACATACTGATCATTCTGTGATTAAATATTTGATGAAAAAACCATTGAATAGCAGTAGAGTGACTAGGTGGTTGCTATTGTTGCAGGAATTCAATGTTACTATTGTTGATAGACCAGGAAAATCTAATGTTGTAGCAGATTTTCTTTCTAGATTAGATAATCCTGGTGAAGCAACTCTCATTAATGATGATTTTCCGGATGAACATATTTTTGCTATGTCAATAGATTCTTCGTGGTTTGCTGACATTTATAATTACTTGGTTACTGGGAAAACACCACCCCACTTGTCCGCTCGTGAAAAGCGGAATATTATTCAAAAATGTGCTGCATACTCCTGGATTCAAGGAGATCTCTTTTACACTGGTCCAGATCTGATTATTTGTAGTTGTGTAAGAGAGGAGGAAGTGTTTGACATATTGAAATATGCTCATGATGAACCTTATGGAGGCCACCTCACTAATAATAATACTGCATATAAAGTATTGCGTGTTGGTTACTTTTGGCCTTCCTTGTTTAAGGATGCCAAACAGTATGTCAGGCGATGTGATAGTTGTCAATGAATGGGCCAGCCTAATCAAACCAATTAAATGCCTTTATGCCCCCAAGTTATGATTGAGACATTTGAAAAATGGGCTATTGATTTTATAGGGCCAATAAATCCAACGTCATTAAGTAAAAAGCACGTTTTGGTTTGTACAGATTTTGTTACAAAATGGGTAGAAGCTAAAGCTATTTCCTTTGCTACAGAAAAAGTTGTTGATGATTTTCTTTTCACTAAAATCTTTACTATATTTGGTGTGCCTAGAGAAATTGTTTTTGACAATGGTCCGCAGTTTATTTCTAATTTGGTACAGGGTGTGATGGAGCAATACAAGATCCGACACAGGAAATCCACGTTGTATCACCCACAAGAAAATGGCCAGGTGGAATCTAAAAACAAAGTGATCGAGTCCATTCTTACAAAGAAAGTAAATATGCATCGGAAAGGCTGGGCTGAAATATTACCAGAAGCTTTGTGGGCATACATAACCACTTGGAGAAATAGCACGGGACATACACCATATGAGCTGGTATATGGAAAACAAGTTCTATTACCAATTGAATTCCAGATCAAAACTTTTAGAACTTTAGTTTAGTTAGGACTAGATCTCTCTGAGGCACAACAACAACGCCTTCTCCAATTAAATGAGTTAGATGAATTTCGTAGGGATGTTGTTCAACAGAACATACTAGTTTAGCAACAACGCAAAAGGCGACATGACAATTCTATTCAGAAAAAGCAATTCCAACCAGGTGATTAGGTGCTCCTTTATGATTCTAGATTTAAAATTTTTAAAGGGAAGTTCCATACACGTTGGATGGGACCTTATGAAGTGATCCGAGTATTTGAGAATGGAGCAGTAGAAGTTAAAACTATTGATGGAAAAAATTCAGTATTCTTGGTAAATGGACACAGATTAAAGAGGTATTTTCAGCCACTTGCTAGGAAAGATTTTACACAGCAAGTCCAACAAAAATTTGGGACAGTAGTGGTGAATGTTAACACCAACCTTTTGAAGACATGAATTCTTCTTCTTCTTTAAAAAAAAAAATTTAAAAAAAAATGTAAAGAAAAAATATTTTCCTGTAATTATGAAAATCAGTTCGATGACATGATTGTAGAAGGATCAACCTAAAAACCAGCTTGCTAGTAGGAAGATAAAAAATTTCTAATAAAAAAAGAATGTTGCTTGATCTTTAGATATGCTAGCGACCACCAAGTAAAAGTAGGTTTAGCAGAACCAACCTTTATACAATTGGGGTAATTAGCATGGATATTTTTATTCAAGTAACGCTTAATTCTCGCTGCAATTATTTTTCTTGCAGCAGTGCAGGAAGACCTTCGAGAAAATTTCATGCCTTTCTTCATATTCCACTTTCGTAATATTCCCTCAGTTTTCTTCTTCAATCCTAGAATGATTAACCTTCCCATATTCTTTTGAATTTACCCTATCCGTTTTGTAAAAACCCCACTTTACCCTTGAATTTTTTCCCTATCCCACTTCTGTTTATCCCCTCTTGTGGTACTATTCCTAGAATCCCTGTAACAAAATTCCTTCCCATTTTGAAATTTCCCTTTTCCCACTTCTTTGTTCCCTCATGAATTCATTATAGGATCTCGCACACAAAGAGCAAAAGGATATGCTCTGAAGCATCAAGAAAGGGCGAAGCAAATTTCCAGTATCAGTTGAGGAAGCCATGTTGGAAGTCAAACCTATATTTTACTTAAATTCCCTGTCATTTTCTTCAAATATTATGCTTGCACTAGTGCAATAATGTTGTCCTATATAATAATGCAAGTAGAATGGTACCAGCAGAATAACATAGTTTAAGTGGTGCAAGCAAACCGTTGCAAGCATGTACCCTATCAGAAATATAGTACAATTTGTTATTTTCATAGCATACATCATAGCAAAGTGGTCATCATGAAAGTTTATAAGAATTCCTTTCACTTAGTCGATGAGTACTTGTGCTATCATATTAACTAGGAGAAAATTATTTAAAGTACAAGGTGTTTTTAAGTTAAGAATCATGATCATTTTTTAATGAATGCTAAAGTTATTTTTTGAATTATGAAGGAGTGCAGAAGTGTTTAACCGTTGCTTGGATATAATTTCCCCTTTCCACCATAATCCTAGATGTCCTTCACTCGTAATGATTACCTCACCTAGCCGTTAAAACGCCGCCGCAAGCACCAGTCCGGCACGATCTCAAAGATGCCACACATCCACGGTTATTTCAGTGGAATGAATGGGTGATAATATGGAAGGGATGGTGGACAGTTGGATCCCTATCTATAAGAACAAATTTCCCCAGTGTTGCATGTAAATTCTTGACTATTCATAACCATTAAGCAGTGATGCCGCCTGTTCGAAGCGAACCTTCGTCTCTTTGTAAGGTAGAACAGACTGCTGAGTATCGCAATAGTCTTGCACTATTGTGAGACTCAGGATTTCTTAAATTCTTGCAAAATTTTGACAGGCACAATAGTGAAGTGGCCCTAAAGTTTGCTAGAAGTTTCAAAAACGATCGAGTAAAAATTGGGCCTCTAAAATTTGAGGTTACGGAAGAGTTTATAGAAACAGAGAAAGGCTTGGAAAATACTGGTGAGAAGTGGTTTAAAAATCAGAAACTATAAAGGAATCGATGGCAGCATTTCATTGTCGGAAAGAATATGAAGGTACATTAGAAGAAAGGAATTCCGCGCAGTGCCTTGCTAGGACAATGGTGAGACCTCCTTTTCATCCTACAAAAATTCGTAACCTATGAGGGAAGGTACTCCCTCACTTTTGTGTACCAATTTAGGATGTTGCATCATTTCGAAGGCGGCCGACACGTCTGTTGGAGGATTTATTTCCCCTTTATTTTTCTTAAGAGCTTGGAAAAAATGGCCAAGGGTGTGCGGGATGCATGGGTAGACTAGGTCGAAAAGAATTTATATCACCACAGCCTGATAAATATTTTGGTCCAGAAACAATTAGAAATTAAATGCATGACCTGGGAGGCGCTGTTAAAACATCTACATAAAAATACAGCTGCTGGAAAGGAGACAGGGGACCCTGCCAGCACAAGCAAGGGTCTGAGTAAGAATGTAAAGGGGAGTCCTTCTTGCACCAGTGAAAAAAGGAAACGACCTAAAAAATCAACAGAATAAAGGGCCCCATCTCCAAATAAGATAGCTAGTGCATCTGTTGAAGAGAATCCTTCTACTCCACCAGTACAGGCACAAACCCTCGAGGAAGACAACTTGTCAGTCCTTGCGGACGCAGGAAAATTTGTAGAGGTCGAAGATGACACTCTGTTGGTTGATTTCATTAAAAAGGCCCGGAAAAATAATGAAGAATCTAGTGCAGGAAAAGAACCATAGTCCCCATAGGACGTTGAATACCCTTCTGCACCAGTGCAAGAATAAGAACCAGAAGAAGAAGAAGAACCAGAAGAGGAAGAACCAGAAGAAGAAGAAGAAGAAGAAGAAGAAGCATTTTTTGAAACCTTGAGGGATACTGAGGTCCCTAAATAAGATATTGCCCCTATCGAGACAGAAGAAAAAGAAGATTTGGTAACTCCTGCTTCTCGAATAGTTGAACTGGAGCTTTAAGTGAAGAACTTAGAACAACTCATAGCTAAAGCACAGGAGGATAAAGAACAAAGTAAAGAAGAATTAACTACGGAGATCCAGAAAAAGAAAGGAGAAGTTAGAGTTTGGAAGTACTGAGCTACGCAATGTTTCAAGCGACTTAGAAAGGTGACAAAGAAACTAAAGAACAACAGAAAGAAGAAGTCAAAAACATTGCAGGCTGATGTCAGTATGTCAGAGTAGGATTGAGCTGGAATGATAAAAGTTTTGAAGGTTTTTTGCAAAGGTAAAGAGTTGTGTGAGGACACAAAATAGCTTATGGATTGGAGGATGTTAGCCCCCTAATTTACTCTCTTTTTTCCATTTTTCCCTTCCTAAATCATAACCATTTACCTCTGTTTTACCTCTTTTATGCACCCTCATCTTGCACTAGTCCAAGCACGGTGACATATTTCGTATAAACTTTATTTTTCATAATTATAATTCAACTTAGCATTAATTAAAAATTTATTACATGATTTCTTACTTTTAATCACCCTTTGTAACTTATCGATATCTCCAATGTTTATTTGGTAGTTAGAGTACTTATCGTGACTGCTGATCCTAGTGCAGGATCGGATCTTGCACCATTGCCAGCACAACAAATCCTTGCAGCAGATCTGAACCTCCTTTATCACTGCCTCATTTTGAGTAGCTTCAGCCACGATAGAAAGATCGATCCAAAGGCAGCCGAGACCGAATCTGTGAAGGACGAAAGCTGGAGATTGGCTACGACCAGTTTTTCTAATTGTCTAATTTTGAAGGCCGAAAAGCTAAATTTTGCGTTTGGTTATGTAATCGGTTGAATGATCTATTTTTGCCTTTGGCCAAAGATCTATATAATGTAGAATGTAAATATTACTAGAGGCAAAGTTTTGATAGGAGAAGAGAACAAAGACATAGCCAAAGAGGCGGTAACAGGTTGTTGTATTTTTTTATCGCCCAAATCTAGGCTGGACGAGGTATTGTTGTATGTACTTTCCTCAATGAATTAATAAAAGTGAGCTCCGCCTCATGTTTTGCAAATTTCATTTCTGTATTTGAGCTGATGAATTGATTAAGGTACTGAGCAACATTTTTATTTAAAATGGAAACGTGCTGGTTGGCTAGGGCCCAACCAACCCATCACGTTTACCCCATTTCCCATTTTCCTGTAATTTTTGTTTACATTGTCAAGTGTGATTTAATTTTACACACATGCATTCCTGTCTGAGTGAAAGAGGATCCATTGTGTGAAGTAGATAAATTTCCTTTTCTTGCAATTTCCTTTCCTGCACTTGATTTCAGATTTCTTTTCCTCCGATTGGTCCAAGCAGGAGAAATAAACTTGCACCAGTTCGTGTTGGTGTGATATCTCCTTTTCTTCAATTCTGTTTCATTGGTTTTCCCCACCTGTTCCAAGAAGGAGAAATGACCCTGCACCAGTGCATGTTGGTGTGATGCAGCAAGCCTTCTTAGTCTACTTCCCGCAATATTATTTTTTCATTAAATGCTTATGACAGGATAAATGTATATTGATTTTTTCTTTGTTCCTGCACTCTGTTAAGATCAGAAACATTCACTTTTTATGTGTGAAATTTGATTTAACAGTATAATAGAACTTGCAATAATTAAGCACTCATTCTAAGAATTAAATGCTAAGTGCAGGAAGCTCTGATCCAGTGCAAGAACTAGTTTCTTGCCATGGGATTTGAATACTTTGAACCTAGAAAATTTCAAGTCCTTGCATGAAGTAAAAAACATTTAGTAAAGACATCATTTCTACCTTCTGCATAAATCTCTATTCCTGCACTAGTGCAAGAAGACTGTGATAGTGCAGGACAGATTAGTGCAAGAAGGAAATATTTAAAGGAGCAGATTTAAGGGCCCATTTGATGAGACTGCTAAGCATCTCTGCTAAAGAAAAAAACACTCATAGTAGTTAAACAATAATTAGCTAGAGTGATTTCCTTTTATTTTTAATTCCCTCTTGCAAATGCATTCCTCCTTGTTCCAGTCTTAGATTATTTTGATGGTTCAAGTTGCCTTTTTCTCTTTTTAATTTGATTCTGCAATATTTCCTTTAAAGAAAGTAGGGATTTATATTAGGAATATTCATACCATATATGGCATTGCTTGTGCTTCGTCTATAAGTTTATGGATCCCCCAGGTTGACAAATTAAGTGTTGAGGAGTTTTCTTAAGTGTAATTCCCGCGCCCAAGAGACACCTTCATGAGTAGACAAGGTTTTCATTGATGATGTGACACAGAGACTAAGTGATGGGAAAAATGAAGATTGTCAGGGCTCATAGAAGAATAATTTGGGAGACGTGAAGAATAACCAAACATATTTTGATGAAGTGAAGTTGAGGGTTGGAGCCCAAGTGGTTGGAACTTCATAGAGACAAGGTCGGTGCCTTGGAAGATAGGGTTTGAGCCCTAGAGGATTGGAGTCCTCAAGAAACTAGGTCGAAGCCTGTACTAGAGATAGGGTTGGATCCCTAGAGGTTTGTGCCTCAAATTGACAAGGTTGGAGTCTTGGAAAGACCAAGTCAGTGCTTGGCACAGTACAGTTTGGAGCCTGGAATATTGGAGTCTTCATCTAGGGTTGGAGCCCTATATCATTATTGTACTTTACTTATTGTAAAGAACAAATTAATAAAAGTATCTATTCCATCATCATTCGTTTTGTGTTCTAAATATAAGTGATCTAACTGGTAATATTAACAATTGAAAAGAAATACTGATTCACCCCCCTCTCATTATTTCCAATAAATTTTTCTCATATCCTTCAACGACTACCCACCGGTGACACATCTACATCTAGCACGTTCGCCAACAGGTCCGTGACATCCTGGAAAAATCCAATACCAAGTTCAGCAGAATTTTCCCTCATGGAGGAACTTAACACAATGGGGACCATTTATTCCTAAGGAGGGAGGAATTATCTAGGTGGATATCGGTGTCCATCCACCTATTCCATTTGGACCCATACCATTAATTCTTGTAGCTTTTAACTTTTAGCACAACTTACAATTTTTAGCAGGTTTTTGGGTCCTGCACTCTCAGATCCGTTTTGGGGCATTAATGATCCAGGTGGATATTGGTGGCCACCCACCTATTCCATTTTAACCCCCACCATCAGTTCTTTCTGTTTTTAAGTTGCAACAAAAATTACTATTTTTAGTAATTTTTTGGGTCCTGAACTTCCAGAGTCATTTTGAGGCCCTAAATGACGTTTTTTGGAAAAACTGGGAGCAACACGGGTCAATGGATTGATGTTTCTCTCTCAAAATTTGTATTCCTCAGATATATCTTTATAACAAGCTATTGATTGCATCAAACGGAGATCATATTCCAAAGTTACGTCCCTAGGACGTTGAAACAACAATTTACGCAAACAAGACCCATAGTTTTGGCGCTTCATCTCATACGGTTAGGGTTTTGGATGTTTAGGATTTTACATTGTTTCTCAACAATAAATAGGCCTTCGAGCCTCATTTTAACACAGTGGAGGGGCCTGTAGCTGTCACATCTCTTCTCAGAGATATGCTACCAGTGCCATCACTGCTCATTTCCATTATGTCTCATTGTAACACAATTCAAAGGCCTGTAGCCACCACATCTCTTCTCAGAGATAAGCCTACTAGTGCCCAAGATATTTATTTCTATTATGGTTGTATTTTAACATAGTTCAAAGGCCTATAGCCACCACATCTCTTCTTAGAGATAAGCTACCAGCGCCCTGTCTTTAAGCATATTTTAGTAAATTTTTTTTAATAAAAAGAAGCATTATTTCCATTGCATATCGGTGTTTATATCTATCTCCATCTTTTATTGTGTTCCTGCGTAAATCCAAATCACAAGAGGGGTATTTATTGGTGAGGTAGATTATCTAAAGGTGAGAATTTATCCTTGAGCTACGAAAAATTAACACTCCCTCTTAGCTAGGGAGAAATTAATGACTACAACATATGACTCATAACAAGTGTCTCATCATCATCAAATGTCATATTTGCTCATCTTTTCTCATCCTTACTCATCTCTATTCACCCTTGATCATCTCTACTATGCTCAAATGTTGAACAATATCAAATATAAAAGAATAATAATTTGACATCGGAGGGGAGCTCAATATAACACCCTCCATCCATCATGGGGCCACTTCTACCACCCATAATCACTACCAACGGGAAGCCAATGTTGATACCTGGGAATCTCTGCTAGCGGGGAGGCAACCCAATGACCCAAGAAAATCTACGACTACGGATCCAATGCTACGACCTGGGAAATCATAGATAATAGGAGGGATTCCACCTACCTTATGAGGTAAGGATCATGTTTATCCCACTTCTTGGTGATAATAGAAGGGACACCACTTACCATAAATGGTAAGGATCACTCCTATCCTATTATCTATTGATCTTCCCAACATGACCCTAAAGAGTCAGGGGTAGAACACCTACATATCTAGTTTCAGTGATCCAGGTGGATATTGGTGGCCACCCGCCTATTCCACTTGGGCCCCCACCATTGTCTCTTTCAGTTTTTCAGTTTTGGCATAACTTACTATTTTTAGCAGTTTTTCGGGTCCTGAACTTCTAGAGCCGTTTTGAGGCCCTAAACGACGTTTTTTGGTATGAAAATTTGTTGCGATTTTGATCATCAAAATTGTCACAAAAGTTGTAGTCCTCGGATAGAGCTTTCTAATGATGTATCATGTGCGTCAAACGGAGATAGTATGCCAAAGTTACGTCCCTGGGAAGTTGAAACACCAATTTACCCAAACTGGGCCCATAGTTTTGGCGCTTCATCTCCTAGGGTTAGGTTTTTGGGATGTTGAGGGCTCTCCATTGTTTCTCAATAATAAATAGGCCCTCGAGCCTCATTGTAACTCAGTTCAGAGGTCGGTAGCCACCACATCTCTTCTCAGAGATTCGCTACCAGCACCCTAGCTATTTTATTTCCATTATGTCTGTAAGCATCTTTCTGTTATTTGATATTAATGAAATGAAGTGTTATTTCCGCTGCATCTCTGTATTTATGGTTATGTGTTTATTCTGTTGCGTTCCTGCATAAATCCGGATCAGTGGTATCAGAGCGGTCTGCTTTTTCTCGATCCTTCTTTGCATGTCCCCAACGAGGTCCGGGTATAAGGAGCTAGGGCTTGATCTGGTGGAACCTTTGCAAGATCAGCCTCGCAAACCTCGACGGACGCCCATGGGGGACGAAAAGAAAGATGAGGGAGCAGGAGATCCTATCAAAATATTGCTCGAGGAGGCCCTCGAAAAACAAAGGAACGCGATGATGGATAGCTTTGCTCAGATCCTTCAACGGCTGCCCACCAGCGGCGCATCTGCATCCAGTAGCCACTCTGGAGTTGCGACTCCCTTTAAGGTACAAGTAAATTTTGACATTCCCATATTTGAGGGTCAAATAGACGTAGATGCCGTAGATAGATGGTTGAATCTATTATAAGGATATTTCTCTGTTCATGACTTTTCAGACCGGGAGAAGATTATTTTTGCACTCCTCAAAGCTACCCCCCATGTTAAGGATTGGTGGGAAACCTATTGTGAGAACAAGGACCAGACAGAACCCTCTCTGTTCTCGGCTGTACCAACTTGGAATTCTTTCCGAGACGCCGTCAAGGAACAGTACTATCCCGTGGGAGCTATGAGGACAAGTACATACAATGGACCACGCTGCGACAACAAAGGGATCAAGATGTGCACGAGCTGACGAATCTGTTCCATACCCTGCGCACAAAGCTGGGTATCAAAGATTCAGAGAAACATTTGGTGCTAAAGTATCGCAGCTGTCTGCACAGATACATTCAGGAGGAAATGGAGTTCCTCGACATCTCCTCGCTTGGTACGGCATACCGGTATGCTGCCAAGATTGAGCAGAAATTCAAACAGAAGAAGCGAGACTTTGGATCCGCGAATCAAAAGCAAGGAAAAGGTGCTTCCAAACCGCAAAACAAAGGACAGAGCATGGCGGCTAAAGACAACCCATCAAAGCCACAAGACAAGAACAACCCCGTAAAGCCAAAGAAGGACACGGGAAAGTGGTGTGAGTTCCATAAGAGCTCCACTCACAACACAAGTGAGTGTCGGGCCAAGCAGTCGCCAGTGGCCGAGATGAGGGCTTCTGAGTCAGATGCATGCTCTGACTCCGAATCAGAACCTGAAAAGGGGAATGAAAAAGGGAAACAGATTATTGATGCGGAGCCCAACGCCACTGTTGCCACTACAAAGATCCAGAAGGAGGAACTGGAAGATCCAGAGGAGGAGGAACGTCTCTTCCACTCCCAGATGTGGGTAAAGGGCTCCCTGGTACAGTTCATTGTCGACAATGGGAGCCAAAAGAACCTCATTTCAGCAGACGCCGTGAAGCGGTTGGGCTTGCCGACCACAGCTCACCCACATCCATACACCATCGGGTGGCTTCACCAAGGACGAGATCTCCGCGTCAGCCAGCAGTGTCGCCTTCCCTATAGCATCAAGCCCTTCACGTATGAGGTATTATGTGATGTTGCTCCTATTGATGTTTCTGATGTATTATTAGGACAACCATACTTGTGGAAGCGTCATGCTGTGTATGAGTCTCGACCTCGTGCTGTTATTATTACTTTGGGAAATAAGTTGTACAGGATACCAGAGGTACCACCTCCTACGACTATCTCTTTGGTTACCGCAAAACAATGTAGTAAGCTCATTTCCCAAACCAGGAAATTCGTTTTTCTGATGATCCGCCCCCAGGGCAAGAAGAAGACTGTGGCCACGACCTCCAGACAGGGCCCCTCTGTACGACAACAACAAATGGATAAGGTCGTGGAGGAGTACGGGGACATCTTCACCTCACCCACAGGGGTTCCTCTGCACTGCCAGGTCAAGCACCCGATTGATCTGACCCCAGGTGCGCCACTACCCAATGGACCGATCTATCGACGCTCTGTTCTCGAAAATGATGAAATCAAGAGGCAGATTCAGGAGCTGTTGCAGAAAGGTCACATCAGACCAAGTTCATCGCCCTGTGGGAGCCCGATCGTGTTGGTACAGAAGAAGGATGGGACGTGGAGACTCTGTATTGACTATCGGGCGCTGAACAAGATCACTGTCCGGAATAGGTACCCAATCCCACGGATTGATGACCTTCTGGACCAACTCCAAGTTGCAAAATATTTCAGTAAGATCGACCTGAAGTCTGGGTATCACCAGGTACCAATTGAACCCTCTGATGTGTGGAAGACTGCCTTCAAGGCTAAGGAAGGCCTTTTTGAATGGCTGGTCATGCCATTCGGGTTGACGAATGCTCCCGCAACCTTCATGAGGATGATGGACGACATCTTGCGGCCATTCACCAACTCATTCGTAGTGGTGTACTTGGATGACATTCCGATCTTCAGCAAGACTTGGGAAGAGCACCTTCATCACATCCGACAAGTCCTCCAAACACTGCGGCAACACAAGTTGTGTGCCAATTTGGAGAAGTGCACGTTTGGCATGACCCAGGTTCAATATCCGGGATACATTATTGATGAAAAGGGGGTGCATGTGGATCCAGCCAATATCCAAGTCATTCGGGATTGGCCAGCCCCGACTACTATAACAGAGCTTCGCAGCTTTCTGGGTCTTGCTAATTTCTACCGTAGATTCGTGTTGGGATTCTCTCATATCACTTGGCCCTTGAGTCAAGTCACCAAAGGAGGAGTGAGAGCAAAATTCTTTTGGTCGGAACCTCAACATAAGGCGTTCAAAGAATTGAAAAATCGCCTCTGTTCTGCCCCAGTGCTCACCTTACCAGACTTGCAGCAGCCATTTGAGATCGAGACAGATGCCTCTGACTATGCTATTGGGGCAGTTCTTACTCAACAGGGACATCCAATGGCATATCACAGTGAGACATTGTCTGAGATAGTTCGCAAGTATCCCACCTATGACAAAGAAATGTATTCCATTGTGCAAGCCTGTCGACAATGGAAGCATTACATTTTGGGGAAGGAAATAATCATCCACACAGACCACCGGCCCATACAGTTCATACAGACACAAGGGAAGTTGCAGAATGATCGCCATCAGAAGTGGTCCACATATCTGCAACAGTTTCATTTGAACATCAAGTACAAGAAGGGTAGCACCAATAATGTTGCATACTGCCTCAGCCGACCACCGATCGTGGCGCTCACCACCGTGCTCAACTCTTGTGGGCACGAGACTTCTGATTGGCCGCTTCTCTATGAGAGTGACCCAGAATTCGGCCACACTTACAAGGCACTCTTAGGGGGCACACAAGTTCCAAATTTTCACCTCCAAGATGCACTTTTATGTCACCTCGGACACCTTTGTGTTCCTTCAAGCGAGCGTGCCAAGATGATATGGGAAGCACACTACAGTCGAGTCGCTGGGCATTTCGGGGTCGAGAAAACAGTAGCAATACTTCAGAAGTATTTCTATTGGTCGAACCTTCGAAAGGATGTCGAGAAGCACATCAGATCCTGCACTGCTTGTGCCATTGCCAAACCGACCATCAAGAAGCAAGGCCTATATACTCCACTACCTACCCCTAGTCGACCGTGGGAATCCATCTCAATGGATTACATGTCGGGCCTGCCTTCTACTAAGAATGGAAATGACTGTGTTTTCGTGGTCGTTGACAGATTCTCGAAGATGGCCATCATGGCGGCCTGTAAGAAGAATATCACAGCAGAAGCCACTGCTAAACTCTTCTTCGAACGAGTGTGGGTGCACTTTGGGATCCCACAGTCTATCATATCAGATCGAGATAGCAGGTTCCTCAGCACATTTTGGTCCAGCCTCTGGTCAATGTTGGACACAAAGCTCACCAAGTCCACAGCTTTCCATCCCCAAACAGATGGCCAGACAGAGGTCGTCAACAAAATGATTGTACACATTCTGTGCATGTACAACTCAAAGCATCCACGCACATGGGACGAGAGCCTCCCCTATGTACAACACAGTTATAACCGGGCTCTCCACAGTTCAATTGGCCATAGCCCCTTTCAGGTGGGCTTGGGATTCCAAACACTATGTCCCATTGACATAGCCATGCCGTTTGCAGCTGCTCAGGCCGATTCAGCTCATGTCCAGTCTGAAGTTGACAAAGCAAGTAGCTTCATCGAGCGCATTCAACACATCCGCCAACAAGTTCATGATATATTGGACAGAGCCAATGCGAAGTACAAACAGCGCCATGATCAACACCGGGTGCCACACCACTTCCAGGTGGGCGACAAAGTATGGCTACATTTGCAGAAGGAGCGCCTCACTGGACCTCACCGCAAGCTTCGCCCGCTCCGATACGGGCCGTACACCATCACCAAGGCTCTAGGTAACAATGCCTTCGAGCTTAGTATTCCACCATTCCTTGGTCTGCACCCAGTCTTCAATGTGGATCGCCTTCGTCCTTACTTTCCACCTCTACTGGACACCTCGGACATTACAGAACAACTCACACCAACAGAGTTAAACCCAGACTGCATGGAACAGGCCACCACAGATTGTATCATGGACATGCAAATCAAGAACACTCGTCAACAGCAGATCCAACTGTATCGGGTTGTCAAAGCCGGCCAACTCCTGCACCAAGGAAAGTGGTTCACCAGGGACCAAGTTCAGCAGAAATTTCCTCATCTCATGGAGGAACTTAACGCAATGGGGACCATTGCTTCCTAAGGGGGGAGGAATGATCCAGGTGGATATTGGTGGCCACCCTCCTATTCCACTTGGGCCCCCACCATCGTCTCTTTCATTTTTTCAGTTTTGGCATAACTTACTATTTTTAGCAGTTTTTCGGGTCCTGAACTTCCGGAGCCGTTTTGAGGCCCTAAACGACGTTTTTTGGTATGAAAATTTGCTGCGATTTTGATCATCAAAATCATCACAAAAGTTGTAGTCCTCGGATAGAGCTTTCTAATGATGTATCATGTGCGTCAAACGGAGATAGTATGCCAAAGTTACGTCCCTGGGAAGTTGAAACACCAATTTACCCAAACGGGGCCCATAGTTTTGGCGCTTCATCTCCTAGGGTTAGGTTTTTGGGATGTTGAGGGCTCTCCATTGTTTCTCAATAATAAATAGGTCCTCGAGCCTCATTGTAACACAGTTCAGAGGTCGGTAGCCACCACATCTCTTCTCACAGATTCGCTACCAGCACCCTAGCTATTTTATTTCCATTATGTCTGTAAGCATCTTTCTGTGATTTTGATATTAATGAAATGAAGTTTTATTTCCGCTGCATCTCTGTATTTATGGTTATGTGTTTATTCTGTTGCGTTCCTGCATAAATCTGTATCATTCAGTGGGATGCCACTTACCATAAATGGTAAGGATTGTGACCAACTCAAGAAACTAACACCCATTGGCGAGATGGGGGGGAAAGATAGATGAAAATTGGGGTATACTCTACATAAACCAAGATAGGGGAGCAACATCTTCCACCATATTCATGAAAGATAGGGGTAATACCATATTTTCCATATATTTGTCAACCGCATGAGCCCTACATCTCAATTCCTCACCCTGGGAGCTCAAAAAAGGGGAAGAGTTGGCTCAATTTCCTTGATAAGCATGTACCCTTTCCCAGGAGGGTCACATCCATCAATCCATGCTGCTCTCTTTGAATATCATAAACATATCAATGTTCTCATATCTATTATGATCTTAAACATATCAATGTGCTCATATCACAGTTCCTCATATATTACCAAGACTAGCACTCCTATGTTTTATTGTTCATGCAGGACATCAATTCAAATATTATGTTAGAATAAATGCATGTCACAAAAGGATACCTTATTCATCCTCCCTATCATGGAGGAAACAAAAATGAGCATAATCTTGTATCATACAACAACATTGTCTCAACACAAGGAGATATCTCACTCCAAAAAATATACGAGATTTTATTCCAATTAGATCCCACCTTTTATTGTCATAATATATCACTGTCACAACTAGAACCTACTTAAATAGCTCTGTAAAGAGATTCCTAAACCAAAATTCCCCACATCTAATCATGCTAGTAACCATGTACTCAACCTCAGTCATGCTTAAGGCTACAAACTTTTATTTCTTTCTCATCAAAATTTCACGACAAACCCCAAGCTAAACCAGCACTCAAATGTGATATTTTTGTCAATAATTTTTTCATCCCAGTCAATATTAGTGTATCCATGTAGACTGATATATTTGGGAGTATATCTTAAAATATTTCATCTCAAACTCAGAAGCCAACTCCCTCTTATGCTAGATCATCAAAGGCTCACTACCTGTCAAGAATATATCGTCAAAATATAAAATAAAAATCAAAGGTATACCTTGGAACAACTTAGAGGTATGTATCAGAACTACTTCTAAGGTTCACCAGGTAACTGTCAATGCAGACACACTAGGCTCGGGGAGCTTGCTTCAAATAATACAATGCATTATACTCATAGAACTTTCCATCATCTACCCATGTATGTAGGTTTGTCATACTCCTGGTGCGCTCCTGGTCTTGTGCATAATATTTTACTTTTTGTATCCTACAGGCTCAACCACACCATAGGCCCTCTTCCGTGTAGTTGGGAGACTTATAACTAGACCCTTAAGCCTTTCTCCCAGTAGTTAGGGCTTGGAATAGGAGAAACCTTCTCTATACAAATAAAATATTTTCAAAACTCATTCAAAAACATCTAATGGTTATTCATGTCCAAAATCCTTCCTTCAGTAGTCAAGTGTCCTCTTGTTACACTAAAATCTGTCATCCTGACATTTTACTATGAGTATGAGCTCATTATTACTCATACTTCCTCCTTTTGCAAGTCTAATATATCTGCTCCTCATGACAAGCTTTCAAAATCAGAGAAAAGTTCCTAAAATCCCCTAAACATTGGTATCGCACTTTCTCTATTCATTACCTGCGGTCCCGCACCTAAATTTCAGCTTGCCTGCGGAACCATACCGCACGTTCTTTGTGTTATGGGTGCAGACCTCTGTAAAACTCAAAAAGGCGAGAAAGTAAAGATAAAAAGTGGATTTCAGATGAATTCTAGAAGATTCTAGATGGGAATTTTTGGGAACGGATACGCTTTGAGAAGGTTCATGCATCCCTCACTTGATGGAGCTAACCCCTTGATGTAAGGAGCTAATCCCTTTGAAGGAGGATTCTATCCATTCATATTTGGAACAAGAAACCTCCTCTTTTCCACTATAAAAAGAGGCCTTGGGTAGCTTCAAAGGGAGTTCAAGCTTAAGATATTTGAAGTTAAATGCTGTTGAGATTCAGACTCAATTAACTAAGACTTTCTGTGAGGTTAAATCACTCATCTCTATCTGTCTTGGTTCAAAGAGTGCAATGATTGTCAAATTAGAAGAGATTCCTGCTTCGGACCCCAGGAAGACCTACACGACATCAAGGCACAGGTTGTAAAGGTTTTATTTATTTGAGGTTAATACAAATATACTCATTTCTCTCATTAAACTGTCTATTCATGGTTTATTTCATAAATTCCTTGATCATTATGATGAGTATGGTTTATAATAATGTCTATACAGGTGCTGTGTAATCTTTTTTCTTTTTTGTGACTGCAGATTCATGAGGAACGTTCTTTCAGTGCACGGGAAGGACTTCAACGAGATCAAGCAAGTGTTGGACATAAGGTAGGCCTTACACCTATATAGTGTTTTTATGAATCTTATATGCTTAGAGAGAGATTAGTATAATTGGTTGTTTGTTGCTAGTTACTTTTAGTACTAGAGAGATCGGTCTTGTCCGCAAGACGGATTAATCTACACAACAAAATGGCGACTCCACTGGGGAAAGAACTTGTTGTTTTTTGTTCTCTTTTATTTTGATTTGAGGAAACATTTTTTCCTGGTTTTTGATTGATACATATCTGTCTGGGTAATTTAGATTTTCCCTGTTTTTGAAAATTTAGAAATATTTTAAATTTTTCTATAATTTTTCCTAGGACCGCACTCTGCCTTACTTTGACAGTGCGGGCATGTTTGCACTTTCTGTAAAGAATACAGTGCGGGACCGCACCTGTCAATACTGGTTACCTGCGGACCCTGTAAAAATTTTAGAAAATCTCTAGATTTCTTTTTCTAGTTTTTGATCTTTGGTTTCTGCCCAGACTGATTATTGTTTCTGTCAAGAATTTTTTGTGAATGAACTCCAACAGTGTTGATGTTTTGATGATTTTCTAGAAGATTTTGCAGTTTGGATTGTTTTTCCACTTGGTCTTTGTAGCGATTCGAACTCTTGACAATTTGTAGTATCTCATATTACATTGATCTCTTTTTGTCTTTTGAATCCGACCTGTTTGCGAAAACATCCTATATTGAGAAATTAAGCCTTTTGTTTCTTTGCAAATCTTCGAAAAAACTTGGTTGAAAGTTTTGAATTTCATTTTTATAAAAACATATTTTGAGTGTTTTTGATCTGTTTGTTATTCTGAACGAATAGATTCTTAGTTTGCTGAACAACTAAGGAAAACATTCATTAAAAAAAAAATCTTAAAAGCTTTTACTCAATTTAGATTTTAGATCTCAAGATTAGATTTTGTAGTTTTGAGTAGTTTTAGTTTTTGTAGTTTTCTTTCGAAGGAAAATTGTTTTTGTAGCTTCTAATTTGGAAAGGAAAAGGATTTTATTATGAGCTTTGATCATTTATCTTATTATTAAAAAGACAAAGTATTTTCTTTCAATCATTCTTCATGTTTAAAGAAGGAATTGTTTATTAAAAGGATTGCATTCTCCAACTCTTTCTTAAATAGAAGTTCATTGAAAGAAAAAGAATTGATTATCATCATAGGTGAATTTTAGTGTTTTTTGGAATTCGAGTCTTCACATCATCCAAAGTTTCATTTCCGCACCGATTGAATTAAGAAACAGCTCCTAAAAGTAACGCTTAAATAAAATTCATCTAGTAATCTGTTTATTTCTAGGGCTCTTATCACCAACATAGCTTAGGCTAGTATCTTGGAGTAGGGAGTAATTAACTCTCCAAGATAGCTAAAACAAAAAAGTAGACGAATCTTGCGGTAGGAATAATTCCAATTGTTGCATGTATGCTCTGGGAAGCTCCTCTTAAAGGAGTTAAGCACGAGATCATATCTGAACCAGTGAGGTAATTAATCCTTCCTCATTGGGAATGATAGAAGATATACACGTATTAAAAACGGTAAACCTCGGATAGACCATTGTCGAGGAGCCTGGGGTCACTTGTCGGTAAACCTTGGATTATTTCAAGGAGCCTTCAAGGGGATTGAGCTTTGTTACTCTGCCCTTGCATGTGTGTCGGATCGTAGACTGTTCCCCCAGGTATATTTGTTTCAGTTGGTAACCTTAGTGGCTATAATCTTTAGGATTCTTTCCTAAGGTGACGGTGGAGGGAAGATCCCACTGTACCTGGAACAGACGTTGGCTAGACTCACTTGGACTCTCCGGAGGGTTATCTTCACTCGAGATGGTATAGTGGAGAAACTTGCACCGGTCTGTTTCATTAAGCAGGTTGTCGGGGTAACTGTTCCAACCACCCTTTTCGTGTTAAAATTCTACTAAGTTGGATTTCATCACCAACTAGTGTTTTTAGTACAGAAGGTTACTTGTTTGTGTGTGGTTTGAACACTTAGATTTTTAAGCGAATGATTCAATTGTTTGTTTCTTAGAGACTTTAGGTGTTTTCATTGAAATTTTTCTTTGTTTGCGTGTGATTAGATAATTTTTAATCGTGGTGGAATTGCCGAGACAATCCCGGAGAATACAAGGGAAACCCTCTGAATATTCACCAAGTCAACTTGAAGGGCTTCGTGCTCTGGTAGCATCCAGTAGTAGTAGAATTAGATCAATAGAAATTGGAAGTTCAGCTATAGTTATACATCCTGATCATCAAATACCTACAACATAATATATTCAAGAACCGATTTCAGTTTCTAAAGTTACTGAAAATATTTCTCCTTCTGGTGAATTATCTGACGAACCTGAAATCTCTGAACCTGAAACTGAATCTTCTGTTTTGGAAACATCCTCAGGATTTATCACACCAACTTCTAGCGACCCAGGTTCACCTAGGGTAAGAAATATCATTACAGAAAATCTTCCCTCTGGACTTATTTCTATTGAAGAACTTACTAATCCAGACAAAGACATATCTCTTCCCAACTCCCCTCAATCGTTAAATCTTAGGGAGCGTGAATCTATTTTCTACAGCCCCATTCGAACTAATCCTTGGTATCTCTCTTTAACAGATTTTTTAGAGAATCCGGGTCTTGCTTTTTATCCACCTCGAATTCCATTTCATCCTACACCCAGAGGTTATTATCCGTCATCTTTTATGGCTGGAGATTCATCCATGTTTTCTCAAACGCCGGAATCATTTTTACATGGTGGTCCTTCTGTTCCTTCGGGATATCAGTATTTTTCTGGTACTTTCTCAGGAGCAACTCCTCAACCCATCGAAAACGTGTTATAATCTGGTCTTGATGGACTTAAAATTGAAACGTCGAACGCAGAGCAAATTTTTATGATGTCTGGTAATATTCCCAATCCTCAAACTCAAGGCAGTCAATTTCCTTCTGGGGGGCAACCTCAGGGAACTCAGTTACCGCCTGCGGGGCAACGTCAGGGTAGTCAGTTACCGCCTGGGGCACAACCTCAAGGTAGCTTTTTCCCAGGACAAACTGTGGAATCATATTATTTTGGGGGGCAACCCCAAGGATAGTACATACCTCCGGCTTATCAACCTCAAGGACAGTACATTCCTCAAGGTCAACCCCAAGCACAATATGCTCCTCAGGGTCCTTATCAACCCCAGCTTCAGTACGCGCCTCAGGGTTATCAACCTCAAGGTCAGTACCCAATTCAAGGTTACCAACAGCCTTCTGGTCAACCATCTTTTCAAGGAGCCGGAAATTTACCACTTACTAATCAACTCTACGTTCAACTTTCTATGGGACAATACCCTAGAACTATGGTGTTGGATCCATCCCAATATCAATAGCCTTTGCAGCCTAATGTGCAGTTGCCTTATCAACCTGGCCAGCCATTGGTTTCTGGTTCAACCCAGCAACCTGTTCAGCCAGCTATTCAAACTCCTGCACCTAGTTCAGTTCAGCAGGCTGGGCCTAGTACACCTCAGACTCCGCCTCAAACTGCTGCAACTGTTGGAACGTCTGTTCAACTTGTCACACCTGTTTCTGGAGTATCTGTAGCACCGAATTCTTCTATCCCTGTATCTGTGCAAATCCCTCAAGTCTCTGTACCTCAGTCAGGACCCTCCATTCAGACTACAGTTCAGATGCCTGCAGGAGAAGCCGGTATGAGTACAGTTGTTACAAGTCAACCTCAATTTACGTATCAACTGTACCAGGGACAGCCAAAATTCAGTCCCTATGTACAGAATCCAAGTTATCAGTATCAACCGTACCCCGGTTATACTTATCAACAACCTCAGTATGGTCCGGTTCATCCTGGTTTTCCGAGAGGTTATACAATACCTAATGAAAATCCGATTCCTAGTTATCCTGGGTATCCGCCTCCCGGATCTGCTTTGGCTTCTCAAGGTTTTCGCGACCCTAACCGTCAACTACCGTTCATCGCAACTTTGGACTTACCTGATTTGACGCGCCTTACAAATGATCCCATTTTCTATTATCAGAACTGGCTGCCAATGCCTCATAAGTTGCCCAGTGATATACCAAAATTCGAAGGTAAGTCAGGAGAGGATCCATCGAATCATGTTATGACTTATCACCTTTGGTGTGCATCTAATTCAATCATTGATGATTCAATTCGCTTACGTCTTTTCCAAAGAACCCTCATAGGTCTTGCTGCCAAATGGTACATTGAGTTACCATGCAGCTCGTTTCATAATTTTAGTCAGTTAGCAACTGCTTTCTTGACTCATTTTCAGTTTCCTGTCAGATATGACAATGACACAGAATTATTAACTTCGCTAAAACAATCTACGTCCACGTATATTTCTGATCATATTCATGAATGGCAATGTAGAAGACGTTTGGTGAAAGTTTATATTCCGGATCAAATTTTGGCAGAATGGTTTGTTAAATCATTGTTACCCAAGATCACTGAAGATGTAGCTAAGGCTGGTGTTGTTACTGAGGAGCAAGTAATTTCGCCCCAAGCGCTCACCTGGTTACGCAGTCAGTACCTACAAAAATCCTATCTTCAAACAGTCAGTTATTTCATCCTCAGATCTCGTGCCATTGGCTTGTACGATTGAGGCAATATTCCAAAGAAAGAATCTTCGAAGAATTCTTTCAATCAAAATCACCACGTGATCCTAAGGATTCTCTCCGAAGTTTTCTCGCAACTGTTGTCATCTGTTGAAACATCTACTTACAAAGTCAAACGGTGGAGAAAAGAAGGGGAGGAACAAAAACAAAAGAATTCGAAAGAGAAAACTGATAAAGATGAATCCAATGACGAAAAACGTAAACCTCGCTATCCTTGTTTCATTTGTGAACAAGATCATTTCACGAAAGAATGTCCATATCAAGACGAAGTTACGAAATTCGTTAAAGGATCGCAACAACCTGCTGTCTTGAAGGATCCTTTTCCAATTCAAGATAGTAAGATGATTGGTTCTTCCTCGACTACTTTAGAAGAGCCTATTATGATGATGTCTCGTTGTTGCTTAAGAGTTGGCACACGATCGGCTGATGGTTCTAAGAATCATGATGGCAAAGAAGCAATATGCACCATAAAGCACAATCTACACCTTCTCCGCTCTGTATCACATGTAACGAGAAACAAACGACTCAAATAATCATGCCACTACAAGAAAAATGGTTCTCAAATCGCTTTCATCCACACACAGTTGGCTATAGTCTGCACTATTGAGTGACTTAATACTTTCCTCTCTCAATTTCGTGCTTTTTGAAGTGCTGCAACAAAGTCTAGATAACGAAATTATTATTGTCTGCCATAGGAGCTGTCGATGTTCAGGATTCTAACCTTATAATCTTCAATCTAGAAAATAGTACACCACGTCTTCCTCACCAAATGGCTTTCCAGATTCCAGTGTTAGTCAAAAACAGACCAATCTTTCGAACTGTGATTGATGAGGGAGCTTCAACGTGTATTATGTCGATTCAGTGTTGGAAATTGCTTGGTTCTCCTACACTTAACCAATCCCCGACAATTCTAAAGGCTTTTGATGGTCGAGGTTTTCAACCTTTTGGTATTTTGCAGGATTTACCCATAGGGGTCGAAGGTAAAATTGTTAATCTAGATGTGGAAGTGATTGATGCCTCTCTAGATTACAACCTTCTTCTGGGTCATAGTTGGTCCTATGCTATGACTGCTGTTGTCTCTTCGGTCTTTCGACTCATAAAATTTCCATATCAAGGAAAGACCGTGACAATAGATCAGTTAACTTATTTCTCATCTGACCCAGCCTCTACAGAAACAATCCAGCACGTTGGTAAAATGGCTATCCCTTATAAGGATGTTGGATTAGGTTTGATTAAAGATTCTGGTTTACTAGGAACTTTTTCCTTTCCTCCTCCTAACGTATCGCCTTCTACTGCAAATATTCACATGATTTTATCAGACACTATTATGTTTGATGATCCTTGGATCGTACCTTCCGAATCCGAGATAGATTCATTTGATGGCATGATGCCCTTGAGTCCATTTGAAATTGCGTACCAGGCTGTACAGTCTTTTTCCGACACTTTTTCAACCAAAGTTGATCCAATGAATGGGATCCAAGAGGAATCACTACCTTTTGGACTAAAGAACGCTGGAGCAACTTTTCAACGGGCTATGTCTTATGCATTTCATGACATTAAACACATTTTCCAGCCATATCTCGATGATTTACCTGCTCATTCATTACGTAGGGCCGATCATCCCACTCATTTATGAGCAATTTTTATGAGATGTAGGCATTATCGGATAAGGTTGAATCCGCATAAATGTGTTTTCTACATAGAATCAGGTCGATTACTGGGATTTTTTGTCTCGAAAGCAGGTATTCACGTCGATCCATCGAAGGTCGAAGCCATCATTAAATTTCCTCCTCCTTCGACTTTTCGCCAACTCCAAAGTTTGCAGGGGAAAGAAAACTTTTTACGTAGGTTTATTCCTAACTATGCCGAGCTTACAAAGGATTTTACCCGGTTGTTGAAACAGGACATTCCGTTCTTTTGGGACGAGATTGCAGATCGATCTTTTGATGCACTTAAACACGCGTTGACCCATGCACCGTTATTGCATCCTCCCAACTACAACCAAGATTACATTTTGTACCTCGCTGCTTCTCATTCCACCATTGGGATGGTACTAGTTCAGGAAGATGAATCTCACAATTGACATGTGATTTATTATCTTAGTCGGAATTTGCATCCGACTGAAATTAAATACACACATGTGGAGAAATTGGCCTTGGTAGCTGTTCAAGCTGTTCAACATTTTAGACATTACATCTTGTTACGTAAAACCACGGTAATCTCTGATTGCAACCCTATGATGTATATTTTGACCAAACAATTGCTAGGGGGCAAATATTCCAAATGGATAGTTATCCTGCAGAAATTTGACTTGGAATTTGAAAAATCCAAGGCAAAGAAATCTTTGGTATTTGCGGAACTGATGTGCGATTTCCCCTCTACTGATACTGAAACAGTGGCAGAAGAGTCCATTGCGGACGAATCTTTGTTTCTTATCAGCACACTTGATCCATGGTATGGAGATATTATTATTTATCTCCAAACCCAATATTTTCAGCCTGACATTTCACGAACTCAGCGACGAAAAATACGCTTCCAATCCCAATAGTATAATATCATTGGTGATACACTTTATCGACGTGGAGCAGATTCTATTTTCCGACGTTGTCTAACTCATGAAGAAGCTGAAAAGGTGTTAAATGACTGCCATTCTGGAGCATGTGGCGGTCATATGTCTGGGTATGCCACTGCCCAAAAGATATTGCGTGCAGGTTATTTCTGGCCAACGTTGTTCAAAGATTGCATTTATGTGGTTCGAAAATGCCACAACTGTCAAGTTTTTGATCGGAAAATGCGCGCGCCACCCGCTCCTATTCACCCTATAATTTTTGTTGGTCCTTTCACGAAATGGGGTATTGATTTTATTACATGTAACCCTCACTTGGCCGGGGGGAATTCCTATATTATCTTAGCAGTAGATTATTTTACAAAATGGGCCGAGGCGATGCCTACATATTCAGCTGACGGCAAGACTACTGCAACTTTCGTATTTAATCACATAATTGCTAGGTTCGGTTTTCCTCAAGCTATTATTACAGATCATGGAAGTCATTTTCAGAACGTCATGATGACTGAACTGACAGACCAGCTTGGCTTGCGCCATGACAGTTCCACTCCATATTATCCGCAAGCCAATGGTCTGGTTGAAGCCATTAACAAATTTTTAGTCACCATGATTAAACGAATCATTGGTATTCACAAGACGAATTGGCATTCCATGCTATTTTCAGCGCTTTGGGCATATCGAACCTCAGTCAAAACATCAACAGGTTTCACTCCTTTTCAACTAGTTTATGGTTTGGAAGCTGTGTTTCCGATTGAATGCGAAATACCATCACTAAAATTAGCCGTATAATTACTTCCATCTACGTCTGAAGAGGAGAAACGTTTCTTGTACTTAGCCCAATTAGATGAGAATCGATGAAATGCTGCAATAGCAAACGAGGCTCATGTTAAAAGGATAAAAGCTCAGTATGATAGAAGTGTGACCCCTCGAAATTTTTCAGAAGGAGACCTAGTTTTACTTTATGATCAAGCTTAACGACAAGCTAGGGAGTCGGAAAATTCGTGCCCATGTGGCATGGTCCTTATATTGTTAAACGAAAGTTAGCAAAAAGGGGCCTATGAGTTGATAGATTTGACGGTGTCCCTTTGGATAAACCCGAAATGGGCTTTATCTAAAGCTGATATTATGCTTAAATGAGGTGTGAGATTTTCGTTAGTTTAGATTTCTTTTACTAATGTGTATTTAGATTAGAAAAGTGTGCCTAGTTTAGAAGTGTTTTGTCATTCATTCCCGCTATATCCGAGTTTTTACTGATATTACGGATGTCGTACGTCTCTTCGAAACCCTACATTGATTTTTTGCATTGATGGTGCTTGTCGTGTAGTACACGGAACATTTCTTCCGCAGACTTGGGTTATCTATTCACCCTCCGACGAGTTAGTATCCATGCATGGGGTAAGCTCTGGTCAAACAACTAATAACATTGTCGAGTATAGTGCAAATTGATTGTAGTTATTGTCTCGAATCCATATCATTTGGAATTCGGAGTTTGATTGTAAGGTTGGATTCCGAACTTGTTGTATTACATCTTAACAGTGTTTATACCATTAGAAATCCAAACCTGTTATTACGGTTATTTTTAAGAGTTCGTCTCTTTGGGAAACGTGAATTTGATTACAGTGAATATCAAAGATATTCCAAGACATTTAAATACATTATGCGATTCAATTGCTTCTAGTATGATAAATAGACATTTGCAATAATCAAAAGTAGTAAAACAAAAAACATTCACATATGTACACGGATAGTCGTTAAAAATAGTGATATATCATAGTATAGGAGTGTTTTCAAAAAGATATATACATCATCTTCGATCATAGGTTGGAAACACCTTATGATCGGCAAAAATGATAATCAAAAGTCAAAAATATGAGTCTACACGATCATCCCATCATCGATGGTGATCACGATACGAAACCCACTGCCCGGGGCTATCTCGCATAGGAACCTCCCGAAAGGTCCCGGAACTCCAATAACATATCTTTGCGACTCGAGAGGAATGTCATCTATGCTTCGGTCTCTCGGAATATCTAGAGTCAAGCGCCCTAGATGATGCTCCAAATCGACTCAAAATCCCTCGATTGACTGGGACTGGGTCGAAAACGCAAGAATCGTCATCTTCTCTCGTAAGGTTGGAATGAGCTGGTCCTTGTGGACCCACATCCGTTTTCAAAAAAATTGGTTATTAGTTTTCAAGACGATAAAAAATTTAAAAAAAAATTAGAATTTAGCAAACATTGAAAAATGATTATACTCGACTCATCCCATCATCTCCCACTGGGAGAACACTCTCTCGTCACCGCGGAAATCTCATCCCCCATATGGAAAATCTTCTATCTACAAAAAAGTTAGCATCCAGTCAAAGCTTAAAATATGAAGGAGGAATCGCGACAATCTTATAAAGAGACTAATAGCATGACGAGACATCAACAGCGGGACCAACGAACCATTCTGGATCCTCGAGGTCGACCTAGGCATCAATGGAAATACTCGGGAGATAACATGGGGATCCTCTCCAGATAAAGAAACGACGATGGATCCATATCCAAAGTTTTTCGCTCTCATTTTTGTTTCCGGTTAGTTGGCCTTTTACATTGGCCAACACAACTTCGACACGCGCTAAAGATGATGCCGTGAAAACAAACTTCGACTACAACACGCATTTGGGAACCAAAGTAGCGTGCTACGAAGCGCAAAGACTCTGTCACGCTTTAGTGACAGAAAAGCAATAACTTCTCAGATTCGAGACTATGATGTGTTTTATGTCAATCCATTTGTCCCGAGATTTGCTCGATCATTACAGACTCTAGTTGACATCACGATAGCCTCACACTGCCTAGTCCCAAACAAAGAAACTTTTACGCCCTCTTAGATAAACCCAGTCAAGAAATATATATCCTCCACTCAATTTCGAGCACGTAATACCAATGAAGAAGCACCGGTCCTCCACATTCCATCTCATAAACTCAACCATGTTAAGAGTCTTACTTTGTGCCCTCATGCTCGAGATGGCCCTAAATTTTCTGTACAAGCCACATGCTTTTAATGCCTTTGTGTGGGGAAAATGAAGTATTATAGCCTTCATCCACTTCCTCATGCTCACGTTCTGGATCGCATCTTGTTAGTCCTACTGAAATACGAAAATATGCAAGTTAGAATAGTTTTTATTTGGAAAAATTATGCAAACAAATGAGAAATCATTGTTTTAAATCTAACTGCGCATGCCTCTACCCGCTCTTTTGTAGACGCAGCGTAGGTCCGCATGAGACAATGATGTTCAGTGCAAGTGAACCCACGACTTTTTCCTTATAGGAAAAGTCTCAGATCCCGCAGGTAACATGTGTCTCACTCGCGGACCTCATGCACATTTTTGAACCATTTTTGCCCAAAAAATTCAAAACCAAAGCCTAAAAACAAATTTCAAACGGATGAAAAAAACAAGATAAGGAGGTCAGGATTACCTCGGGACTAACGATTTTCAATTCCAACGGATGAATTTTCCGTAATCTTCATAGTGAACTTTCTTACCCAAAAGCTTTTTACTTTTCACTCAGGTGAACTGAGCATGAAAATGAAAAAGTCCTTTTTATAAGTTTTTTTTCGAATCGATAAATTTTTAATTTATTTATTTTTCACTTTAAAGAAAGGGTATTTTTGAAGGCATTTTTACTTATCTTAAACATGTATGTCTAATGTTTCACTGCTTTTTAGCGTAAACCCCGGATTTTTCGTGAACTGATTTGCTTTTCAACAAAAGAGCATACTTTTATCACTTTTTCTGCACTCTTTTCAAAATTTTACGAAAAAAGCGAAACTCCCGGAGTCCCCTTTTAAGCCCTTTTCGACTCTCTAAACATGAAAATGATTGCCCGAGTACTTGACTATTCGAACTCGCTAAAGTAAATGAACAGTCAGTCCTTCAAAAATATAGTTTACCCCTTTTTACTGACCGAAATGGACTATTTACGAAAAAAGGCATATTGACTAATTACATTACGGGCATAGAGTTCTCTCCCAGCATTATTTTATCCTTTTTCGGGCTCGAGAGACTAAATTTACGATTACACCCATGGAGTTTTCTAAAGTTTTTTCTTCGACTCCCTAAAATTGAAAAACACTGAGTTTCTCCTATACCGGACTCGTTAAAACTTAACGAAAGAAAGGACCCGTTTCATTTTCAACAGAACAAACAATCCTTCTTAGGGTTTGAATTTTAAACTAAGTTGGACTCATCCGAAGGATGAGCTTATAACCAAGCAAATGTTATCCTCCTAAGCTTGTCAAAAATAAAGAGGTACTTGCCGTAAATGGTGGGGGAAAAAAGAGAAAAAATGGGCGTGTTTGTTGTATTTTAAAATTTTCAAAAATTCAATCAACTACTCTTGAACATGACACTTTCATTCACCCGGGTTGAGCAGTCTTTTGCCTAATAGTTAATCAGAAACCCACATTGAAAGTCTTCAGCCGGTTTCTGGGTATTAACTTTGGGTCAATCGTTACCAAGCCATCTGCAGTGTCGTTATGTGTTCAAGAGAACAGTTCAAATAAACCATTCATCTGCAAAATATCTGTCATCCATTATTGACCATCCCTGAGTCAGTCCTTGCCAATATATTTTCAAAAATTGATCTATAATTTCGTGTTGTGGGCTTGCCTACGACTGATCACTTTCTATCGACATCAGCACATTATCTAGGAATTTGATCCAGAAATCGTCAGTACCTTGAAATCTGCATGCCTCAATGGCAGGTTTCTCGCCTTCGACGACAGGTTGCATCATCGACCTTCGATCGAATGATTTCATGAGATGTTCGACTTCAGTTCATTCATTCACATTTCATGGATTGTACTAAGTACTTTGAGAGCCATTGACATTACTGATGGTTTCTCTCACACTTGTTAACAATTCACATCATTGACTGGTAATCAAGTGGTTTCTACCATGTTCGACTTCAACACATTTATTCACATGGATAGAATCGTACTAGTTCGAGATGCGGAAATCAAGACCCTAGATATAGTTTCCACCATCCAGGCTGCGAGGAATTTTGTTGTCATCTATACAATAGACTATTTATAAACATATGGCTGCGTCCATACTGTATCTACATATATCTGTATTATGATGTATTCAAAATCATTCCTGTATCAGAACAATTTGAGTTAGTTTCTAGTTAGTTTTAATCTGAGTATGGGAATGCCTACCTCAGTGATGACATATATATGTATATATTTTGCATTGAATGTTTTTACAGGTTCCGACTCGGGTGTCCACAGGATGATCTTTGAAATGATAAAGTACTGCACTCTTCATATATGACAGACCACCACTTCATCTATTCCAGACTTTGCACTTTAGGGGGCAATTTGTTATACTAAAATCTGTCATCCTGACATTTTACTGAGTATGAGCTCATTATTACTCATACTTCCTCCTTTTGCAAGTCTAACATATCTGCTCCTCATGTCAAGCTTTCAAAATTAGAGAAAAGTTCCTAAAATCCCCTAAACATTGGTATCGCACTTTCTCTATTCATTACCTGCGGTCCCGCACCTAAAGTTCAGCTTGCCTGCGGAACCATACCGCACGTTCTTTGTGTTATGGGTGCAGACCTCTGTAAAAATAAAAAAGGCGAGAAAGTAAAGATAAAAAGTGGATTTTAGATGAATTCTAGAAGATTCTAGATGGGAATTTTCGGGAATGGATACACTTTGAGAAGGTTCATGCATCCCTCACTTGATGGAGCTAACCCCTTGATGTAAGGAGCTAATCCCTTTGAAGGAGGATTCTATCCCTTCATATTTGGAACAGAAAACCTCCTCTTTTCCACTATAGAAAGAGGCCTTGCGTAGCCTCAAAGGGAGTTCAAGCTTAATATATTTGAAGTTAAATGCTCTTGAGATTCAGACTCAGTTAACTAAGACTTTCTGTGAGGTTAAATCACTCATCTCTATCTGTCTTGGTTCAAAGAGTGCAATGCTTGTCAAATTAGAAGAGATTCCTGCTTCGGACCCCGAGAGGACCTGCACGACATCAAGGCACAGGTTGTAAAGGTTTTCTTTCATTTGAAGTTAATAAAAATATACTCATTTCTCTCATTAAACTGTCTATTCATAGTTTATTTCATAAATTCCTTGATCATTATGATGAGTATGGTTTATGATAATGTCTATACAGGTGCTGTGTAATCTTTTTGCTTGTTTGTGACTGCAGATTCACGAGGAACGTTCTTTCAAGTGCACGGGAAGGACTTCAACGAGATCAAGCAAGCGCTGGACATAAGGTAGGCCTTACACCTATATAGTGTTTTTATGAATCTTATATGCTTAGAGAGATATTAGTATAATTGGCTGTTTGTTGCTAGTTACTTTTAGTACTAGAGAGATCGGTCTTGTCCGCAAGACGGATTAATCTACACAACACCTCTTTTCAAATAATAATAGGAGTTAAAATATTCATGAATATTTTATGCCTATGAATGAGAAGCATCCTCAATCATCATCATTCACTACATCAACATGTCTATCCTAATATTGTCATGTTATAGAAAAATTGTTAGATTATAAACGATATCAGGTTCTCAGACATATATCATAGCAAGTCATCTTCAATTGCTTCATAATCACATATGAAAATGTCATCAAAAATTCATCAAGGGTTAGTGTCGTATAAGTGTATATTCATAATTCAAGGATCATAATCACAAACATAAAGTGAGGGAATCCAATTTTACCACTTGTTAGATTTACTAAGCTTAACAAAACCTTACCAAGATTAGCAAGAGTATCAATCATATTGTCACACTTTCAACATTCTTATCAAAAGCATTAGCAATAGTATCAAGTTTCCATATGTAAAAATCAATGTTTCCAGCCAACTTTATAAAATCAAGAAATCCACCATGTCTTTCCAAATATCAAGGGCACCTATATATCACATGTACCAAAAATAAAACTTACTTTCATATGCATGTATGAGTCAAAAGGTGATTTTTTCATCATACCTTAGGGATTACGTTTCCACCCAATATTACAGCTTACACATACCTTGTAATATTCATATTCCTTTACACCTTGTAGCACTTTTTTGTTATTGGAAGTTGTAGCACTTGCATATTGTAAAAAATTTCAAAGACTTTCCTTAAGTGCTTCTTTCCTTTTCTTGTGTCGACCCTTCTTTTCCTGCACTAGACATCTATTTTCGTGCAACTTATATGATCCTCCTGAAGGATTTTGTTATCATATCTTGATTGGAGGTTAGAAGCATCAACATAATCAAATATGCAGGAAGAAATTAAATTAAATAATAATCTTGAACAAGAATAGAACTATAAAGAAGTAACATAAATCTAAAATGTAATTATCTTTAATGAGATATTATTAGCTCCCTCTTGATCTAGCCTTCAAGAGTCATTATTTTCCATTATCCATATAACAATGTTTCCTTCAATATATCTAATTGTCTTCATAAAAAATCAAGGCCTGATTTAGACTATCCCTTCTAAGTTTACGGTTAAATTCGTCACAAGTGCTAGAAAAAATTTTCATTAATCTTGCAAGGGTTTCAAAACTGCAAAAATCAAGCTTTTATATTATCCCAGGGTTTCTTCCAAACCCTAACCTCATGATATCCATCAAACCCTAATAAAAAAAATTCCCAGGGTTTCCTTCAAACTCTATTATTATTTTAATTCTCCTCCATATTCTCTTTCTCTCATGAATTATGTTTTAACAGGGTGATATCAATGACTTTTCTTCAACCCACCTTTGATACCATGTTAATTTTATTAGGGCTATATTGTTATTTTCTTTAGATAATTTCATTTCATTATTTACACATTGAGTTCACCCCACAACATCATAACATTATTCAGAAACATATGCAATTTTATAGAAAGAATAATATCAATGCAGTGAAACATAAAGGAACACTAGAAGAAAATCATTCATAGATAGAGACATTGGGATTGGTCGGAGACTAGGAAAAACCCGCAAGGGGGAAAATCCTTTCAAATTCTTATTCTTATTAGATTTTCATTGAGTGTTTAAACAAAGAGAGAGTACAATGATCCATATTTTCAACCATAAAACTATCCAAAAATAAAAACTAAACAACATCCAAGAGATGAACCCAACAATACCCTTATTTAGAAGCATGTGTTCAACTGTCATCAACAGTCAGAATCTTCATTCAAATATGGTTAACTATAAAAATCAAACCCTAGGTTCCCATTTCATGGAGAGAGAGATGTGCATGCGGTTGAAACCCTCCAATATCATGCATAAGCTTTGTGCCTACAATTGCAACTGAAAATTCCCTTTGATAAGCCTGCAACTACAAATCAAAACCCTAGATCATGCATGTGAGCTTCAAACCTTGAAATTGTTGGGCGCAACCCAACTTGGCCTATATTTTGATGAAGACTTCGCATTTTTTTGAGTGGAGTGTGAAGTAAATATACTGCGTGGTATCATAGGTGCTTCGAGGTGAGTCGAAGCCCCTCCATTTTGTAAAGCACAATTTTGCAATGGGCTTTTGGGTCATAGTTACATGTTTTAGGGAGTCCATGGTACTTGTACCATGGAATTTTTCCAATGATGTAATAATATCTAGAGGAATGTAATGCTATGTTAGGATATGATTGAATGATATGATAGATGGTTAAGTGAAAGTATTTGTGATATTTATTTTGTAGCGAAGGGAAGGCTCTGCAGCTGAGTTCACAAATGCCTTGGAAGAGTCTTTAACTTAATGCACAGGCCACCTGCAGCTTAGTCTGCAGGTTGAGATTGGATGTATTAAAAGAATTATCATAATAAAGAGGAAGTTTTGGGATGATATTCAGATGCTCTTATGTGTTTTTTTGTATATATTTTCTTAATATATGTTGTTGCAAAGTATTTGTTACAATTGAGTGTTATGATAGTGTAGTAATTTTTTATGGACTTATACGGTATGTTTTCATGATTAATTGAATATTACGAAGTGATTTATAAGTTGTAAGTAGAAGATAAATATAAAAATACCACATCACGCAGTCCCTCAAGGCTGCAAAAACCTGATTCTACATCCACCCATAGTCACTTCCGGTGAGACTATGATATTCTTGCAGGTCATTGTCGAAAGGATCATTGATCAAGGATTTTTTTGGTGTGTAGTATAGTTTAAACTTTGGTTATCCCAAATCAAGCCAAAAAATGGTTTTTTTGGTGAAAGCAGGATCTGTTTGAGGGAAATGTGGATGTGGTACCTGTCGAAGAAGGAAATTCAAGATTGGATATTATTGAAAATGCGAGAGTTTGTAGATCAATAAAATAGAAACCCTCATTTGAAATTTGAAGCATGGTTATAGAAGTATATTTTCGTAGAGAAATACTGATTTTTCTTTAGTTCTTTTCCCGCTGAGTTATATGAATGTATATCAAGGTTGACTAAAAGAAAGGACTGTTTAAGAATGACGAACCTACGACGTGGAATCTTGAGCTGATACAATGACTCAAGAGCACTGACAATAGGATTTCAAGGGTATTTTATTTCTGGATTGATAACATCTTGTGAGGATTCATTACTTATTTTGTAGTAGACTCGACTTTATCCGATAGTGAAGCAGAATGAAAATTATTAAAAGGATCGCGAGGTAGGTATTTGAAATATTTGAAATTGTGGATTCAGATGCTTCTGTGTGAAAATGGTGTTTTACTGATTCAATTAGATTGCTAGTTTACTTATGTTTGGAAGAAGATAAGGTAAAGTTGAGAAAGAGAGCGACGTAACACGAAGTGGAAAGAGATATAGAGTAGATACGAGAAAGAGGTACCCAGTGATATAATGCCTAAGATTGTTCAAGGAGTGCACAACAACTAAGAGCTCTATTTCCTTAATTGTGTAATTAATTTCAGCTATGGAGAGGTTCTTACTGATGAAGTGAATGGCATAGGGAAACTTGTCTTCCACTTGCCGCAAAGTTTGCCCTATATATATTTTTTGATGCATCTATGTTGATGTGGAAAGGAAATGCCTAATTGATTCTTCTTAGAATTGGTGTGGTGGTCAATTTCTCTTTCAACTCTTCTAATGCCTCTTGACATATATCTATCAACCAAAAATATGAATATTTAGTAAAAAATACAAACAAAGTTGAATTCAACTTGCTAAAATCCTTAATGAATCTCCTATAATATCTAATTAGTCAAAGTAAACTTCTAACATCCATTTCTTTTTAAGGGACATGGACCCTTTTGATGTTCACAATTTTGTTGGGGTTAATTTGTATCCCTTACTTAGAAAGTAAGTGACCTAGTAAAATTCGTGCATTCATAAAAAATTCACACTTTTTGGGACTTGGTGAGAGATTCATTTTAATGCATTTCTTTAGAACTTTGCACATATTAGAGAGAGATTCCTGGAAATAATTTCCATAAGGGGTGAAGTCATTGATGTATATTTCAACTATGTCATTAAAAATATTAGAAAAAATACTCAAAACTTCCCTCTGGAAGGTAACATGGAAATTGAACAAGCCAAATGGAAGGACTGTATAGGAAATGGCCCCCCATGTACATGTGAAGGTGATATTATCCTAATATTTAAGGATGATCTGAATCTAATTATACTTTAACATCCCTAGTTAAAACATGAAAAAAATATAATACCAAGGTCATGGGACACATATTCCAAGTTCAATGGTGGTAAAAACATCCGAGTGGGTGTTAATTTTAGTTATTATGGCTAAAGTAAATTGGCAAAGGGAATGGAAAAGGATTTGGAAAGGCATGAGGCATTAATAGGAATTTTATTTATGAAAATAAAGGAAAATGGGAGAGAAGGGAGGTGAAAGTTCATAGGTTTCATGTGAGGAGGAAAATGAAGGAAAATAATGGAAAATGAAGAAAATAGAGGCCTCATTGATAAAAAGGCTTCTAAGGATCAGTTGATAAGTTTTTTTCTCACACTTATGGCTCTCATTCTATTCTCTCTATATCTCTCTCATACTCTTGGATAATTACAATTTTCTTGGAGCACTCTTGGAGGAATGTAGCACACTTTGGATTTGGAGCAAGAAGGTAAAGGAAGAGTAGGAAAGTGCAAGATGACATCGGGATTAACAACTATAGTGGGTTTTGATTGAAGGTACTGAGTTGCATTTATTTTTTCCTCAATATTTTTGGACCACGTGGTGTATGTATGTGGTTTCTTGGTCATGATCTATCATTGGCAAGGATAATTTCCTAGATTGATAGTGGATTTTCCTAGCCTTGCCATTTCCTAGATAGACATGGTGTTGTGGGTTCATTTTCATTATTTTTTTTTCTATTTGGCTCTCATGTTCCTTTAGTTTTGGGTTGATTTCTTAGTTCCTTGATCCTTGGTTGGAAAAATGATTTGAAACCCCATAGATAGTTTTTCGGTTGAGTTACTAGTCTTGGAGCCTTGGTTGGAAAAATGCCCTTGAGCCTTAGGTGGGTTTAGTTACTAGTCTTAGAGCCTTGGTTGGAAAAGTACTCTAGATCCCAGAAAAAAATTGGGTTGAGTTACTAGTATTGGAACCCTGGTTGGAAAAAATGCTCTGGAGCACTGGACATCTTGGGAAGATACCAATCTAGTGATGGTTGTAATGTTCGACCGTGAGGTGGAATCATTGGTCGAGGGTTGAGGTGGTTTGGCCTCTGGAAGCCTTGATTTGGTTTTGATGGATTTGGTTTACGAGACCCCATATTCATGCTTGGGATATGGTATGCGGGTGACTAGATGAAGAGATATTTGGCTCATCCATGTCTATGGTCGGGTGGAAGTACCATAATTGGTTTCATTTTGATTATGGAAATAATAGTTCTTTTCCCCTTGTATTGATGGGTACATATGCTTGTTCTTCTATGGCTTATATGGTTTTTATGTGCTTTTCATTTTGTTTCTTATATTTTAGTTATGATTGAGTTTTATGATGGTGATGAAGAATGGATTTCATCATGTTTTGATTTGTAATTGAATGGAAAATGTATCTATGCCTAAATAGACTATACTTAATTTAATGCAATGTAGAAACAATTATTCTTAACGATTCTCAAATAAGTATGAGACCCCTATACTCATATATGTTGTTTAAACCTTTAAATTTCATTCATGCCACGTGTCTAATAGAATTTCAGTCCTGATTGGGGATGGTCAAGTCTAGTCCTGGAGTTAGTTGTGGGTTTATTAGTCTTTTCACCATGTGTTTAATGGATTCTAGAAGTTACAACAAGTTTTGGGAAGTGGCCAGAGTTCTGGGCTTAAAAAGTTCCTTAAATCCCAACCTCTGGCACAGGTATGCTAGAAATAGTCCCTGGATGCAAGCACGCATGATTGTGGGTGTGCCTTGAGGCTCCCATACGCAGGCATGCAGGCTTGTGTCAGCATCTAGGGGGGATTTATTCATAAAAATTAAGTGGGACCCATGGACAAGTTATATGGTTGACTGGGATAGCCTATGGGGGTTTTGTAGTGGGTCCAATCATATGCATGGTTTTGGTCATAGTTGTAGTGGTGTCTCCATATGAAAGTTGATGGTGATTCGATGTGGTCACCATGAGTGGATGTTGGTTGTATATGCATTTTTTATGCATGTTAGTGTCGATTTGTTTTATGCATGCATTTTCATGGTTAATATTTTTGTCCTTAAGGTCATTGTATGCATTTTAGGTCATCATGATGTTGTTGATAAGATATGATGCTGATATGTTGGCTAAGATAGAACAGAAGATGCAGATCATCAAAGGGAAGTTGTAGCACTAGACTTAGGGGTAAGAGCATATCCTCATCCAGGTTGTATGTCTTGCATGCAGGTATGTGGTTAATGGTTGTTATAAGAATTAGGGTTACTTATATACATGTTTTTCATTTTATTGTTGTTGTGGTTTCATGTATGATAAATGTTAGTGAATCAGTGTGGTCATATGTGCATTTGTTGGATAGTCATGCATGGTAGTAACTTGTTGTTGTTTTATGTTACTTAAACTTGATGATTGTGTTATATGTTGTTGATGAGTATGTTATATGTTGACTTTTTGTTATTATATGTTAGTTAACTTGGTGATTAGGGTTATGGAATTAATATATTGATATTATATGTATCGTGTCAATTTGGATTGGCCTATGAAAATGGTTATGGTTATGCCATTCAAGTATGATTTAATATGTTATGATATTATTGAATACTAATATAGACTAACTGTGCATATGTGATTGTTATACAATAAAGACAGTTATTTATGAGCCTATGATATGAACATGTTAGCTATTTACTATTATGGATATCATGAACTTATTTATGCTTGAGTTGATGTGTTGTGAAGTTATATCATGCTAATCTAGATTGATTACGAGGACAAGGTAACCTCCCATGAAATACATTAAAAGTATGAGGTTTCTTATGTCGACTACTTGATGCTTAATTTTTTTATTATGTCATCTATCTGGTGTTGGGTGTTTGGTGTCTATTATGTCATCTAGTTGATTTATCTAACATGGTAAATTTATAGTTTGTTTGAATGTTTGATTAATTGCATGATATGAGTATCTGTGTCTATAAGATTGCATGAAGGAATGATATTGCTTTAAGATGGTTGTGCTAACACATATGTGCTGAGATATACGATATATAATTGAGTGTAAGTAGGTTATAGTTGTAGCACTATGTATTATGATCGATGAATGTGAGTTGATTGTTGATTATGACATAGTTTTTAGTCTTGGTAAAAATTCATTTTGAATTGATAGATATGTTTTCTTGATTTTTGGCACATATGGCCGACATGTGTGTTTAATTACAGGTCAATTTTATTGGCACAAAAAGGTAAGGTAACTAGAATGTTGTTATGTTATTTTATGCCCTGGAAATTATGTGTGTATGGTAGTATGATGTAGGGGATTACATGGAAAAAGAGAGTGTTATGAAATATTGAAGAGGGATCAAGTTAATCTTTCCCTTGTGAGTTCAGTGTGTGGTTTATGGATGTGCAATACTAATATTGTTTATCAGAGCATGATTCACCCCTTGGACTAGATGGGAGGTGTGTGTTGGTGATGAATTCATGTTGGTTGCACATGTGTTAATCATCCTTGTGGTGTATATTCTTGTTGCATATGTATGGTGTCAATCATGGTTGTACTGATGCTTCCATGTGAAAGAGGATGTTACTGTTGTGGATTGTCTCGTCATGAGTGTATGACTAGTTATGCATTTTTATGTGTTTTTCATGCATACATGTCAATTTCATATGTGGTCCTCATGCTTATGTTCTATGTGCTTGTGTCATATGCATTGCATTGGTTATAGTTGCAGTGGTGTCACCATGGGAAAGCTAATGGTGATTGGATGTGGTCTCCATGAGTGTATTTTGGTTGTATATGCATTCGTTATGCATGTCAGTGTCGATATGTTGTTATGCATACATTTTCAGGGTTAAGACTGTTGTCCATAAGGTCATTGTATGCATTTTAGGTCATCATTGTGTTTTTGATAAGATATGATGTTGATATGTTGGCTAAGATAGAATAGGAGATGTAGATCATCAAAGTGAAGTTACAACACTAGAATTTAGAGTAAGAGAATATCGCCATCCAGGTTGTATGTTTAGCATGCAGGTATGTGGTTAATGGTTTTTATAAGAATTATAGTTACTTATGTACATGTTTTTCATTTTATTGTTGTTGTGGTTACATGTATGATATATGTTAGTGAACCAGTGTGGTCATATGTACATTCATCGAATAGTCATGCATGGTAGTAACTTGTTGTTGGTTTATGTTGGTTAAACTTCATGATTGTGTTATATGTTGTTGATGAGTATGTTATATGTTGACTTGTTGTTTTTATATGTTAGTTAACTTTGTGATCAGGGTTATGGCATTAATATATTGATATTATATGTATCGTGATAATTTGGATTGGTCTATGCAGATGGTTATGGTCGTGACATTCAGGTATGAGTTTATACGTTATGATATTATTGCATACTAATCTAGACTGACTGTGCATATGTGATTTTTATACAATAAAGATGGTTATTTATGAGGCTATTATATGAACGTGTTAGCTATTTTTTGTTATGGATATCATGAACTTATTTATGTTTGAGTTGATGTATTTTGTGAAGTTATGTCATGCTAATATAGATTGATTATGAATACAAGGTAACCTCCCGTGAGATACATTAAGGTATGAGGATGATTATTTTGAATACTTGATGCTTAATCGTTTGATTATGTCATCTATCTGGTGTTGGTTTTTTGGTGTCTATTATGTCGTCTAGTTGATTTATCTAATAGTGATGGTAATTTATAATTTGTTTTAATGTTTGATTAATTGCATGATACGAGTATATGTGTCTATGATATTGCATGAAGGAATTATCTTGCTTTAAGATGGTTGCGCTAATGTTATACTACAAATGACCTCCTCATCAGCTCAGAGGAGGACACATGGAAGGAAGAATTTAACCTAGACAAAGACCTATTTTTCCAAGGTAACACACCCCAAAGACTGCTAGGCCGAGTTATAACACTTACTTGCCTCTTGTAGGGAGCGTTAGGGCCTAGGTTAATGCATTGTCTTGTCTAAAGAGTAGCATTACCCATGTTTCATGAAGAATAAGGGACAAATTCTGCAGTAACTTAATCACATTTCTAGCTTTTTCTCAACGAGTCTATCTAAAAGGTTGGAAACCTATGATGCAGGCCTTTGATTGGACATTTCTAAACCTAAATAAGAATCCAAAGAAGGAAAAAGATAGAAAACCTTGGAAACATCATGGATTTTTCCCTAATAAAAGTAATCAAGAAGAATTCCAATGTTGATCCTCCCAAACTCTTATAAATTCGATGCATGGGCTCATTATCGAAGGTCGAAAGATTGATTGTGTGAGGAGCGAAATTTTGTTGGTTTGAGGTTTCATGGTTGGCTTGGTTAATTGAGAAATATTTGCCTAATCATTGTCACACTTGGATATTGAGGAGATAGATCTTGGAGTCGGAGGACTGAGGGAATCGTGACCAAACTAATGGTTGTAATCTTCCTTCTTTGATATAATAGAACTACCTCTATTTTGTCCACTTGGTGTCTTGGTATTGCATCTATTGATTTATTTGTTAGAGATACATGTTATAAGTGGCTTAGATTTACATGATTTATTATTTGATTATATAGTTGTTTTGATTGTTTATTGTGATAACACTATGAATATTACACTAGTTCGTTGTTTTCTTGCAGGAATCGGACTTGGAGCTAGTGAGGAGGACTTCTACCACACTACATTGAGCTCTCCAACAAATCAGCACTACACATCGAGGTAATCCTTCTATAATTCACTTTTTCAATCAAGTGTAGAGATTTTACAACATGCATGTATATCTTGGATTCACCCGATCTAACAATGTACTAAAGTTAAATACTGAATCGCTTCTACAAATATTTTGCGGAATTAAAAACACAACCGCTAATCACATGAAGATGAAGAAATATTAGTCACACACAACACAGATAATTTCCTGGGGAAATATTATAGCTAAAAACCCCACTATATTATATTGTATATTCAAAATGGATCATGAAACAATTACATACAAAACTCTTCTCACAAGATCCCTCCAGTATTTAGCTAATTGTATCTCACAGTCATATGCAAAATTGACCAACACATAGGCGATTCTCCGCCTCCAGACAGTTTTCCTTGCTTGTGTAATTCTTAATGGAATAGATCCCTAAAATATAGGAATTCTTGCCTTCCTTGACTGCACATGTATCATGGGCACTCCAATGGGTTTTGGTTGCATGTGTGCAACCCAATAATCCTACAACTCATAGTAAACTTCCCTTTCACCTAGAATGCAACTGGGTCTCCACTGGATCTAACATGCATGAAGCTAATAATAGTAAATCCTCAGTTTCATGTGAGATCACTGATTGTGAAGTAATTAATATTTAATTCACTTGATCTCTCACTAGTGTATCTTCAGTTACAACTAAAACAACCGAGTTTAACTGACTTAACTGAGTTAAACTGTTTACAACTTGCGTTAAATAATGCACCACTGCACTTCAATCTCTGTTACAACTAGAATTACTTTGCATGCCTCACCAACTACCTCTAACACGAAATCCACTAGCTAACTAAATTTTTCACTTTCAGTTAACTTTTTCAAGTCAACATTGAGAATAGATTACAATTTAATGTACATCTTAATTAAGGGATAGAAAAAATAAAAATGCACCTAAAAATAGCATTGTGGGCCCCACCCTAGTCTAGGTGCTTAATGCAACTAGGCGTGGATGCTAAAATTTTTCTTGTTGAATCTCAACACTCCCTCTCAACATGAAAGGGATTATGCTTCACCCCGGTCCTATCTCTATGGTATTCAAATTTTCTCCTGGTGAGTGCCTTCATCAGAATATCTACAATCTGATCTTCCGTGGGAATTTATTGAAGAAACATTATCCTTCTCTACACACAATCTCTGAGATGATGGTATCGGATATCTATATGCTTGGACCTATCATGAAACATGGGATTAATAGAGAGTTTAATGCAACTACGGTTATCACAATGAATCACTTTCGGATCCATCTGAGAACCAAACAAACTAACCAAGATATTTCTCATCCAGATAGCCTCACATGTAGCTTGACTTGCTTCCATGTATTCCGGATCTGCTGAACTAAGTGCCACAGATCGTTGTTTCCTTCTGTACTAGGAAACTGATGTCGATCCTATGCTAAATATCCCTCATGTTGTTCTCTCTATCCAATGGAATTCCTACCCAATCTGCATCTGGAAAGCCTTGAAGCTTCACTCCCTTTATCCGTCTATACCATAGACCATACTATGATGTTCCCCTCATGTATCTCAGGACATGCTTCCCCACCTTCCAAAAGAGCTTGGTAAGCTTAACCATAGCTTGACTCAGCTGGTTAACTTCATAGAAAATGTTCAATCTCATGTTCACCAAATACAGTAGTGAACCCACTAACTACCTATAGATATGAGCATCCACTACCACTCCAGAAGTAGCATCCTCTTTCCTCCAATTTCCTGGAAGAGGAGTATCCATGGGTTTGTAGCTATCCATGTTAAAATTACCCAGTATCTCCTTTGCATACTTTCCTTGAGACACAAAAAGTTCACCATCACGTTGCCATATTTCCAATCCAAGGAAATAATGAAGGAGGCCCATGTATTTCATTTTGAACTCCCTTGCAAGATCCTCCTTGCATGAGTCTATCAGTTGCTCATCACTAGTCAAAATTATATCATCAAAATAAAGAAAAATGATCAATAGCTTACCCTCAACCACATTTTGGTACAGGTTTGCATATACTTCACTTTTGGTGAAGCCCAGTCTAGTGAAATCACTGTTTATACGAGTGTACCAAGCACAGGGTGCTTGCTTCAGCTCATACAATTCTCTTTTGATTTGGCACACATGCGACTCACCATTGAATATTTCGAAACCTTCAGGCTGATTTATGTACACCTCTTCCTCGATGATCCCATTGAGAAACACATTTTACACATCATTTTGATGAATGCGCCAGCCCATTTGCATTGAGAGTGCAAGGATGGATCTTATGGAAGAGTACCTTGCAACAGGTGCAAAAGTATCATCATAATCTATCCCCTCGATCTGTGAGAAACCCCGAGCCAAAAACCTAGCTTTGTATTTATCCACACTCCCATCAGCGTCTTGCTTTACCTTGTAGATCCATCTCAATCCAACCATTGATTTGTCAACCGGTCTTGGGACTATCTTCCATGCACTTTTCTTGACAATTGAATCATACTCCTCCACCATTTAATCAACCCAAGTTGGTTGCTGCACTGTTTCCTTAAAGGAAGATGGTTTAGTCACAATGCACTTGCTCATAAGAGCCATGTATCTATTAAATCAGTCAGGAGTCTGTCTCTGTCTGCACTATGAAATAGGGGCTCCTACATTCTATGCAACATCAAGTATCAATCTATCATCTTCCGTGGTGTTCCTTCTTCCATTTCTGATGGATGGCTCTGCATGAGTGTTTTCCTCCACTTCATGAAATTACTCATGTGGCAAATCCACATCTTGAGACTCATCCTTGGGAACCAATAGTTCCTCCTCTACATGCAAGTCCAACTCCCTCTCAAGGGACAACTGCATGGCTTTCTCCTCATCAAATTTTATATCCTGTCGCACAAAATTCATTTTGTTGTTTGAAAAATACACACAATAATTATGGGTTATTTCAGTATACCCCACAAAATCCCAACCTCAAGTATTGGTTCCAACTTCTTCCTAGCGTCCTTGGTGACATCCACATAAACAGATGAGTCGAAAATCTTAAAGTGTGAAACATCAAGATTATTACCAGTGAAATCCTCTTCAGGTGTACTCATGCCAAGTACTATATGAGGACAATGGTTCTGCACATGTACCGTTGTGTTGCATGATTCTACCCAAAGATTCATTGGTAGGCCTTGATCATGCAACATCACTCGTGTTGCACCCACAATAGTTATGTTCTTCTTCTCAGTGACCCCATTCTGCTATGGTTTATGAGGCGCTATGAGTTCTCTTAAAATTCCATCTTTTTTGTAGAAGTTCTTGAATTCGTTAGAGACGTATTCTCCACCATTATCGCTCCTAAGAGCCTTCACTTTCTTCCCCGACTCTTTATCCACCAATGCCTTAAACTCACAAACTTAGATAATCTTTGATCTTTCTTATGCATGAATAAGATCCAATACTTATGATAAAAGTCATCAAAAAAGATTACATAGTACTTATGTTCTTTTGTTGAAGCAAAAAGGAAAGGACCACACACGTCTGTGTGAACTCTCCCAAGGATCCCTGTAGCTCGGTTTTCCTTCTAATGCGTGGCCTTTACATATTTTCCCATAGTACATCCCTTGCATGTATATGACTGCACAAGTGTATCCTTGGTAAGACCAGTAGAAATCTACTACATGACTGTCAAGGCTCCATGGTGAAGATGGCCCAATCTCCTATGCCATAATTTGCCTTCATCGTGGCTCACCACTTGATATGCCTTGTCCATCATTGTTGCACAAACATCTACCTCCAGCTTGTAGATATTCTTAACTTGAATCCTTATCATCTTGGATCGTCCCGCTGTTTTATGTCACAAGAAATATTTTCCATCACTAAAAAAACATCTGTAATATTCCCAATTAGCTTTTAGCTAGTTGGAATATTAAATTTTGTTTTTCCTTCTTAGTTAGAAAAATAAGAGGGTAGGGAGACCCATAAATCTCCTTAGTAGGAATAAAATCACTCCTAATGTGAATGGGGGTCATATTAGTAGCTGGATTAAGCTCCCTTATGTATGAATAGGGGATGGAGCATGTCGACTGGGCCAACTTTGACCAAATCAACATCATTGGTATGAAGGTAGTGGACATTCATTGGGGGAAAATGCAGTTTTGGAGGGAGATTACATGCATGGAAGTAGTGGCTTTAATGAGTGGGGCCCAAGGTGAGGAAGCTCACCAAGCATATAAGGAATGGGATGGTAGCTATAGAAGGCATGATTGATTATTATTTTGTTTATGGCCTGTATGACTTGTTTCTCTCTTCATCTGCTTAGCAAAGACTCCAGTGTTGTTTAGCACAAAACTTAGATAATATTTGTTCTTTCTTATGCATGAAGAAGATCCATTACTTATGATAAAAGTCATCAAAAAAGATTACATAGTACTTATGTTCTTTTGTTGAAGCAAAAAGGAAAGGACCACACACGTCTGTGTGAACTCTCTCAAGGATCCCTGTAGCTCAGTTTTCCTTCTCATGCGTGGCCTTTACATATTTTCCCATAGTACATCCCTTGCATGTATCTGACTACAAAAGTGTACCCCTGGTAAGACCAGTAGAAATCTACTGCATGACTGTCAAGGCTCCATGGTGAAGATGGCCCAATATCCTATGCCATAATTTGCCTTCATCGTGGCTCACCACTTGATATGCCTTGTCCATCATTGTTGCACAACCATCTACCTCCAGCTTGTAGATATTCTTAACTTGAATCCTTATCATCTTGGATCGTCCCGTTGTTTTATGTCACAAGAAATATTTTCCATCACTAAAAAAACATCTGTAATATTCCCAATTAGCTTTTAGCTAGTTGGAATATTAAATTTTGTTTTTCCTTCTTAGTTAGAAAAATAAGAGGGTAGGGAGACCCATAAATCTCCTTAGTAGGAATAAAATCACTCCTAATGTGAATGGGGGTCATATTAGTAGCTGGATTAAGCTCCCTTATGTATGAATAGGGTATGGAGCATGTGGACTGGGCCAACTTTGACCAAATCAACATCATTGGTATGAAGGTAGTGGACATTCAATGGGGGAAAATGCAGTTTTGGAGGGAGATTCCATGCATGGAAGTAGTGGCTTTAATGAGTGGGGCCCAAGGTGAGGAAGCTCACCAAGCATATAAGGAATGGGATGGTAGCTATAGAAGGCATGATTGATTATTATTTTGTTTATGGTATGTATGACTTGTTTCTCTCTTCAGCTTCTTAGCAAAGACTCCAGTGTTGTTCAGCACAAGGGTGTTCCTGAGCCGGAATCCCACCCTCATCCTCAGGGGACTTCGAGTGCTCACTCAAGATAGATGATTGAGCTAAATTTCCACATTCCAGCATTTGGCCAAGCTGTAAATTTCTTCCACAACACATTTTCTATTTAGAATTGTGTTTTGTTGCATGGTGAAGCAGTGGATAACTTGTTTGGGCCATTTCTAAGCTTTTCTTTAGTGGAGGAAGCATTCCTTCCATTGGGAGGTCAGTAAGGAGGGTCCTTTGGTATTATTATAGCATTTTTCATAAGTCCAAGTTATTATCATCCCCTACAACACAGTTTCAGTCTTGGACTGTGTTATTTTAGGGAGGAGTTGTAGGGGTGGTTTGAGTGCATCATTTGGGGAGCTAGTTTTCCAGTGGAGGGATCAACCTTTCACCCGAAGAATATATTAGAGGAAAGCTACTTATTTCTACATCATCTATAGCCAATCTTACCATTTAATCTATTGCAGTGAATCTTCCGCCCTAGGGTTGTAGTTCACCGTTGTACTTTTGGTGTATCTTCTGGAAACCCTCTTGGGTTGTCTAGGAAAAGTGATATAGGGCATTTTTATTTATGTATAGCATATATTGAGGGATATATTAGTTTTTATATATCATTGTATGATTTCAGTAATAGTTATTTGCATTAGGATTGCATTGTAGCCACTCTCAGGCATTTTGTATAATAGTATCATCTCACTTTGAGAGGGTTTTGATCATTGGAGGCTTGTTTTCTTATCTTATATGATTTGTGCCTCAGTTTATTATGTTATTCTACTGATATGATTAAAAAATGGCTCCATATTGGTATCCTATGTTTACGCATTGATCTTCACTACTACTTTCCATTATTGTGTTCAATATTGCTGCTTTTCCTATTTTGGAATATTATAGTGGTATCAGAGCATGATCTTGGCTCAGCTTGTGCATTTTAAGCCAATATGTCATTAGAAGAAGGAGATCCTCTCACAGATAGAGAGAAGAGGTATCTCAAAAGAAGAAACCAGAGATATGATTATACAAATGATAGAGAAGACAAGGGAAAAATTTCCTTATTAGGAGGAGATGACGAGAAGGAGTATCCCAAGATTCTTCTTCAATCCATGCAAGATATTGCAAGAGAAATCAAGGATTTTAGGATGGATAGACATAAATAATCCCCTAAAGGTTTTATACATGGAGAAGGCTCTCTCATTTCACATCACTGGAATGATCAACCAGTGAAGCAAAAGATTTCCCAATGGTCTACAATGCCTACATTTTTAGCAGTGGGAAATGGAGGGTTTCAAGAAAAAGAAACTCTTAAAGACTACTTTCTTGAGTATGAGTCTCAATCTCATAGATTCAAAGACCATTTGAGCTTTCAAGATTTTCGTCAGATGAAGGACAATGGGAGAGCCTGGCATCACAATAGAAGTGGAGGATTCATATAGAACAATGATCTTCACCGGAATATGGGCATATTTTTCTTACCCAATTTCGATGGGTCATCCAAATGCACTGCCAAATGTTGGGTAGAGAAGCTAGACATCTACTTACCGTTGAACCAAGTACCGGAGGTGGAATCTATCAAAATAATAGCACTACACCTTGAGGGGGAAGCACATGATTGGTGGTTTCATGGTATTTCTACATTGGCTCATGCCAATTTGACTGCATATTCAAATTTCAAAAGGAGGTTCGTCAAAAGGTTTTATCGAAGAGACCCAGAGGAAAATTTCATTGGGATAGCTAAGCTCAAACAATCAGTTAATCCAGAAACTTACATTTCTAAATTTCTAAAAATTTCTGTTATGGTTCCTAATTTATCTGCATCTAGGAGGTTATATATGTTTACTGATGGGCTAGTAGAACCTCTACATGGGTTGGTTAAATAAACGAAACCTACTACCCTTCAAGATGCCATTGAAAGGGCTAGATATATAAAAGATGCTTTGCCAAGATCAAAGGCAAGATTTCAACAAAAGAACACTTTTCCATCAAAGGGAAAATATGAGAAGGCTCATCCTTCATAGGAGAGCCAAAACGAAGTACTTCTTAGTGATGATGTCTGAAGATAATTGAGGGGAAGGAAGCTTTGCTTCACATGTCAAGAATCATGGGCACCCAGAAATTGATGTGTAGCAGGGAAGGCACACTATATAGAGGTATTTTATGATGATGAGGAGGAAGAAGAAGAGGAACCGGAAGGAGGTCACAACATTGGGATAGGAGGAGAGGATCCACCACCACTAGGAGGCGGGAAGGAAGCATTTTCTCCAATTGGAGGAGCCCTTGCATCATTGAAAGGAGTACCCAAGTACTTGAACTTGAGAGTTTTAGGTTCCATTCAGGATCAGAGGGTCTCAGTTTTGATTGATAGTGGGGCTACCCTGAACTTTATTGATGCCCAATTAGTGCAGAGGAGGGAAATACCCATTGATGATTTTAAGGGATTTTTAGTTTTGGTCCCAAGAGCTAGAACTATGTAGTGCATGCATTATGTTCCATCTTTATTTGTCACCATGGGGACATATACATTAACTGATCACTTATTTTTGGTTGACATACCTAACACCAATGTGATATTGCATGTGCAGTGGTTAATTACTTTGGGGAAGGTCACCACAGATTGGGAAACTTTACATATGGAGTGGATGGATAGAAAGAGTGACAAACATCATATGATTAGGGGCATGCACACTTATCCCTCTCAGAAAAATTATACACCGAAAACAGAGTTAGATTTGCATAGTGGAAGCAAGGACCTAACAGTCCTATCAGTTATGCATATGACCTTGGCCCATGAGACATTACTGTTTAGTGGAATTACACCTGGGAGGCCACCTAATCAGGAGTTGATGAGAGATGTCTCACAACAGGTTTCACCACTCATAGATCCAGGAGGAGTGGGAACCTTGGGAGGACTTAGCATAGTGTAGAAAGTCTTGGGTAGGCCCAAGGAAGAGGGAGACATCCTCCCAATATCAGTATTACCCACTCTCACCTCACATCTTGCACTGAGAGAGGATCCTTCAGGGATGGAGGATGGAACCATCATGGTGCAAGGAGACCACTCCTTTTCTTTGGAGACTCAGAAGATACTCCCACTTAGGGAGAAATCTTCCTCATATATTAGAGGCTGGTGGCCACTCATGCATACATTGGCCAAACTCAGGAAGTTTTGGATGGTTGATAGCTTCCCATGGAAGGATAACCTCCAAAAAATTCAACCTTTACTTGAGTATGAGCAGCTACAGGAAGAGAAGCAGAGGAAGGATAACAGCTTCTCGATATGTAACTTTGGCATGGGAGATGTAAAAGAAGGGGTCGGCCACATGATAGATGCTTTACATGGTATATTAGCATCACTGTCACTATGGAGTATAGATCCTTATTGGAGATCCCAGCTGTTGGTGGAATACTCCAAGGATCTCTTTTCATGCAGGATTCTTGATGACCAATTATCATATGAGAGATATTTAGTGAGAGATGGGGTCATTTACTATTAGAGTAGGATCTTCTTCACTATAGCATATAAGCTCAAGGAGAAGCTACTACATGCATCACATGAGGATTTTCTCTTCAACCACACTTATTCCATGAGAGCATATCACACTATGATGTAGGGGCATTAGACACTAGCTAGCAATGTAGGAGGTTTTGTCCACATGTTGTGGCTAGAAGGGTTTGAAATCATTTGAATTTTAATAGCTAGGTGTCAATACCTCAACTTCCTGTTGCATTTAGATCAGTTAGAATTAGTAGAAGTTGAATAGTTAGGTTCAGTCCATCTGTCAGATTTCAGTTATTCGAATAAATTGTAATTAGGCTTTTGGTTTACTGAAAACGATCCTCACAGAGGAACCGAAGAGGCACATAATGATGTATATAAATTGTATTACCCGAATGCATAATGGGAGGAGATTTCTACAATAAAATCTATGTGTTAAACAATTTCTTCTGGTTGAATAAATTTCATGCTCATAGGCTACCAAATTGTCTTGGATCGATAATTATGGGGGGGATTTGTTTAATTGTTATGCGATTGAACACTGTCCTGTATATAATTGTTGAATTGAGGTGTTGTACAATCTCTGCATATCTCTATTCATTGTTTCCCTTGAATTGTTTGAACAATTGAAAACCCCATCCGTAGATGAGGTCTGTGTAAAATTGTGGTCGTCGAACTCTGTTTCGAAATAGTGGAAACCCTGCTTAATAAAGAGATAGACTTGTTTTGCTATGGGAAATCTTGCCGAGGTTATACGCTGAGTTGGTGAATCAAAGGATAGCGTAACCCCGACTTAACCTTTGGTCGATCACTGTTCCAAAACCGCAAGTAGGTTTGCGGAACCAAACCACCCATATCGCACCGCTTTTGTGGAGTAAGCGGTATTTTCCATTTGGGAGCGATTCCATATAGTAGCTAACACATGGTATATGACGGGGTTCCAAAACCACCCTCATCGCACACTAACGATCGACATAGAAGCCCATGCGATATTAAGGTATATCGTTCGATCTGGAGACCGATCATCGAATGGAGATCGCATTCAGAAGTAGCCCGAAGGTTAACCTAAGGTATGGCATGTATAACTAATTAAAATCCACGTCGTGGGCCGAGGGACTAAAGTTGTTTATTTAAATAGTGTCGGGTTATTAATATGAGATATTGAAGGGTGATAACCTTAGTATAAGGTTCGACGAAAGAATTGAAGTTCGGGGTAAATTTAATTTTCCAAAGTTTGCTGAGAGAATTTATTTGTCAATTTCTTCAAATTTGATAAATAAAACTACAAGAAGTTGGGAAAGACCACGTGGAGATGAATTGAAATGCTAACAGAGCTACAATAGGAGGACCAGCTCTCCTTAGGGGTCGACTTTCAGTTTTGTTTATGTCATTTGTGGTATCACAACTGTTGTTTTAAGTCATTTTTGCAGAGAATTAACATGGCAATCCGAGTCCGTAGAGGTGCTGGCAGAAGGAGAGGCGGACCCGTTGCCAATGCAGAAGTGTTGGGAATTTTGCAGAGGTTCGAGGCCATAATGGATGCCATGGAGCGAAGATAGCCCAGAGATCCTGAAGATATCAGTGAACCTGAATTAGAAGAAGCAGAAGAAAATGTTGAGATTCCTCCTGACATGAGGTTCCTCAGAACTATTCTAGGTTCTGCAGTTAAGCCCAGAATTGAAGTGACGAGTTTTGTAGGAGGACTGAATCCAGAAGAGCTGGTGTACTGGATTAATGAAATGAACAAGTACTTCGACTATGAAGAAATGAGCAAAGATAAGAAGGTCAAGTTTGCAGTAACAAAGTTGAAGGGGCATGTTGCACTCTGGTGGGATGGAATGCAGGCAGAAAGAAGGAGAGTTGGCAAGCAGCCTATCAAGAGTTGGACCAGAATGATGGCTAAATTAAAAGGTAAATTCTTGCTTAGTGATTATCAGTTAACATTGTTTAGGAAAATGAAGAACCTGAGATAGAGGTTGCTGATAGTAAAGTAATACACATAAGAATTCTATAGAGTGAGCATAAGAGCTGGGAAATTTCAAGACACACCAGAGAAGACTGCCAGATATGTGAATGGTCTCAAGCTGGAGATCCAAGATGAGATTGGTCTTATATCTCCTAAGATAGTTGAAGAAGCCTATCAGATGGCCTTGAAAGAAGAGGAGAAACTCCTGAGGAAGCAGTCTGCCAAAGGGAGAGGTACTTTCCGTGGAAAGAGAAGTCAGGGTGGTAGAGGGAAGCCTACTACACCCAGGGAGGGAGCTAACAGTAGCTCACCTCAGAATGCATCTACCGAGGGTGATGCAAGAGGCATAATGGGTTCTTATATAGGAAGAGGAGGTAGAGGCAGAGGTAGAGAATTAAGGTGCTATAGATGTCAGCAAGTGGGACACAAGCACTATGAGTGCCCAGAGAATGTGGGTGCTGGTCCAAGAAATGCTATTGTTGCCTAGGCCAGAGAAGAGGCGGCAATTGAAGAAGAAATCCTACCAGAGAGGGGAGAGTCCTTGGTGGTTAATAAGGTCCTATTGAAACAAACCAAAGAGGTCACTGAGCCTGCACAAAGGAAGACTTTGTTTAGGAGCATATGCAAAGTCCAAGGGAAATGCTACCAGCTAGTCATTGATAGTGGCAGCACGGAAAATCTGGTTTCCACTGAGGTGATAGAGAAGTTGAAGCTAAAGACAAGGGAGCATCCAACTCCCTACAGGGTGTCTTGGCTGCATAAAGGGCACCAACTGATTGTGAAATAATAGTGTGAGATAGAGCTGCAAATGGGAAAATACAAAGATAAGGTCTTGTGTGATGTAATGCCCATGGATGTGTGTCACATACTGCTGGGTAGACCTTGGCAGTTTGACATAGCAGCAGTGCATGATGGCAAGAAGAACACTGAAAAGTTCTTCAAGGATGGGGTACATCATACATTGATACCCATGGAAGAAGGAGAGCCATCCAGCAGAGTGATTGATCCAAAGACCTTGTTGCTGAGTGGGAAGGAATATCTACAGCAGATAGAAGAAGAAGAGGTAAGTTTTACTTTAGTTTGCAAACCTAAGGTATTTCTTACTTCTACAAAGATTTCTGATTTGCCAATAGAAGTGCAAGAGATGTTAGACAATTATTGTGACATTGTTGTGGATGATTTACTTGATGAGCTACCACCTGTGAGAAAGATCAGCCATCAAATATATTTTATCCCTGGTTCAAATTTTCCAAATAAAGCAGCGTACAGAATGACTCCCACAAAAAATGAGGAAATCGGGAGACAAGTAGAGGAATTGGTGGACAAGGGACTAATCAGAGAAAGTTTGAGTCCATGTGCAGTACCAGGAGTATTGAGCCCAAAGAAAGATGGAGGCTGGAGGATGTGTATTGATTCCAGAGCAATCAATAAGATAAAAATAAAGTACAGATTCACTTTGCCCAGAGTTGAGGATTTAATGGAATTTTTTGAGCGGTGCTAAATATTTTCAAAGATAGATTTAAAAAGTGGATATCATCAGATTAGAATAAGAGAGGGTGATGAGTGGAAAACTTCCTTTAAAATGAATGAAGGACTGTATGAATGGATGGTAATGCCTTTTGGGTTGTCAAATGCACCTAGCACTTTTATGAGACTTATGAATGAAGTTTTGAAAGAATTCATTGGTAAATTTGTGATAGTGTATCTGGATGATATATTAGTTTTCAACAAAACTAAAGAGGAACATTTAAGGCATCTTAATTATGTCTTAAAGAAGCTGCACCAAGAGAAACTGTTGATAAAATTAAATAGATGATCATTCATGAAGGAAGAGTTGGTGTATTTTGGTTTTTTTGTTTCTGCAGAAGGATTGAAGATGGACCCAGAGAAGGTTAAGGCAATTGTGGAGTGGCCTTCACCCAAAAATGTTTTTGAGGTAAGACGTTTTCATGGACTTGCCAGTTTTTAGAGGAAGTTTATAAGAAACTTCAGTAAGATTAATGCACCCATCATTGAGACAATAAAGAAGAGAAAACAACCATTTAAGTGGACTAGTGAAGCAGAAAGAAACTTTAAACTTTTGAAGCAAAAGATAACTGAAAAGCCTGCTTTGATTCTGCCTGATTTTGCTAAACCATTTCAAGTGAAGTGTGATGCTAGTGGAGAGGCCATTGGAGCTGTGTTGAGTCAGGATGATAGGCTTGTAGCCTACTTCAGTGAAAATATGAATGACACCAGAGGGAAGTATTCCTCTTATGAGAAGGAATTCTATGCAGTTGTTTAGGCATTGAAAAAGTGGAGGCATTATTTAATGTCCAAAGAATTTGTATTATATTCTGATAATCATGCTTTGCAGTACATTGTACAGCAGCCCAAGTTGAATCATAAGCATGCCAAATGGGTTGAATATCTCCAAGGTTTCAACTTTGTTTTGAAACATATAAGTGGCCAAGCAAATAAAGTAGCTGATGCTTTGAGTAGGAGGCACATGCTTGTTCAAGAAACAAATTTTGAAGTTGTAGGATTTGATTTTCTCAAAGAATTGTATAAAACAGATTCAGATTTTAAGGAAGCAGTTGAGGTATGTTGTAACCCTGTTCTAACAGATAGAAGCCAGTGGCTGGGTTATTTCTTACAGGAGGACTTACTATTCAGAAGAAACCAACTGTGTGTACCAAAATGTTCCATGAGAGAAAATTTGATCAAGGAGAAGCATAGTGGTGGACTTGTTGGACACTTTGGTACTGATAAAACTTATGAGCAGCTAAGTCACTTCTATTATTGGCCCAAGATGAGAGCAGAATTGGACAGGTTTGTGAAGAATTGAAAAATCTGTCAATATGCCAAAGGAAGGAGCCAGAATGCAGGATTGTACACTCCCTTGCCTATTTCAGACAGGCCTTGGGATATGGTGAGTATGGATTTTGTTCTAGGACTACCCAAGACTTAGAGAGGGAATGATGCAGTCTTTGTTGTAGTGGAAAAATTCTCCAAAATGGCACATTTTATTCCATGTTATAAGACTAGTGATGCCACTCATGTTGCTAACTTGTTTTTCAAAGAAGTCGTTAGGTTGCATGGGTTGCCCAAGAATATTGTTTCAGACAGAGACACCAGATTTGTGGGCCATTTTGGAGGACACTGTGGAAGAAACTTGGTACCAAACTAAGTTTCAGCTCAGCTTATCATCCTCAGACTGATGGACAAAATTAGGTAGTGAATATGAGTCTGGGAAATTTGTTGAGAAGTCTTGCAGGAGAGCATCCAAAGCAGTGGGATCATATTTTTCCCCAGGAAGAATATGCATATAATGACTCACCTAACAGGAGCACAGGATAGAGTACATTCCATATTTTTTATGAAATTCACCCCAGAGGGATATCAGAGTTAAGAAATTTGGGAAAGGCAGAACTGAGGAGTGCTGATGGTGAGGAATTTGCTTTAGAGATCCAAGCCATACATGAACAAGTGAAACAATAGCTACAAGGCAGCAGCATCAGATACAAGGGAAGAGAAGACTTGAGCAGAAAAGAAGTCCATTTTGAAGTAGGATATCTGGTTTTGGAACACTTGAGAAAGGAGATATTCCCAAAGAAGCAGTATAATAAACTGAAGTTCAAAAATATTGGGCCATGCAAGATACTTAGAAAGTTTTCTGCAAATACTTATGAGATTGAATTGCCACCTGATGGTGGAATATATCACATTTTTAATGTTGCAGATTTTTATAAGTATGAAGATGATGGTGCAGAAGAAAGATCAGCAGACAAGGAACAGATTGAATGGGTAAAGTAGCTACCTCCAGCACAACCATTACAACCAGAGAAGATATTGGACAAAAGAGTGTTCAGGAAGACTAGAGGACAAGAGTAATTTCAGTACTTAATCAAATGGAAGGAAAAGCCAGAGGAAGACACCACTTGGATGACTGAAGGAATGTTGCAGAAGATAGGGAGATAAGTGGAGGAGCTCATGGACAGGATTCCATGAAGAAAATTTCCCTCAGGAGTCTGATGCAGGGGTATTAGACACTAGCCAGCAATGTAGGAGGTTTTGTCCACATGTTGTGGCTACAAGGGTTTGAAATCATTTGAATTGTAATAGCTAGGTGTCAATACGTCAACTTCCTGTTGCATTTAGATCAGATAGAATTATTAGAAGTCGAATAGTTAGGTTCAGTCCATCTGTCAAATTTCAGTTATTCGAATAAATTGTAATTAGGCTTTTGGTTTACTGAAAACGGTCCTCACAAAGGAACTGAAGAGGCACATAATGATGTATATAAATTGTATTCCCCGACTGCATAAGGGGAGGATATTTCTACAATAAAATCTATGTGTTAAACAAATGCTTTCGATTGAATAAATTTCATGCTCCTAGGCTACCAAATTGTCTTGGATCAATAATTGTGGGGGGGATTTGTTTAATTGTGAGGCGATTGAACATTGTCCTGTATATAATTGTTTAATTGAGGTGTTGTACAATCTCCGCATCTCTCTGTTCATTGTTTCCCTTGAATTATCTGAACAATTGGAAACCCCATCCACAGACGAGGTCTGTGTAAAATTGTGGTCATTGAACTCTATTCCGAAATAGTGGAAACCCCGCTTAATAAAGAGATAGACTTATTTTGCTATGGGAAATATTGCCAAGGTTAGACCCTGAGTTGGTGAATCAAAGGATAGCATAACCCTAACTTAACCTTTGTTCGATCACTGTTCCAAAACCGCGAGTGGGTTTGCGGAACCAAACCACCCATATCGCACCGCTTTTGTGGAGTAAGCGGTATTTTACATTTGGGAGAAATTCCATAGAGTAGATGACATGTGGCATATGATAGGGTTCCAAAACCACCCTCATCGCATGCTAATGATCGACATCGGAGCCCACGCGATATTGAGGTATACCGTTCGATCTGGAGACCAATCATCAAACGGAGACCACATTCGGAAGTAGCCCGGAGGTTAACCTAAGGTATGGCGTGTATAACTAATTAAAATCCATGTCGTGGGCTGAGGGACTAAAGTTGTTTATTTAAATAGTGTCAGGTTATTAATATGAGATATTGAAGGGTGATAACCTTAGTATAAGGTTCGATGAAAGAATTGAAGTTCGGGGTACATTTAATTTTCCAAAGTTTGCTGAGAGAATTTATTTGTCAATTTCTTCGAATTTGATAAATAAAACTACAAGAATTTTGGAAAGACCACGTGGAGATGAATTGAAATGTTGACAGAGCTGCAATAGGAGGACCAAGTCTCCTTAGGGGTCTACTTTCAGTTTTTTTGCTGTCATACTATCCTGGAGGGATTCACTTGGGAAGGCTTCAAAGAGGAGATACATCAGCATACTAGGAGATGCATGGATTATTTGGGGATGGAGGAGAGACATGACTCTTTTCTGGAGTTATCACAACCAATTACTTTCTCATTGGGAGTGAGAGGAGGCCCATATATGATCCACTTCACTAGCTTTATCAAAGTACATGGTAAGAGTTGTATGTATGTGCATTATGATTCACTTGATATGTACTTGTATCTCCTTACCATACATGTGCAGACCATTGATCCAAGTGGGGGCACTGTTTCTTATCAACTTCATGGTCCACTTGGGGCCATAAGCAATGATGATCATGGTCACTCCCTAGGATATTTTAGGGAGATGATATATTATTCACGGTGTACTCCATTGGCACCAAACATCATTCACCTTCTCCAAGAATGTCATAAGATTGTGGTAGCAAACAAGTGGTGGGGGAACCACTTACTATATCATGTTCTGAGGCCATTTAGGAGACATAATGCACTAGTTCCACATGTGGGACTATGGTCCTCCTCTGGTATTTCATATGGCAGCTTATGTATCCTTGATTTTGATCCCATATGTAGATGATGTTCTCATCATTGTTGTATCAATATTTGGAGGGATGACACATGTATTGAATGTACCCATTAGGAGGGAGATTCTCCCCATCTCTTATGCCTCATGCTTCAATGATAATATTGAGCATCACATGATTACTACATCAAACCTCTTATTTCCTTATGGGAGGAGCCATTTGGCTAACTTGAGAATTTGGTAGATACCTCTCATGGATACTTGGGAGGAGCATTTCATGGATGGCTTGATTGGGAGACACTTGGTTCATGAGGAGAGCTTATCACATGGAGGTGTCACAAGGGAAGGAGGAGAAGACTTGCAACACTCACCTTTATAGTTTCTTGAGGAAAAGTAACATTTGTGAGGAGAGGACTGTAATATTCCCAATTAGCTTTTAAGTTGGAATATTAAATTTTGTTTTTGCTTCTTAGTTAGAAGAATAAGAGGGTAGGGAGACCCATAAATCTCCTTATTATGAATAAAATCACTCCTAATGTGAATGGGGGTCATCTTAGTAGCTGGATTAACCTCCCTTATGTATGAATAGGGGATGGAGCATGTGGACTGGATCAAATTTGACCAAATCAACAACATTGGTATGAAGGTAGTGGACTTTCATTGAGGGACAACACAGTTTTGGAGGGAGATTCCATGCATGGAAGTAGTAGCTTTAATGATTGGGGCCCAAGGTGAGGAAGCTCACCAAGCATATAAGAAAGGGGATGGCAGTCATAGAAGGCATGATTGATTATTTTATTTTTATGGTATGTATGACTTGTTTCTCTCTTCAGTTGTTTAACGGAGACTGTAGTGTTGTTTAGCACAAGGGTGTTCCTGAGTGAGTATCCCACCCTAATCCTCGGGGGACTTCGAGTGCCCACTCAGGAGAGGTGATTGAGTTGAATTTCCACATTCTAGCATTTTTACAAGCTACATATTTCTTCTACAACATAGTTTCTATTTATAATTATGATGTGTTGCAGGGTGCAACAATAGAGAAATTGTTTGGGCCATTTCTGAGCTTGTCTTCAGTGGAGGAAGCATTCCTTCAATTGGGAGGTCAGTAAGGAGGTTCCTTGGGAATTATTGTGGAATTTGGAATCAAGAAAAGTTATTGTCATCCCCTACAATGCAGTTTCAGTCTTGGACTGTGTTATTTTAGGGAGGAGTTGCAGGGGTGGTTTCAGTGCATCATTTGGGGAGCTAGTTTTCCAGTGGACGGATCAGCCTTTCACCTGAAGAATATATTGGAGGAGAGCTACATATTTCTACATTAGATACAACCATATATTCCCATTTACTCTATTTCAATGAATCTTCAGCCCTAGGGCTGCATTTCACCATTGTACTTTTGGTGTATTTTCCAGAAACCCTCTTGGGTTGTCTAGGAAAAGTGATATAGGGCCTTGTTATTTATGTATAGCATCTCTTGAGGGATATATCAATTGTTATATATCATTTTATGACTTCAGTAGAATTTATTCTCATTAGGACTGTGGTATAGAAACTCTCCAGTATTTTTTATAGTAGCATCATCTCACTTTGAGAGGGTTTTGATCATTGGAGGCTTGTTTTCTTATGTTATATGATTTGTGGCTAAATTTATTATGCTTATTTTCTATTGATATGATTAATAAAATGGCTCCATATTGGTCTCCTATGTTTATAAATTTATCTTCACTGATACTTTCCATTATTTTTTTCAATATTGTTGCTTTTACTATTTTGGAATATTACAACATCATAGCCTCTATCCTCCAACATTGCGACTGAGACCAAATTTTTCTTCAGACCTAGTACATGCATTAGATATTTTAATTGAAAGGGTTTACTTGAAAGCCTTTGAAAGGTAATGATACCAATCTCAGTAGCACTATACCACCTATCATCGCCCATTTCAATATGCATCTGGAGATCCTTCTCCTCCAAGTCACTGAAAATTTCCTTATCTCTCGTCATGTGAAAGGAAGCACCACTATCAAAATAGCACAAAGATACCAATGCACTGGACACCATGCATGCGATCAGTGATAAGTCAAGTTAAAATTATGAGGCAGGGGCCTCACCAGCTGTAGATCCTCCAACCTTCTTGTTCTTCTTCTTTTATGGACAATTAGTAGAAAAATGGCCATGCTTGTGACAGGGAAAACACTTCACCTTGGATATGTCCTGCTTATTGCCATTCTTGGAATCTGATTTAGAATGGAATTTCTTCCCCTTCCCCTTCCTTGCATTGGCATCCAAAGCACAATCCTATTCCTCCTCATTCTTAGATGAAGATCCATCTCTAGTATTCCATCTGAACTCCTCCTGCACCAAATCCGACCACAATTGTTCCCAATCTGGAAATGTTTCTCTTCCATTGACAGAGTCTTGATAACTATGCCAACTCTTGGGAAGTCCTAGGAGATCCAAGCTCACCAAATCATCATTAATGACTATTATTCCAACGCTCCCCATTTCATCTTGACATTCGACAAAATTTGTTAGATATTTTGGAATGGTGTCACCCTTTTCCATCTTGATCTTCCTGAGTTTATCTTTGAGCACCAATTTCCTATGGTCACTGCTGCTTTGGAATAGATCCATCAAAGCCCTCCACATTGCATATGGTGTGGCTTTCCCATGGAGGCTTGAGACAATGTGGTCTTGTACTCCCTCCAACAGGATCCTCCCCGCCTTTTCCACTTTATTTTTCCATGCATCAAAATTTTCAACATCTACCACAACGAGTTTAGTAACATCATTGTCAATGAATTCCTTCAAAGCATTTTCTTTGAGTACTGCCTCCATCCTATCCTTCAAAGAAATATATTTTGAGCTGCCCTCAAGTGCATACTCCAACCTCAAGCCATTGAAAACCATTTCGATCTTGAATCAGTTGTAGCACCAAGAAAGTATTTCTGCAAATTCAAATTCTAACCAGTCACAAACTCAGATCCTACTTCACTTCTACAATTCCCTGTTCTCTGATACCATGTAGAGATTATACAACATGCATGTATATCTTGGATTCACTCGATCATACAATGTACTAAAGTTAAAGACTGAATCTCTTTTACAAATCTTTTGCGGAATTAAAAACACAATCGCTAATCACATGAACATGAAGCAAGATCAATCACACACAACACAGATAATTTCTCGGGTGTTAGTCATCAGTAATTTTTACTATCTGTATATGAATAAATATCAGTTCTATATTTCTAAAAAAAAATCATGAATATTGTGAGTTTTAGAAATCTCACTGCCTTCATTATCCTTATACCAAAATTTTCACTATTCTACTATTTTTCCATTCCATGGTTAACCTAACACTCCTAAAAGACCCCTTATGGGCTTGTGCCAATCATCTATATCCTATTTTCCCACCTATAACCTCAGCACTCTATTTTTCCTTTGCCTCGCCCCTCCACTTTCCATCTAGGGTTACCAAACAACCTGTTCCTTCCCATGTTCACCAAGTTCCTCAAACATTGATGGCCTAAAAACTATCTATGTAGGCTCTTTAGATAATTCAAGTACAATGGATTTTGGATATTCAATACATCAATTTTTCAAATACTCTATTTTTACACTTGAAGACCCCAAGTGAAGTTTCAGTCAAAGACCAAGTCAAAGGACCCTCCCACTAGGTCATTAGGCTTTCATAGGTTGTAGGGTCTTCAATGGTGTTTTAAGAACTATTTTTCCTATGTTAGAATCTAGCTCAAATGTAAAAGAAGATAAGCACATGGTTGTCCAAGAAATATTAGAAAATCTCCAAGGAGGACTTCTTTTTCAAGTTCAAGTTCTGCAAAGGGTAAATGTGAAGTTTCACATTTATGAAGGGGTGTTAAAGTCACTATCAACAGAAAATTGGCAAGGTAAAACACCTGCTCCTCAATAAATGCATTCACAACAAAGAGAGAAGAAGAAGTTTATGTCCAAGAAGAATCAGGGTTTCTAAGCCTGATTAGGCCAGTAGTGTGCCAAGCAAGGATCCAATGCAGCAAATCACATGAAGGAGGCACACCAAGGAAACCAAACATGAAGATAATTTGTTCAGAAATTATAGATAAAATAGGGAAAAAGGTGAGGTGAACTAGACATAAATGAATGAACTTGAAAGAGCTATAGAGAACATAGAAGACAACACTGATAATTTTTCTCAAGCATCCCAGAAACCTAGAGTTTCGGTAAGGTGATCATAGAATATGAAAGGGAAAGTTTGGACTCCATAATGGCAGCAAAGGGTTTCTGAAGATATCCCTATTTGTAAATATTCCAAACTCATCCCAATGACTTTTTCATGCCAAAAATGGTCAATGAGGTAAAATGAAGATCTTAAGCCTCCATAATGACAACAAAAAGGAGATTTGAAGAGATTGTTGTGTGTGACATCCTAGAGTTTGTCAAAATTGATTTTACCATGCCTAAGGATCAATGAGAAAGATGAAGCCAAGGTTTTCAGTCACCTGCCAAGCACAAGATACTTTGAGCTCCAAGGCAAGAACAAGAAGGGTTTTGAAAATACTGCTTTGAGTTAAAGTTCCTAAGGTTGTCAAAGGTAAAGTTAGCATGCTTCAAAGATCAGAGGGAAAAGCCATTTCAGGGTTCTCATAGTCACTTGTCATCAAAAGTGTTAAAAGGATATCAACAAGCCAAAAACAGTCAATCTTGTGACTCAAACAAAATTTTTAGAACAAGGAGGTGAAGAGTATCAGTGAGAAAGTTTTAGATTATAATTTCAAGGCACCTACAAATCAAAAGTGGCCAAAGGGTAAAACATGATCAAAATTTCATGATATAGGCAAGAGAGGATTTTAACGGTACTTCCATAAGACATCTTCTCACAGGTGTTTTAATAAGCTTTTCATGCCAAGAGAAGCCAGGAAGAGGTCAATCTCATCATCTTACCTAGCCTGCATACAAACAATGTTAAAATTTAGTGAAAATATGAGAAAAAAGAGCAAGTTTCATGACTCAAAGAAAACCTGCAAAAGCAGAAGGTAAATAATACCAGTGAGAAAGGGAAGTTTTTAGGGTTTTTTGTTGTGACAAGATGAGTAGATCAGACCCTCAAGCTAAAAGAAGACAATTTCATGTTTCCAGCAAGCTGCCACCAAAGAGGAAAACGTGTCACTTAAAAGCTTTCAAGTCACCTACAGCGAAAGCCAAATAAACATCAGTAAAAAGTCAAAAGGCTTGAAAACATTAGAAAAATGGGTTTTATGGTTAAATTAAAGTTTAAAGGGCTATATAAACTTTTCTAACACTTCAACAACTCATTTTGCACTTGCAAAGATCATCAAAGGCATCCGGAGGAAAAAAATATGAATTTCCGATCAATTTTGGGCAAGTTTACACGGTGTTGTGCACCTAGGCATATTCCTCATGTATTTTTGTTCTACATTATGCACATGTAGGTACGCACTGCGCATTCACCCGAAAGACCCGACAGGCTCGACAAGCCCGGTAGACACTGTGTGCCCAACACAAAACTTTGCTCGATAACTCTACCCAACCTGACCCATCATGCACGTGTTGCGCATCTGGGGCGAGAAATTGTCGCAGACCGACCCGACAACCCATTTAGTGTTGCGTCCTCTCCAACCTAAAAGCCCAACAACCCATTTAGCGCTATGAATTCGGTAGACCTGACAGGCCCCAAACCCCATGCATGTGTTGTGCGTTTGTCCAAGAGGGATTTTCACACCCCGTAGGCACTCAAATTACTTCATAAGCACTCCAAATATTTGGCAGGTGCCCTCCTAGCACAATGAGAGGTAAGTGAATGCCTTCTTTCATCTTCAAATGTATTTTATGGTTTAAAATTAAAACAAGCTAGGAACCCTAAGGAGAAAATCTAAGTTTCAGGCTCAAAAACACCATTGTTTGAGACACTCCTCCATCTGCATACTAAGATCACAGAGAGAGTTTCCTTATTGAAGGATTTCTCATTCATCTAGGGTTTTGCCTCACCCTCATTCATTCATCCCTCATTTGTATAAAGCTGCCTTTTTCACCATCACTCCCTTACCCTTTTCCACATCAATTTCACAAACAGAGCTAGGGTTTTCCACAGGAAGCAGGTATCAAATTGTCAAGAGAAGGAGGCAGTGCTAGTGGTGAAGAAGGCCAAGTGCCTAGGAGGCATCAACATAGAGGTGGAAGGATTAATAGGTTTGAACCTCAAAACACAATGGAGCTTAATGCATCTCCTATGACTATCACATGCTTCCAAAATGTGGGGCGTTTTCATTTTTGTGAAATAGTACAACAGGTACAAAGTCATCCTGAGTTGACTAGGCTCTTCATCCGTAACCTACATGAGAAATAAGTCACTCTGGCAGGGGTAAAATTTGAGTTGTCATCAGATGCCATTGCTATTGCCATTGGGATACCTAGTGTTGGTGAAAAGTGGTTTAAACAGGCCAGCATAGACATAGGCCACTATGAGCCATTCCTCAAGCCCAGATATAAAGACTACAATAAATCTATATTTCCTTTTTCACATTTTCTTGATAGGTATGCACCCATGATGAGGGTTATTATGAAATACTTCACATGTGAGGGAAGGTTTTCTAGGCTTTATTCCTACCACATAAGATTTATCATGCACTTCACTAGGGTTAAGATGTTGTATTTTCCCTACTATCTCTATAGGATTATTGACAATATGTATTATATTATGCAAAAGAGACAACCTTCACAACAAATGCAGAGCCTCTTTCACCATTATCTCATCAAGATGGTTGTGATGCATCAATTGGAGCAAAAGGGTATTCCATGGGAGGTTTTCATTTCCCATGAGGTCTTCACAAACCCACAACCTCATCCTCAAAAAAACATGCCTTCATCATCTCATCCCCCTGTCCTTACTCCTCCATCATATCCTAATGAGCATGCTTCACCATCTACACATATCCCTTCACCTCAGGAAAACCTTCCTTCCTCACCCTCTCCCAATGCATCAGGGAATGAGGAAAGTGAAAATGAAAAATCAAGTGACCATGAAGGAGAGGGTAACGATGAAACAATCATTGAAGAAGAAGAAAACAGTGAAGAGGCAGAAGAAAGTGGTGAGGAAGAATCAAGCAGAGAAAAAGACATTGATGTCAGCATGGAGGATAAAAATGAATAAAATGGAAAAGATGATGATAAGGCAGATGATGATGATGTTGACAATAGTGGTACTAAGAGCAAAAATGTCAATGAGGCTCATTAAAGTGATAAGGGAAATGATGTAGAAGCAAATGATGAAGAAAGCAATGCAAAAGACATGGAGGTAGATGTAAATGAAGATGAGGAAAATGATGAAGAAAGCAGCCCAAGTGATAATGATGATGATGACAGTGAAAACAGTGAGGCTCATAGTGATGATGAAGGCAATGTCGAAATCAATGATGGGCCACCTAGAAGTTAAGATGATGTGAATGAGGAAAGTAGTAGTGAGGATGAAGATAGCAAGGAGGTAAGCCAAGATGTCAATGAACCAAATAATGGTGACAGTCATGAGAGTGAAAACAATCAGGCTCTTAGCAGTAATGAGGAGAAAAATGAAAGTGCAGAAAATAGTGAAGGTCACAACAATGAAGTAGAGAGCATGGAAGAGGATGCAGATATTATTGTTGATAAAGGAAGTGCAGAAACAAATAATGAAGCATCTAGCAGTCAAGAAAATGAAGGTGAGGCTGACATAAATGATGCCAATATCAGTGATGATGACAGCCCAAAAGTCAGTGAAAAAAATGAAGATGCCAAAAGCAATGAAGAAGAAGAAATTGAGGCTGGTATCAGTGACACAAATATCAGTGAGGCAAAGAAAAAAAGTGAAGATAATGACAATGCAGAAATCAGTGATGAAGAAAAGAGCATGGATAAAGATGAAAGAAGCCATGAGAGTAGCCATGAAATCCATAAGGACAACAAGGATATCACTGATGATGACAACGAAAATGGAAACCATGGTGAAGGCACCAAAATGAGTAAAATTGAACCTTTTTTCTTAACCTATCAAAGAGGAATTAGGCATGTGTTTGTTGCCTCTAAAAGGCAAGGGGCCATGCCTTCCACTTTAGCCAAGCAGATAGAAAAAGGCAAAGAGAAGGTCATAAAGGAAGAAGAAGAACAACAACATGAGATTGAGCGGGAATTTTAAATCATTAATCTTGATAATGATGAAGAGAACAAGGCAAGGGTCACAAGAATGTTGCTCAAGGGTAAGGATGCCCAAATCAAGGATTTGCAAGCCAACCTAGGTAGGTCCAGGAATGTCATCCACTATTATGAGATTGAAAACAAGTATTTGGAGGCACAAAAGGCCATTTATGAGGTTAGGGAAATCATAGCCTAGAAAGAGACTGAAAGGACCAAGGTTAGGCTTGATGAAGTCTTGGGTGTTTTTGATGAGAGTAAAGATGAAGAAGGGAAAATATCTAGAAGAAGGCCAAGAAAAATGGGTTTGAGGAAGGCCTTGGCCAAGGAGAGGGAGAAAGAAATAACATTGGCAGAGTAGCCTAGTCCAATTGAGCTGCTTTCCATGGAGATTGAGTATGATTCGGAGCCTTGGTTGGAGAGGGCTAATACATACTTGGAGGATCAACTAGCAAAGACACAAAGATACCTTGGCCTTCAGAAGAAAATGGCCAAGAAATATGCCTTGAGAAATCAAATTTCAAGGCCCAAGCTCAAAAGAGCCCTTACCAAAATTCAAGCACTCAAGGAGGAAAAAGACCAAGCAAACCTTCGAATCCTAGCTTATGCTTCCCTATAGGCATCCCAAACACCATGAGGAAGATAATTGCAAAATTTTGGAAAGTTTTGAGAATTTTGGTTTTTTTTACTGATTTTGATTTTTGAATTCCTCAGGCCCAGGGCATCATGCACACCAAATTTCAGATCATTTGGAGCAATTTTGTTCCTCCAAAAGGCCCCAAAACATGAAATTTTTCACCTTTCTGCCATGTTTTCAAGGAAGGCGCTACGCCTTTAGTAGCCTTGGGAATTTTTTACTTTGAATAAGTTAATGAATTCCAATTAGAAAAACAAGGGCAGTTTTGGAAATTAGACTTGATACGATTCCCAACGAGCCATCACGGAGCTCATTCCGACATCGGGAAGGCCTTCAAATTTTAGCTACAAGGTGACCTAGTTTTCCCGTGCAGGCATTGCGCTTCGACCTCCCTACTGCGCCCTTATGTGAAAAAGTCAAAAAAAGACACTCATTTATGAAAAATGGATATTTTTATGGGATTTTGGGCAAATCACCCCAAATTTAGGTTTTAGGACTCATTTTTGCAATTATTTCATTAGATATTTTATGCCTTCGGCCTTGCATGGTCACTTGGACATAAATGACATTTATGAGTTATTTATGGTTGCTAAAAACCCTAGTTAGGGTTTTCAACCTCCAATTCAAGTTAAATAGAGCATGGAGGATTCATTGTATATGTGGGATATTTGCTGAGAATATGAGATAGACTTGGAGTTTATTGGTGAAATTATTTTTGGTGCCTTGTGATGGTGTTGGACTCTACTTTTATGAATCAAGCTCACTCTTAGGATTCATTAAGCTTGGCTAGATGGTGATGTATTCCATATTTATGTTTTTTTTCATCAGTTATTCATTATGTTTATGGTTCATTTATTCATAGGAAAAAAATAGAGAATAGGATTTGCCTTCTTCGTACCCTACTTCTGCCTACTTCCTTGATTTCTATGTTTTCTTCCTCAAAGTTTTGCTAAAGAATCCTTTAGTGCTCTTTAGTGTTACTAAGATGTTATGTTAGAATTCTATTTGTTTTCAAGTAAGTTTTATAGAATCCTTCACTGCTCTCTTAGCTTACTTATATGTTGTTTTTAAAATCTGCTTAGCCTAGTTGATATTGAAGAATCCTTCATTGCTCTTCAAGTTTTTATTAAGCTATCATCTTAGAAGCTTTTTCTTGTTTACTAGTTTGTTAAAGGATCCTTTATTTCCCATTAGCTCACTATTATCACAACTCCATGTTCATTTCACTCTCCCTAAACCTACTTAGATCCATCCGGCCTTGCCAACTTTCCCTTTGAACTATCCTTGACTCATTTTTTACACCTTTCAAGAAATTTGCAGACTCCATATCCCAATGGATTGATACTCTCTTACTCTATTAAACCTTCTTGACAACCTACCCAACCAACCAAACAAAAAAATAAGCCCTAATCCCTATAGCTAGCCTAAAATCAAAACCCTAAAAGCTATCAAGTTACATCCTTTACACAAACAATAGAGAGAGCCCTCTCTGAGTCTAGGAAGGATATGTCCTAGGACTCCAAATATTGGTTTGATGTTACCCCTATTCATTTTTTGTTGCCAATATAACAAATTATGGGGACCTAAAATAATGGTGATCACGGTGGGACTGAGTAATTAACAACCTTAGACATCCTTTAAGAACTCTAACTTCCCTATTAGACTTAGAAAATCAAGTGTTAGCCAAGAGTAATATATACTTGATTCACCATACTAGCAACATGATGTCTCAACTGGAAAAAACTCATTAAATTCTTAGTGTGTTATAAAAAAACTCAAAAAACCCCAAAAAAAATCTCTAGATTGGTTTTTGTCAATTATTGGTGGTGGACCACAAGCACATATCTTCAAAATAGTAAAAATATCCACCCGGCGACTCCACTAGCCTCCATTAGGCCTACTAACTTTACTATCTTTCATAGACTCTCTAGGAATACACTAATCAGTCATAATTTTCTAGAACCCAGTCAATCATTACGTGAGCTTAGTATCCTTGCAGACAGGTCTATTTTTAAAACACTCTAAAATTTTAGCCTCTCTGCATTATTAAGTTTGAAATCTAGCTTCGCAAAGGATTAGCACCATATCTCATCCTGGGCCTAACCCTCCTACCATAGTTGAAACCCAGAAAATATTTTGTGGAAAACTTCTAAGACCTAAGATTCAACTACTATTAGGACCATTCACAAAGCAAGATCTATCACTGAAAACCTCACATCCTTGCAAGATCCCCAATTTGACTTATACCATATAAAAAACCTTTTTTATAACTAAGTATCAAAGTGGGATAGACCAGATAGACCTTGAGCCCATAGATTTGTAGCAGAGTCCTAGTAGAGAAGCCTCTCCTTCCACTCCTCCTGATTTTCAACTTCTCCAAAACTTTGGCTCCTTCTATTTCGAATCTGCTCAATCTCAGTTTGCGGGTCCGAGTACATTTTCCACCCCCATTTACACATCCACTATGCAAACCACTCCACTTCATCCTCCACCTCCTCTCACAAACCCACCTCTCACAAAACCCCCCTTGGTTTCATTTACCTCCAATCATGGTAGCATGGTTTGCCCCATTATTTTTACCCCAACCTTTAGTGCCCATGCCTCAAGACTACCTATCCAAAATCCATCACTTCACCGGAGCTGAATCTACCACTGCACAACAACATGTAGATAGGATGAATGATGCCTTTGACTAATAGGAGATAGAAGAGGAAACCATAAAAATGAGGATGATTTCCCAAAGATTAGGAGGAGAAGCTAAAAAATGGTTCAAAAATTTGACTCCTAACAACATACATGATCTCCCTTCCCTCTATTAGACATTCATAAACAAGTGGGAGATTAAGAAAAACCGTCTCCAAATCCTCTCAGAATATAACAACCTTAAGAGAAATGTCGGGGAAAGTGTCCAAGACTATTGCACTAGGTTCAATAGTGTGTACAATGCCCTCCCGCCTCACATGAAACCTCCACAAGGCCTAGCCTCAGTGAAATTTCCATAAGGCTTTGACCCAGACATACCAACTGAGAGAGAGAGATCCCCTAACTTTAGAAGACATGAAAAGGGGAGTTGTGAGTGTAGAGGCTAATCTGATTGAAAAGAGGGCTAGGATGAGGTCATAAAATAAGGTCACATACAAATATGAAACCATGGCCTCCACCTCAGATGCGAAAATTGACAATCTAGTGAGGGTAATGGAAAGAATGATGGAGAGGAATAGTTTGAGTGAAAGAACACCTCCTAGGGAAAACCAACCAAATCCCCAAAACAGAAATAGAAATCAAAACTTCAAAAGAGACCCTCCCCAAAATAGACAAAGAGACAATGACCAAAAAATCAGGCCTTCTTTCCAAGACAACTATGTATGAAGAGTAAAGCGAGACTGAACAACTTGAAGAAAACTGTGTAAACTTAATAGGCTCTGATAATGAGGGTGATGTTTTTCTCACTAAATAAGAACAAGGTTTCTTTTCCTCAAATCAAACCGAAAAAAACTATGAGGACTCTGAAGAGTATAAATTAGGATTTGAAAATGCCATAATGGAGGTTCATAGGAAATATGACTTTAGGAGCAAGAAAAACCAAGAAGCCTCCAAGAAAAACAAACTAGAATTTGCTGTTAAAAATACCCCTGAAAAATAATTAAAAGGACAGCAGAAAACTCCAACACCATGGCTAAGAAATTTGATTAAAATAAAGACAAAACTAGCTAGAAAATGGTGACCCTAGCTGCCCTAGTACATCAACTAGTGGCCCTAGTAAAACTGCTCTAAATTACAGTCCTAATAAAACTCAGCAAACCAAGGTGGCTGAAAAGACTGTGTGAAAAAACTGATGTAAATATACCAAAAACACTAGCACCTTTCAGTTTTGAGGGTGAGATTGCCAAAATCAAAATAAGCATACCTCTTGCTGAACTAGTAACTCAGGATGTATATATGTCCCAAATGTTAAAAGCTTTGAACATAGGAAATGATACCGACACTCTGAACCTAACTGATGACAAACCTAAGCTATTGTTTGGACCTAAGGTAGAGGGAAAATATCAAGAAGGAGTTGTCCCTCCATTCTATGTTATCTTAAATATTCATGACAAAATCTTGCACAATGCTATGCTAGACTCCGGTGCCTCACACAATCCTATGCCCATGGTGGTAATGGAGAGATTATGCCTCAAAATAAGCAAACCTTACAAAGACTTATATTCTTTCGATTCAAGAAGAGTCAAATGTTTGGGTCTAATCAAGGACCTGTGTGTCAATTTGGCACAAATACCTGCTAAGAGTCTAGTTATGGACATAGTGGTTGCTAACATTCCCTCGAAGTATGGCATGCTTTTATCCAGATCATGGGGAGCCAAACTTCAAGGGAATATCCAAATGGACATGTCCTATGCTACCATCCTCGTTTTTAACCAAACAAGGAGATTGTACCGAGAATCACACATGAAATATATGGTTAGCAACCAAGATAGGCCAAACAACACCCCTATTTACTCTATCCATTCAGACCTTGACTCTTTTATCTTGTATAATGAAGATGACATAGATAAACAAGTAAATGAAAATGAGGAAGATCTAGGCCTACCACAACAGTCAAGCCAAACACTGAATGAACAACTTGATAGTTAAAACTCTAGCAACCCTAAACAACAACATAATGGCCAATCTGAACCTGAAACATAAAAACATAGTTGTTTCCTAATGTTGATGTAAATCTGCTAGAAAACTTTCATAAGGCAGATTTTTCTAGGGACCTAGATCAAAAAGACCTTGAGGATTTGCAATCCAAAGATAACTCATTATCAAGAGGTCTTCCCCCCTTAGAAGAGTTTTTTTACTTTAATAAGGTTGCTAGGAAACCAAAAAGGGAATCTACCGAGACTGATGTAGAAGAATGGAACATAGGCATCATAAGAGAACCCAAAATGATCAAGTTGTCCAAAACCCTGCCACCTCACATAAAACGGAAATACATAGAGTTGTGCAAAGGGTTTAAAGATGCTTTTGCAAAGGGGAAGGAGGACTTGAATCCATATGACACAAACATTATTCAAAACAAGATTCATCTTAAGGAAGGTCAGAAACCATTCAAGAAAAAATTGAGAAGAACAACCCCCGTCCTACTACCTCTAGTTGAAAAAGAAATAGAGAAGATGCATGATGCTAGTATCACAGCCCCATTCAGGTACTCGGAATTTTCTTCAAACCTTGTGTCATTAAGAAAGAAAACAAGGGAGTTTAGGGCATGCATAGACCTTAGAAACTTAAACACACCCTTCCCAAAGGACAGTTTCCCTTTATCCAAGATAAATCATACACTGCAAAAGGTGGTAGGTTCTAACAAGGTGTCATTACTTGATAGTTTTTCAGGTTACAATCAAGTGATAGTACTCCCAACTGATTAGCACCAAACCACTTTTACAACACCTTGGGGCACCTACATGTATGACAAGATGCCGTTTGGGTTGATGAATGTGGGGGCTTCTCTTCAAAGACCCATAGACACTACTTTTAAGGACTTAATTTTCTTCATTATGATGTACCTTGATGACATCATTGTTTATTTGAAAACTGATAAGGAATACCAAGTTCACCTAAGGAGGGTCTTTGAAAGAGGCAAAGTGTTGGAATGGTATTCAAGGAAAAAGGACCAGGGCAAACATGGAAAATTTGAAAATTTGTGGAAAGGTCCTTACATCATTCATTCAGTTAGAGGTAACAATGATTTCTTTTTACAAGAGCTGGATGGAGTAGAGTTATTCAGAGGCCTTGTCAATGGCAGGATGCTCAAACACTATTTTTGTCAAAATTCCTAGTTTGAAGCTTTCATTCATTGTACATAACATTGATTGATGAAAAATCATAAAAAAAAACACAAAAATAGAAAAATAAGTAAAAGAGGGCAGAAAAAAAATAGGTACAAACCCTACCCAAAAAAGAGTACTTCTGAAAGTGTGCAAGCCTAAATGCCACAACTAGTTGAGAAGAAAGAATCTTGTTCATTCATCTAGCCTAATCATGAATAAACATGTGTTAAATTTCTGCTGATAGGTTAGTGAAAGAAGACTTGTCAAACCATTTAATATTGACTTGTCAGTAGATTATATTAGGAAAATATTGTTGGTTCCTAAAAGCACAAATTTGAACCAAGAGAAAAGAGGGATGCCTAACAAATTCTAAATCACAACCCTCATGTTTTCTAGTTTTTTATTGTACAAAAATAATGTTTGTGTGTAGCTTGTCCATATGCCACAGCCCATGGCAAGTCAGATTTCTCAATCCTGGTTTGATCATGTTTTCAGGTTAGTAGGATAGAGAATAAATTTTGTCAAACAACTTAATCTTGACAAATGAGTATTCTAGGTAGAGAATAAGAAGATTTCATTAGTCTAATCTGAACTCTTGGAAGTGATAAGGGTACAAGTAGATAGTTTTTTATGCTTTCAAAAGAAAAAAATGTGAAGGGTTTGCCAGTCCAAGTGCACCCAAAAGAAGAAAAAATGTTAGGAAAAGGAGGATGGGTAGGTAGAACTGAGATTGAAGCAATCATGTTTTCAGATTTTTTGAGATCATACCTTCAAGAGAACATCAACAAAATAAGGAAAGAAATCTGCTAAGTGCAAGTTAGGCACTAGCCTTCAAAACTCAGAGATTTGAACTCTGAGGTCCTGGACACTTCCTGAAAAGGAGTTGCCCTCCCCAAATGGAGCCATTGTTAGTCATCAATAATTTTTACTATCTGTAGCTGACTAAATATCAGTTCTAGATTTCTAAAACAAAATTCCTGAATGTTGTGAGTTTTAGAAATCTCATTGCCTTCATTATACTTATACCAAAATTTTCACTTTTCTACTATTTTCCATTCCATGGTTAACCTACCATTCCTAAAACACCCCTTATGGGCTTGTGCCACTCATCTATATCATATTTTCCCGCCTATAACCTCAACACTCTATTTTGCCTTTGCCTCACCCCTCCACTTTCCATCTAGGGTTACCAAACAACCTGTTCCTTCCCATGTTCACCAAGTTCCTCAAGCATTGATGGCCTCAAAACTATCTCTATAGGCTCTTTAGATAAATCAAGTACATTTGATTTTGGATCTTCAATATATCAATTTGTTAAATACTCTATTTTTACACTTGAAGACCCCAAGCCAAGTTTCATTCAAAGACCAAGTTAAAGGACCCTCCCACTATATCATTAGGGTTTCATAGGTTGTAGGGTCTTCATTGGTGTTTTAAGCACTATTTTCCCTGTGTTAGAAGCTGGCTCAAATTTAAAATAAGATCAACACATGGTTATCCAAGAAATATTAGAATATCTTCAAGGAGGACTACTTTGTCAAGTTCAAGTTCTACAAAGGGTAAATATGAAGTTTGACATTTCTGCAGCAGTGTAAAAGTCACTATCAGCAAACAATAGGTAAGGTAAAAGACTTGCTCCTCAATAAAGACATTCAAAGCAAAGAGAGAGGAAGTAGTTTGTGTTCAATAAGAATCAGGGTTTTTTAGCCTGATTGGGCCAACAGTGTGCCAAGCAAGGATCCAATGCAACAAATCACATGAAGGATGCACACCAAGAAAACCAAACAAGAAGAGAATTTTTACAGAAATTATATATAAAATAGGGAAAAATGTGAGGTGAGCTGGACAAAAATGAATGAACTTGAAAGGGCTATAGAGAACTTAGAAGAGAACACTGATAATTGTTCTCAAGCATCCCAGAAACCTAGGTTTTTTGTAAGGTGATCAGAGAAGATGAAAGGGTAAGTTTGGAATCCATAATGGCAGAAAATGGTTTATGAATATATCCCTATTTGTAAAGATCCCAAACTCATCCCAAGGAGTTTTTCATGCCAAAAATGGTCAAGGAGGTAAAATGAAGATTTTAAGCCTCCATGATGACAATAGAAATAATGTTTGAAGAGATTGTTGTGTGTGACATCCCAGAGTTTGTCAAAAGTGATTTTACCATGCCTGAGGATCAATGAGAAAGATGAAGCCAAGGTTTTCAGTCACCTTCCAAGAACAATATGCTTTGAGCTCCAAGGCAAGAACAAGAAGGGTTTTTAAAATACTGCTTTGTGTTTAAGTTCCTAAGGTTGTCAAAGGTAAAGTTAGCATGCTTCAAAGATCAAAGGGAAGAGCCATTTCAGGGTTCTCATAGTCACCTGTCATCAAAAGTGTTAAAAGGATATCAACAAGCCAAAGACAGTCAATATTTTGACTCAAACAAAATATGCAAAACAAGGAGGTGAAGAGTATCAGTGTGCAAGTTTTAAATTATCATTTCAAGGCACCTACAAATCAGAAGTAGCCAAAGGGTAAAACATGATCAGAATTTCATGATATAGGCAAGAGAGGGTTTTAAGGGTACTACCATAAGACATCTTCTCACAAGTGTTTTAATGAGCTTTTCATGCCAAAAGAAGGTAGGAAGAGGTCAAGCTCATCATCTTACCAATCCTTCATACAAACAGTGTTAAAAGTTAGTTAAAAGATGAGAAAAAAGAGCAAGTTTCATGACCCAAAGCAAACCTAAAAAATTAGAAGGTAAAGAATACCAATGAGAAAGGGAATTTTTTAGGGTTTTATGTTGTGACAAGATGAGTAGATCAGACCCTCAGGCTAAAAGAAGACAATTTCATGTTTCCAGCAAGCTGCCACCAAACAGGAAAAAGAGTCACTTAAAAGTTTTCAAATCACCTGTAGCGAAAGCCAAAGAAACATCAGTAAAAATTCAAAAGGCTTGAAAAACTTTAGAAAAATGGCTTTTATGGTTAAATTAAAGTTTAAAGGGCTATATAAACTTTTCTAACACTTCAACAACTCATTTTTCACTTGCAAATATTATCAAAGGCATCCGGAGGAAAAAACTATGAATTTCAAATCAATTTCAGGAAAGTCTTCCCGGCACTATGTGCCTAGATATTTTCCTTGTGTATTTTTGTTCTACATTGCGCGCCTATAGGTACACAGTGCGCGTTCACCCAGAAGACTTGACATGCCCGACAGGCCCAACAGACACTGCTTACCTAGCACAAAACTTTGCCTGAAAACTTCGCTCGACTTGACCCATCATGCACGCGCTGCACGCCCAAGGAAATACACTACCGCAACCTGAAATGATATCCCATTTAGCACTGCGCCCTCATCGACCCGACAACCCGTTTAGTGCTACGCATTCGATAGACCCGACATGCCAGATACCATGTGCATAAACTTCACGTTTGGCTAGGAGGGCCTTTCACACCCTGCAGGTACTCAATTTACTTCATAAACCCTCCAAATCTCTACCAGGTGTCCTCTTAACACAGTGAGAGGTAAGTGGATACCTTCTTTCATCTTCAATTTTATTTTATGGTTTAAAATTAAAACAAGTTGGGAACCCTAAGGAGAAAATCTAAGTTTCAAGCTCAAAAATGCCACTGTTTGAGACAGTCATCCATCTGCATACTAAGAGCACACAGAGAGTTTCCTTGTTGAAATATTTCTCATTCATCTAGGGTTTTGCATCACCCTCATTCATTCATCCCTCATTTGTATAAAGCTTCATTTTTCATGATCACTCCCTTACCCTTTTCCGCATCAATTTCACAAACAAAGCTAGGGTTTTCCAAAAGCAGCAGGTATCAAAATTTCAAGAGAAGGAGGCAGTGCCAGTGATGAAGAAGGCCAAGTGCCTATAAGGCATCAAAACAAAAGTGGAAGGATTAGTAGGTTTGAACCTCAAAACATAATGGAGCTTAATGCCTCTCCTATGACTATCACATGTTTCCAAAATGTGGGTTGTTTTCATTTTTGTGAAAGAGTACAACAGGTACAAAGTCATCCTGAGCTGACTAGGCTCTTCATCCTTAACCTACATGAGAAACATGTCACTTTGGAAAGGGTAAAATTTGAGCTATCATAAGATTCCATTGCTATTGCCACAAGGATACCGTGTTGGTGAAAAGTGGTTCAAACAGGCCATCTTAGACATAAGGCACTATGAGCCATTCCTCAAGCCTTGATACAAAGACTACAATAAATCTATATTTCCTTTTTCACATTTGATTGAGAGATATGCACCCATGATGAGGGTCATTATGAAATAATTCACATGTGAGGGAAGGTTTTCTATGCTTTATTCCTACCACATAATATTTCTCATGCACTTCACTAGGGTTAAGATGTTTCATTTGCCCTATTATCTTTATAGGAGTATTGACAAGATGTCTTATATTGTGCAAAAGAGACACCCTTCACAACAAATGCAAAGCCTCTTTCACCATTCTCTCATCAAGATGGTTTTGATGCATCAATTGGAGTAAAATGGTATTCCATGGGAGGTTTTCATTTCCCATGAGGTCTTCACAAACCCAAAACCTCATCCTCAACAAAACATGCCTTCATCATCTCATCCCCCTGTCCTTACTCCTCCATTATCTCCTGATGAGCATGCTTCATCATCTACACATATCCCTTCACCTGAGGACAACCTTCCTTCCTCACCCTCTCCCAATGCATCAGGGAATGAGTAAAGTGAAAATGAACAATCAAGTGACCATGAAGGAGAGGGAAATGATGAAACAATCATTGAAGAAGAAGAAAACAATGAAGAGGCAGAAGAAAGGTGTGAGGAAGAATCAAGCAGAGAAAAAGGCAGTGATGTCAGCATGGAGGATACAAATGAAGAAAATGGAAAAGATGATGATAAGGTAGATGATGATGATGTTTACAGCAGTGGTACTAAGAGCCAAAATGTCAGTGAGGCTCATGAAAGTGACAAGGGAATTGCTGCAGAAAAAAATGATGAAGAAAGAAGTGCAGAAGACATGGAGGTAGATGTAAATGAAGATGAGGAAAATGATGAAGAAAGCAACCCAAGTGATAATGATGATGATGGTAGTGAAAACAGTGAGGCTCATAGTGATGATGAAGGAAATGCGGAAACCAATGATGGGCCACCTAGCAGTCAAGATGATGTGAATGAGGAAATCAATAGTGAGGAAGAAGACAACAAGGAGGTAAGCTAAGATGTCAATGAGCCAAATAATGGTGACAGTCATGAAAGTGAAAACAGTAAGGCTCCTAGCAATAATGAGGATCAAAATGAAAGTGAAGAAAATAGTGAAGGTCACAGCAATGAAGCAGAGAGCATGGAAGAGGATGCAGATATTAGTGTTGATAAAGGCAATGCAGAAAAAAATAATGAAGCACCTAGCAGACAAGAAAATGAAGGTGAGGCTGATATAAATGATGCCAATAATAGTGACGATGATAGCCCACAAGTCAGTGAAAAAAATGAAGATGCCAAAAGCAGTGACGAAGAAGAAATTGAGGCTGATATCAGTGACAAAAATATTAGTGAGGCAGAGGAAAACTTTGAAGATAATGACAGTGTAGAAATCAGTGATGAAGCAAAGAGCATGGAGAAAGATGAAAGCAGCCATGAGATAAACCATGAAAGCCATAAGGACAACAAGGATATCACTGATGATGAAAGTCAAAATGGAAACCATGGTGAAGGCACCAAAATGAGTAAAATTGAACCTTTTTTCTTAACCTATCAAAGAGGAAGTAGTCATGTGTTTGTTGCCTCTAAGGCAAGGGTCCATTACTTCCACTTCAGCCAAGCTGATAGACAAAGGCAAAGAGAAGGTCATAAAGGAAGAAGAAGAAGATCAACATGACACTGAGCGGGAATTTGAAATCATTAATCTTGACAGTGATGATGAGAACGAGACAAGGGTCACAAGAACGCTACTCAAGGGTAAGGATGACCAAATCAAGGATTTGCAAGACATCCTAGCTAGGTCCAAGAATGTCATCCACTATTATGAGATGGAAAATAAGTATTTGGAGGCACAAAAGACCATTTATGAGGTTAGGGAAATCAAAGCTCGGAAAGAGGCTGAAAGGACCAAGGTTAGGCGTGATGAAGTCTTGGGTGTTCTTGATGAGAGTAAATATGAAGAAAGGCAGCTATCTAGAAGAAGGCTAAGAACAATGGGTTTGAGGAAGGCCTTGGCCAAGGAGAGGGAGAAAGAAATAGCATTGGTAGAGCAGCTCACTCCAAGTGAGCTACTTGCCATGGAGGTTGAGTATGATTGGTAACCTTGGTTGGAGAGGGCTAATACATACTTGGAGGATCAGCTAGTAAAGACACAAAGAGACCTTGGCCTTCAGAAGAAAATGGCCAAGCACTATGCCTTGAGAAATAAAATTGCAAGGGCCAAGCTCAAAAGAGCCCTTGCCAAAATTCAAGCACTCAAGGAGGAAAAAGACTAAGAAAACCTTGGAATCCTACCTGATTCTTCCCTATAGGCATCCCAAACACCATGAGGAAGATAATTGCAACATTTTGGCAAGTTTTGAGAATTTTGGTTTTTTTCACTGATTTTGAGGGCCAGTGGTGCAATGACCTTGGCGTTGCGCTTTTTCTACAAGCATCCATTGGAGGTAAAATTTACATTTCTGGATTCATCAGGCCCGAGGCATCATGCACACCAAATTTCAAATCATTTGGATCAGTTTTGGTCCTCCAAAAGGCCCAAAAACATGCAAATTTTCACCTTTCTGCCATGTTTCCAAGGCAGGCGCTATGCCTTTAGAAGCCTTGGGAATTTTTGACTTTGAACAGGTTAATGGAGTCTAATCAGAAAACCAAGGGTATTTTTTTTGTTGGGAAAAATACTGAGAGGGGGGGGGGGGGTGAATCAGTATTTACTGTATACTCAAAACTTTTTACTTTTTCATTTCTTAAAACCCATACGCTACTTTCCTTAAGTAAACTCGCGTATACACGCAGATATCCTTCATACAACTCGCATATACACAGAGATCTAATTATGTCACTAATTATTCACTTATATCATTCCATCATTCATTCATCAGATGTTTAATAAACAGTAAACATGTGCAGTAAGAACAGAATAAACCATCACACAAAGCATCACACATGAACACCAGGATTTTAGGTGGAAACCCAAGTCGGGAGAAAACCACCGCTGCAGTTGCTCAGCATTCAATATTTTATTATAGAGAAAACATCTTACAACATATGTACTGGTGCAGACTCATACCAGTACGCAGGCACCCACTTGCGCTCGTTTACCAGCCTCTCCTGGAAGGGAGCACCAACCCCCTGACTCGTTTACCAGCTTCTCCTGGAAGGGAGCACCAACCCCCTGCTCTCGTTTACCAGCCTCTCCTGGAAGGGAGCTACAACCCCCTGATTGAAGGCTACAACCCTCAGCACCAATATGGACCACGTTTCATCAATTTTCACACTGGATCCACTCCATACATTTAAGCACAGTCAAACATCATCAACAGATAGCTATAACACAGCAGAACAGATTAGACATTTCATACCCCATACTTCAGCAAACCCTATTTTGCATACGCGCTTTCCTTTCTCTGATATCACGTATATACGCGCTTCCATTCACATAAACCTGTGTATATTTCTGTACAAATTACAGAGCTAATTTCACTGCGCATACGCGCTTTCTTTTCAGCAAAGCCACGTATATACGCGCTTCCTCTGCGGCGAACTAGCGTATGGATCTTCAACTATTACAGAGCTGCGTACTTCTTCAGATCAGATATTCAGTTCAGATTTAACTCTTCACTTCAAACAGATGTTCGCCTCATCTCAGATCTAATCAGTCCACAAACAGATCTAGCAAATTCATTTCAGATCTAGATACCCTTCTTCATCATTTCTTCATTGGTGCATCACAGATTCAGATCTATCATCAAACTGTTACCCTTTCCATTCAGATATACTTCAGAGAGAAGTATTCATTCAAGCTCAGACATCTTTCCCACGCCCTCATAATTTACGCAATGAATTTCTTCTCCTTATATAAGTTTACCCTTTTTCAATACCATGAGCCAAAACCACATTACTTCCGATGGTATTCCTGGACGGGGTCATTTAGACGAATCATTACTCAATACAATGGGTCAATACCATGGTGGTTACCCCTGGTTTTGTACTTTATGAGCGCTTTTTCCCATACGCGACTTGTCACGTTATTTCCCGCGTACATACATGACTTCTCCTAGACGAATCCGCGTATGTCTTGAGACATACTCTTTTCATCATAGATCCAGCACATACTGAATTCCTTTCTTCATTACCTTCTGTACTCACTGTAGATACATCAGATTTACATCATTTAACAAGTTCATCAAGACATTCTATCAAGCACAACTTCATCAAGTAGGTTGCCATCATCTTTATCAAGTGGGTTTCCATTCAAGGACATCACTCTATCAAGTGGGTTGCCATCAAGGACAACACTCTACATCATATTGCCAACAATCTCCCCCTTTGGACTTGATGGCAACCACGATGGTGTTTGATCACCACAACAGATAGATACATTAAGAATATAATGACTCCATGTCACTCTCCTCATTCTTTGACACCATTCTTTCCCTTTATTCAAACACCATGTCACTCTCCCCCTTTGACATCAAGGGCAAAGGGCGGATCAAAACCAACACAAGGTTTTTCTCCTCTTGTAGAAGGAAGCGTTCTGCAGATCTGATGTACATTGAAGTGACCATGCTCCCCCTGAGTTCATGCCGAATCTTCAAACATATTTTTCAATGAAGTACATGACTCTATGACCTTCCTATCACCAATGACTCATACTTACATCAAATATCCATCCAAGTGGATTTACATATGAGACTCAAATACCCAACCACAATTTGACTCAACTACCCAACCAAGTGGGTTTACACATTTTGATCCAATTACCCAACCAAGTGGGTTTACACATTTGAACAAGTCCTTACATGACTGAATATTACAATTTTACATCATGGGTCTCAACATGACCTTTTCATCAAATTACAAATATGAATTTTCATGACCAATACCAGAAAGACATCAAGAGAGATCATATATCAGAATCATCATAATGCCAACAATGCATTATACTCAACAAGGCTAGGGCTCCCCCTGAAAATGTGCATCCAAACATCCTTTCCATATGACCAAGGCTCCTCCTTAGCTTGTGAAACCTGAACACCTTCAACAGCAAGTCATCAGCAACAAACTCATCATACAGAGTCAATAATACATTTATTAACAGTTAGATTGATGCTCCCCTTGAACCTCTGCTCCAGATCTTCAGCTAACATTTAAATTCTCTTATCATCAATGCCTACGCGACTGTGTCTTCTGTAAATCACGTGTATACGCGACTTTTGTTCATAGAACCCGCGTATGGAAAGTGAAGCATAGAAATTTTCACATTCCTTCATCTCCCCCTGAACTTGTCCTTCCTGTACCTGTCTTCTTCATATCAGATGCTCTGTCAGAAATACATATAACTAGAATAATCAAATCAACCATGAGAATCATCATACATTTCTCCCCCTGTGATGATACATTACTAATCTCATAATGTATCTCACATTACTCCTTCAGTCAATAAGCGAAGTAAGCTTCAGAAGCGGATGACTGCAGTAGGGTCAGTATTCCCTACGTTTCTGACCGGTCCTCCTTCTTTCTCCAAATTTGCTTGAACTTTCTAACTGTGTGCTGAAAATTGTCCACTTTCTCAGATCTGTTCAACCTGCATTCTTTTTCTACATGTCCATATTTGTTACAAGAATAACACCTCATGTGTCTAGAGAAATAAGCATAAGAATCATAATGAGTATTTCTAATCTTCCTCCTTTTGCAATCAGCTGCTTTATGTCCATACTTGTTACATGAAAAACAATATCCCTTGAAGAAACCAGAGTACCTTTCTATGTAGGATTTGTTTGTTTGGGGCTGAAACAATCTGCTTCTGCAATTGGCTGCAACATGTCCATAATAATGACATTTAAAACATTCAACATTATTGAATGATTTTCTTTGAGAATTCATGATTGTAGGTTGACCTTTAGTTTCTTTCAACACTTCAGGTTTTGCTTTTACATCCTTTGAATCTTTAGCACTTCCTTGTGAACTAGATTCTCCTTTAACAGTTTCATGAAAACCCAGACCAAGTTTAATAGAAGGAGACCTTTGACTACTAAGAATATTGTCCAAAATCTTAGTACTATCTTGAAGCCTCAAAAGTTTATCCTTTTCTTCTAATTTACCTTTGAGAATGTTTACCTCAACTTCCAAGCTTTGGCATTGCTTCTTCATGCTTTCTTCTTTCCTTCTTCCGTCTTCTACTTGATCATTCAGATTTATAATCTCTTCTTTCAACCCTTTTTCTTGTTCTTCAAAAGTTTGTAAGAGTTCTTCATTCTTCTTATTTGATGCTTCGAGATCTTCTTTCAGAGAGACGACTTCTGCTTCAAGTTCTTTATTCTTCTTATTTGATGTTTCCAGATCTACTTTCAGAGAGATGTTTTCTGCTTCAAGTCTTCCATTCTTCTTATTTGATTTTTCCCGATCTTCTTTGAGGGAAACGATTTCTGCTTCAAGTCCTTTACTTTGATTGGATACATTATCGTGCATCCTTTTCAGTCTAGAGATCAACTCTTTGTAGGCAGATTCCTTCTCATTAAATATTCTTTGTTGATCTTTGATAACTTCTTCTAGGTCCATAGCATTACTTTCACTATCTACACCATTGCTTGCACAAAGAAGATTATCACAAGGACCCCAATCACTACCTGATTCATCTTCTTCAATTTCTGCTATACATGTTTTCTGAGACATCTCCTTGCTTTGAGTAGCCTTATTCTTTTTCGTTTCCTTTTCCCACTGCGCCGATTCTTCGTCGACCGTTTTCCGCAAGGACCCTCCTCTCGATACCAATTGTTGGGAAAAATACTGAGAGGGGGGGGGGGGGGGTGAATCAGTATTTACTGCATATTCAAAACTTTTTACTTTTTCATTCTTTAAAACCCATACGCTACTTTCCTTAAGTAAACTCGCGTATACACACGGATATCCTTCATACAACTCGCGTATACACAGAGATCTAGTTATGTCATTAATTCTTCAATTATATCATTTCATCATTCATTCATCATATGTTCAATAAACAGTAAACATGTGTAGTAAGAACAGAATAAACCATCACACAAAGCATCACACATGAACACCAGGATTTTAGGTGGAAACCCAAGTCGGGAGAAAACCACCGCTGCAGTTGCTCAGCCTTCAATATTTTATTATAGAGAAAACACTACAACATATGCACGGCGCGTACCATACGCACGCAGTACCCACCGTGCTCGTTTACCGCCCTCCGGGAAGGAGCACCAACCTCGGGACTCGCTACTCACCCTCTCCGGAAGGGGAGCACCAACCCCCGGCTTTCGCTATCAAAATTTCTCCGGAAGGGAGCTACAACCCCCTGATCGAAGGCTACAACCCTCAAGACCAATATGTGGACCATGTTTCATCAATTTTCACACTGGATCCACTCCATACATTTAAGCACAGTCAAACATCATCAACAGATAGCTATAACACAGCAGAACAGATCAGACATTTCATACCCCATACTTCAGCAAACCCTATTTTGCATACGTGCTTTCCTTTCTCTGATATCACGTATATACGCGCTTCCATTCACATAAACCCGCGTATATTTCTGTACAAATTACAGAGCTAATTTCAATGCGCATACGCGATTTCTTTTCAGCAAAGCCGCGTATATACGTGCTTCCTCTGCGGCAAACTAGCGTATGGATCTTCAACTATTACAGAGCTGCATACTTCTTCAGATCAGATATTCAGTTCAGATTTAACTCTTCACTTCAGACAGATGTTCGCCTCATCTCAGATCTAATCAGTCCATAAACAGATCTAGCAAATTCATTTTAGATCTAGATACCCTTCTTCATCATTTCTTCATTGGTGCATCACAGATTCAGATCTATCATCAAACTGTTACCCTTTCCATTCAGATATACTTTAGAGAGAAGTATTCATTCAAGCTCAGACATCTTTCCCACGCCCTCATAATTTACACAATGAATTTATTCTCCTTATATAAGTTTACCCTTTTTCAATACCATGAGCCAAAACCACATTACTTTCGATGGTATTCCTAGACGGGGTCATTTAGATGAATCATTACTCAATACAATGGGTCAATACCATGGTGGTTACCCCTGGTTTTGTACTTTATGAGCGCTTTTGCCCATACGCGACTTGTCACGTTATTTCCCGCGTGCATACGCGACTTCTCCTAGACGAATCCGCGTATGCCTTGAGACATACTCTTTTCATCATAGATCCAGCACATACTAAATTCCTTTCTTCATTACCTTCTGTACTCACTGTAGATACATCAGATTTACATCATTTAACAAGTTCATCAAGACATTCTATCAAGCACAACTTCATCAAGTAGGTTTCCATCATCTTTATCAAGTGGGTTTCCATTCAAGGACATCACTCTATCAAGTGGGTTGCCATCAAGGACAACACTCTGCATCATATTGCCAACATTTGTAAATTAGACTTGATATGCTTTCCAACGAGCCATCACATAGCTCATTTCGACATCGGAAAGGCCTTCAAATTTCGGCTGCAAGGTGACTCAATTTTCCAGTGCAGGTGTTGCGCCCTTAGAACTCCCTGCTACGCCCTTATGTGCAAAAGTAAAAAAAAGACAGTCATTTATGGAAAATTGATATTTTTGTGAAATTTTGGGCAAATCACCTCAAATTTAGGTGTTAGGAGTTATTTTTTCATTTATTTCATTAGATATTTTATGCCTTGGGCCTTGCATGGTCACTTGGACATAAATGACACTTATGAGTTATTTATGGTTGTTGAAACCATAGTTAGGGTTTTTACCCTCCAATTCAAGTTAAATAGAGCATGGAGGCTTCATTTCGTATGTGGGATATTTGTTGAGCATATAAGAAAGACTTGGAGTTTATTGGTGAAATTGTTTTTGGTGCCTTGTGATGGTGTTGGACTCTGCTTTTATGGATCAAGCTCACTCTTAGGATTCATTAAGTTTGGCTAGATGGTGATGTATTCCATATTTTTGTTTTTTTTCTTCAGTTATTCATTATGCTTGTCGTTCATTTAATCATAGGATAGAAATAAAAAATAAGATTTGCCTTCTTGGTACCCTACTTCTGCCTACTTGCTTGATTTCTATGTTTTCTTCCTCAAATTTTTGCTAAAGAATCCTTAAATTCTCTTTAGTGTTACTAAGATGTTACGTTAGAATCATATTTTTTTGCAAGTAATTTTTAGAGAATCCTTCACTTCTCTCTTAGCTTAATTATCTATTTTTTTTAAGATCTTCTTAGCCTATTTGATATTGAAGAATCCTTCATTGCTCTTCAAGTTTTTATTATGCTATCATCTTAGAATATTTTTCTTGTTTACTAGTTTGTTAAAGGATTATTTATTGCCCATTAAGTTATTATTCTCACAACTCCATGTTTATTTCACTCTCCCTAAACCTACTTAGATCTATCTGGTCTTGCCAACTTACCCTTTGAACTATCCTTGACTCATTTTTTACACCTTTCAATACCTTTGTAGACTCCATAGCCCAATGGATTGATACTCGCTTACTCTATTAAACCTTCTTGACAACCTACCCAATCAACCAAACAAACAAACAAACCCTTATCCCTATAGCTACCCTAAAAGCTATCAAGTTACATCCTTTACACAAATAATAGAGAAAGCCCTCTCTATGTACAAGAAGGCTAGGTCTTAGTACTCCAAAGATTGGTTTGATGTTACCCCTATTCATTTGTTCTTGCCAATCTAAAAAAGTATGGGGACCTAACATCGGGGAAATATTACAGCTAAAAACCCTACTACCTTCTATTGTATATTAAGCATGGCTAATGAAACAATTACATAAAAAAATCTTCTCACAAGAGCCCTCCAATACTCTGCTAATTATCTCTCACTTTCATATGAAAAAATGACCAATACATAGCCAATTCTTAGCCTCCAGACAATCTGCCTTGCTTGCACAATCCCTGATGGAATAGATCCCTAAAAGATAGGAATTCTTCCCTTCCTTGACTACGCGTATCATGGGCACTCCAATGGTTGTTTGGCTGCATGTTTGCAACCCAATAATCCTACAAATGATAGTCAATTTCCCTTTCACATAGAACTCAAATGGGTCTCCACTGGATCTAACATGCATGCAACTAATAATAGTAAATCCTCAGTTGTATGTGAGATCACTTATTGTGAATTAATTAATATTTAATTCCCTTGATCTCTCACTAGTGTATCTTCAGTTACAACTAGAAAAACTGAGTTAAAATGTTTACAACATGCATTAACTAATGCACCACAACACTTCAAACTTTGTTAAAACTAGAATTACTCTGCATGCCTCACCAACTACCTCTAACTCGAAATCAACTAGCTAACTGAATTTATCACTTTCAGTTAACTGTTTCAAGTCAGCATTGAGAATAGATTACAATTTAATGTCCATATTAGTTAAGGGATAACCAAAATATACATGCACCCAAAAATAGCACTATGGGCCCCACCATAGTCTGGGTGCTTAATTCAACTAGGCGTGGGTGCTGAAATTTTCTTGTTGAATCTCAACATCAAGTACTAGTATAAACATGTATGTATTTTCTTTGTGAATGTTGTAGTTAATCTGACTGTCTGCCTTGGGTCCCAGGAAGGCCCAAGAGGGATCTTACTCCAGCTACCACCTATGCATTTTACCCCTAAGCAAAATTGTCGACTCCGCTGGGGACTAATCCTTAGTTCTCGGTTTTTCATTTCCGAACACTTGGTCCTTTCCCTCTATCACTTCATGTTTGAATCACATCCCTTTTTGACCATTTGATGTGCTCTGTGACCATTTCATCTGCTCACATTGTTCATAACTTGCCTTACCTAACCTTAATTTTCATTTTATCCTCAGTAATGCAACCCCTATGTGTGTTCTAAACCATTATAACGTAGCACCTACTTGAGAACAATGCATTAGTCCTTCTATTAACGCATTGTACTCTTTTCTAGGCAACGTTACTTAGCCTAAACTTAGCTATTTCACCCTTGTTGTGATTTCCCAATATTTTGAGTTGCTAGCTATCAGTCTGGTTCCTGTAAATTGAATCTTTGTGCTTGATTGCTTGTTGGCATATTAGTTTTTCTTGTAGAAAAGTTAGCTTAGTTGCATTTACTTTTTGAAAATAATTTTTATTTATTTATTTATTTATTTTTATTTATTTTTATTTTTTTATTTATTTATTTTTATTTTTTATTTTATTTTTATTTTTATTTTTATTTATTTATTTATTTATTTATTTATTTATTTTATTTATTTATTTATTTATTTATTTTATTTATTTTATTTATTTATTTTTTATTTTTTATTTTTTTTTCTGATATAGTTAATTTCATTCTCTAAATTATTGGGTTAAATAGTTGTTAGTGAGAATTGGTATTTGTATATTTCATAGGTTTAAATGCATTATTGGATGTTTCTACTACATGGATGTATGAAAAAATTATCCTTGTAGAAATAACTCTTTCATTGAACTGAATTTAAAAAAAAAAAATTGCATGGTTTATGTCAGAGTCGCTTAAAACTTCATACATTCAATCCCCCTCTGAAGACTTAAATGAAAGTACACTAAAATTAATCGGTTAATAAAATCAATCAATAAATATTTTATAAGATTACACAAATATTAGTACAACCTAGGATCTTGGGATAGGAAGAGTGAGAAAACTGCCCAAGATCGCAAAACTTGAGACTACTGTCATTAAAGAGTGAAAATATTGCTACACTCATACTATTGGGACTGTTCCACTCATAACAGAGTTAAGTGCGAGAAAACACTGTTGTGTGTGAAAAGGTAGCTCACCATCGATTGCATATCCAGTGGGCATTATGTGTATTTTGGTTCCCCTCGAGGATGTTGAAACTGGATCGGGGATCCAAGTGTTCTGCCCATACAGCATGTTGTCTACAATTGTGACCCCCCTGGTAGTGTTTGTGATATGAGGTATCCATAGTTTCCATACTTCTAGGGATGTACACAAGGTGATTGGAGTCGGATGCCCTATTAACTGCCACAGACGAACCTACTCTGTCTTCGGTTTTTGGGGTTGTACTCATCTTCACGAGAGTGCTTGGCCCCATTATCTGAGGTTTAGGTGAAGCTCAAGAGTAACCGTAACTGTATATATGACCATCTCTCTCTATTTTCTATTATTATACTGGGTTTCATCTCAAGTGAATGGTAGTTATCAGACACGGTCTTACCCCTCTAGCTGCTTGATCGATTGACTTTAGAGTTCTTTTTTTTAGGTGTTTGGTTCTACTATCACCGAGACTTAATAATATATCACATTAAATTTTTTGATAAAATTTACTAGTCATCGTGGCATCCTTCGACCCTCGTCATCTTTCTAGGTGGAAAAGAGGCCTTTCTCCATTGAAACTGGGGGATTTTTCGTGTCTCGATGACCCAGATTCTTCTTTGGAAGAACAATCTCCAGTGTTGACCCCTGTGTCACACATTTATCCTAAAGATATGGAGTTTATTGAGGATCCTTTCATGGGAGGATTTGTGCCTCTTTATAATCCTCCTCTCACTGACCTGTCAGGGTCGGTGTTGATTCAGGTAGCACTAGTACCAGTCATGTCTTTGGCTACACACACATCCAATACACAATCAATGACCAATGGGCCATTGTTGTTGGTGGCAAACTCGGTTCCACCACCATCGCCCCCACTAGTTGTTAATTCTTCATATCTGACTGGAAATCCTAATAGAAATAATATGCCTAATCCCAACAAATAGTCCACAACATCTGTGAGTGGAATTTTGAAATCTTCAGTCTTTGATCCTTTCACGTCTGCTCCTATAATTCTGGCTTCATCTTCTACTGGCGGGGCTACCACAGTTCCCTTCAGCAACTGTTTAGGTTGGAATCCATGGTTGAGTTCAAACCTCTCAGCCTCTATGATGGGGGGCAGTGTTACCAACACTTACATGCCAGGGGGCACTTTTGTACCCCTCCATTATTTGGGATAATAAGGTCCATCCATAGTTAATTTCATTCCTCTCAGTGTTCAACATTATGGTGTAGGGTCTATACCAATGGTAAATTATGCGACCAATAGTATGCCACAAGTAAACTCTATCGCGTCTATCTGGGCAACCCTTCCCCAAGGTCAATTGGGGAAAGGGGGGAATTATTTCCATGAGGGAAACAAGCCTTTTGTCCCACAGTACAATAACCCTTATGGACAATGACCTTAAATCCCTACACCACCATTAACTAGAAATTATTATCAGACGAGTCCTGCATATTTTGTTGGAAACACTTTGATGGGATGACCTTGCGGTCCGATTGGTCAACCCACACCTCCTTGGTTAGACTCGGGGGAAACAACGTAATTTCAATTTTTGGCAAACTTAGACATTCCCGATCTATATAAATTGACAAATGATCCCATCTATCATAACCCACTTTGGCCTCCTATATCGCATAATATTCCTTTATATATCCCTAAGTTCGATGGGAAACAAGGGACGATATGGCCACACATATCACCACCTATCATCTTTGGTCTATTTATAATTACATAGTGGATGATAATATCCAACTCATGCTCTTTCCCTACACCCTTACAGGAAACACTGTTGAATGGTACATTGAGTTACCATGAGCTGTATTCAATACTTTTTGTGCCTTAGCAATGGAATTTCTCAAACACTTTCAACTCCCTATTCAATACGAAACCAGAACAAAACCAAGACACTACCACACACATCTCCAATCACATTCATGAATGGAGATATAGGCAGAGGCTAGTCAAAGTGCCAAACCTGAACCATCTATTATCGGAATGGTTCAATAGGTAACTCCTTCTTCCCATTTCTAAGGATGTTTCCCTATCTGGTGCGGTCACAGAGGACCAATCCATCCGTCGTGCACAACATCTAGATCTCATTTATTCACAATCTGGAATGTTGTATGATTTACTCCCCCATGCCCCTAGAAACACCAATGCTCCCGCCACTCAGCAACCTGTAGCACATGCCGACAACCTCATTGGAACAAATTTTGATGTTGTTGTAAAACAGCTCAGCGGGCATGATTCCTAGCCATTGTCGGTTGCCACTGCTGCTACCCAATCATATGCTCTTCCTACCACTATCTGTGTAGTCTACAAAAAAACCTAGCGGTAAAATAAGAAGAATAAGAAAAATATTGCTCCTTCTGAAGAGCATCTCAACACTCAGAATAATCCAAATCAGAGGAATGATTCTAAAATTGAAAAAGGGAAAGAAAAAACTACCATATTCCCTTGTAAAATTTGTGTCGATGACCACTTGACATATAAATGTCCTCGACTTCAAGAATGCATAGATTTTATCATGCAAAAGGATACTGGGAGGACCCCTGTGTTCCTACACAATCCTTTCCCTAATCCACTGCAGTAACAATATCTTATTGCAAACTTTCCACAACCCCCGCAACGGGGAAATGGTGGTTCTCATCCTTTCAGTGAAGGATCATCTGCCACTTATGTCATGAAAACTATTGAACTCCAAACTTGAGCCAAAACCTATGGAAATCTGGTCACTGATTCTCACGAACCTGCTTCGAGTTTGAATCCACCACTGCCCAACGATCTTCATATCGAATGACCTACTGTTGACCCTTTCATTCATCCCCCCAAAGGGACCCTTTTGTTGGAAATACTGAGAGGGGGGGTGAATCAGTATTCCTTTCAATTAGAGCATTAGTTAATCTTCAATTATTATCAGTGTTTGTATAATGATAGCAGTAAACAAAAGGAACACAAATGCACACATTTTTTAAGGTGGAAACCCTCTCTGGGACAAAAACCACCTGAATGATTTTCTAATAATTCTTTAATATTCAACTCCAATTGAAAATAAAGCTCTAACTTCCTTGAATCTAGAAAATCATTCTTCTCCAGCTCCCATTGGATATACACTCCAACACTCGATATTCTTCAGTAGTCAACTAAACGGAAGCCCCAACACCCAATGAGCTACAACTCACCCTAGTGCCACTCTACCACCCTAAATTTTTCACAGGCTTGAACCTATTGATGACTTCATGCACCAACATAGCACCACCATACCACCCTATAGAAGAATAAAACAAGAATAGACTCTTGTACCAGGGAAAACGGTCCACTTTACAATGATAATGAATGATGTAGAAGAAGAAGAGACACTAGACCATAACCCCAACTATGACACAACAACCTAATGATGATCCTAGACCTCCCAACACTGCCTCTTCAACTCTTGGAAGATATACACTTGTACAATTTTTATAATGATGCATTTACAATGACGTAGTACAATGATACCTTTACAATGACTGTATGCAGTGCTTCCCACTTAAAGACTTCATGTGCTGAAATTCTTGTTGATTTTCTACACCTTGATTTTTTCTCTTGTCCTGCTACCCTCTACTGCACCTTGCTTTGCTTTGTTGCCCTATAAAGTCTGGTCCTTTGAACTCCTTGACAACACATGATCTAGCTTTTTCTTCCCTTTTAGGATCTCGATATTGAATCTGGTGTATCGCCATTATTTCAGCTCCAAAATATGTGATTTTTGGTTCTGTAGTAGTACTCTGAGTGTTCTTTCCAATGCCACAGGTCTGATCCAATTTTTATTCTTCGAGAGAGAGTTATGCCCAATCTCTCAAAATGACCTAATTATGGACTGTTTCAGTAGAGCGAACTTGTACGATGTTCCACGTGTCTCTTTTTCTTCATTTGGCTCTGCAAGTGATATAGAAAAACTATAATCCATGCAATATTTACCACTTTTTACAGAATTCCAATCCAATACTCAGAGAGAGAGAGTTATGACCATTTTCCCAAGGTCACTTCTTTGAGATGAAGTTCAGGAGCCTGCAAAAACACTGACTTCCACAAATCATATCTCCACAAATGTTGTGCACTCTGATTTGGATTTTTTACACAAGCTTCCTTAGGATTTCATCTTCCCCGCATCAAAATTTTAGCTTCTGAACCTTCATATAAAAAAATTTAGAGCGCAAATTCCGCGATGACCTGTTTCAGGTAGGGAAATCCCTACAAGAGGAGGAGATGAGGATCACAATTTATATAAATTATTAGGTTGAGAGGGTATTCAAAAAGTGAATTTGGGAGGGATTTTAGGAGCTTAAAAAATATTAATTATTGACTTTTCAATGACCCATGCCACAACCCCATGGGTTTTTAGCCCACTAACTGGGGTTACAAACTTCAAACATGAATATCTATCAAACCGTGAAGAATTACGTGGCATGCCATATATCAACGGAAACATATCGACAAGCAGAAACCATAAAAAATATTCTTGACCCAGAATATAGTAATTTGGTAGGTAAAAATTCCCATGCAAGATTGGGGTAGCCCTCGGTGCTACTTTGGTTGACATCAATGACAACCACTAATCAACACCTTTGATGCACAACTCATAACACCTATGCACGTGCTTCCCAGGACTACAACATTGTAGAAGACTTGGTGCAAGCACCATCAGCTATGTTTTCACTCGAAGTGTTGCAAACCTTCCTAGCACAAAGAAAATCTTTGCTTTCGACCAATGGTGGAATTGACCCCTAGGATTCTATGCTAGCCATCTTTGACATGGAATAATGTAAACCTCTCCTTTCCCATAAGCTTTCTTTCCAAGTTCAATTTGTGTCGAAAGGAAATCCAATCCATCGCACCGTCATTGACGAAGGTTCTTTCACTTGCGTAATGTCAATATCGTGTTGGCTCACTTTAGGTTCTCCTAATCTATCTCCACCCTTGAATTCTCTCAAAGCATTTGACGGCCACACCTTCCTCCCAAAATGCTACCTTGCTAGCTACCCCATTACTCTTAGTGGGAAAATGATAACTGTGGACATTGAATTTGTAGATCGTCATCTCGACTATAATCTTATTTTGGGTCGTAGTTGGTCTTATGCAATGACCACCATTGTCTCTTTAGTTTTCTGACTCATCCTTTTTCCTTTGGATGGGAAGATAGTTTCACTGGACCAGCTATCCTTCTACACCGTGGATTATTCCACATTACTTAGCAACACTATACCCCTAGTAGGTGGAGTCCTTGACTCTTGTGTCAACATCGATACTGTATTCTAAAGGCATATTCCCTTATGGGTTGTTTTCCTCTCCTGTTGCCTGAGGTTCTGTTATCACTATTAAAATTTTCTAAACTTGGTCAGTTTATACTTGCTCCTAAGTCATGGTATTAGATAGGTTTTAAGTCATTTTTATGTTTCATAGGGTCTAAGCCATAGGTTACAAGTCTCATTTCATCACCAAATAAAGTTCATAAACCTTTCTTTACTCCTTAGAAGTCTCATACCACGTTTTGAAAACCATATTTTAAGTTTTTTTTTTTAATAAGCCACAAAACCACGTTTTCGTAGCACGCTCAGTGTAAAAAAATACTTATGCGCTACAAAAACGCTGGTCTTTTCGTAGCACAAAATCCCAAAATCAAATTACCAACGCTACGAAATTAGGGATTCAAAATTTTTTGGTTTAATTGTCACATCCATCAATTTTGGTTAAATTTTTATGATTAGGTGTCAATCCATGAATCCTCCCTCATGCATGCAACCATCCAAAGCAATTATGAAATCATTATGAGATTCGTTAGGGGTCATTTGTCATTGTTCCTTTTCAAATTTGAAAAAGGTTTTCTTATCATCGATTTTGTCTCATGCAAAGAAAACATTGCATGTATATCTATTGTTTGAAAGAGAAGCTCATGATAATAAACCAGAGCTTTCCTTAAGTTTTCAAGCGAGGAAGAATTTAAATCAAGCAAGGCTGAACCAATTGATGTTATGTCAGCAGTTTCGATACTTACTAATTAAGTGAGTTTAAAAATAATTGTTGGCTGAAGCAGGATTTCTAATCAAGCGAGGCTGAACCAAATTTTCAAGCGAGCCAATTCATCCAACAAGGAGGTCTATCACGGGTTTTTTGAAGACACGGGGTTTTCAGGAGGAAGATCATAGAAGAAAAAAGAAATCACGGGTCTGGTCACTATCTGAGAACAAAACCTGAAGTTTTAGAAGCTCTCACAAGAGATAAATCTGTTGAAGAAGCCTTCAAGAAGGTAGGGTGCTGGAGGTTCTACGAAAAGCTTCAAAGAGGGCATAATCAGGTTACCAAAGAGTTTGATATTAACTTCACAGGGTCAAACACAAAGGTTGGTTTTCTCAATTTACCAATTTCTCCTGAAGTTATATCAGCAGTCATAGAAATTCCAAGGGGGGAAGATAGATGGTTCAAGAATTTTAGGTTTGAAATGCAACCCTGCAATTTTTTTTGAAACCAGAGTTTATGGATACTGATTTGAACAAAGTTGTGCCAAGAAGTTATATTGTCAAGGATGCATTTGACAATATGCTCTACAAAATCCATAGGTAATTCACCTGCGAAGGGAGATACCACAAGGTGTACACTTACCACTTTAAACTCTTATTTCATTTCAAAGGAATAATCTCTCTAGACTTACCCTTCTTTATATTTCGAAGTCTGGCCAAGATGGCAGACAAAGTACAGATGAAAAATCAGGCATGTGAAACCTCATTATTTCATCATGGTCTATTCAAGTTAATAATTTTGCATGAACTTCAGAAAGTAAATAGAGAATGGTCTGCATTTCTCTTTTTGAGTGGAATAGGGGTTGAAGGAATAGGTGCTAGCCCTCAAGTCAAAGAAACATCTCCATGAAAGACTACTAAACCTGCAAAAAAAAAATCAAGGAGGTTTGTCAAGCTTAAGCCCAGGGAACAGGTTAAGGAAACAATGATAAACACATCACTGAATATCCAAAGGACTCCTCAATCTGCACAAAAGAAGAGAACTCATGTCAAAGAGACAATTCAGGAACATTCAACTAGTAAAACAACTCAGAAGAAGTTGACTAGGAGTCAAAGGTCAAAGGAGAAGGGTAAGGCTGTGGTCACAGATGAAAACTTGGAATTAAGAGGTGACTTGAATGATATATTACAAGCTATTGACATTGAAGAGTATCCCTTGGTTTAAGCAGATTTCATCAAACTGGATACAGGTGGTAAATCAAATAAATTGAAAACATCCAAAAATTTAGATTTTGAGGATGAAGTGTCAGAGTTTGTCTTTAAGCCTAGAAAACCCTTGACTAGGTAGTCTAAGAAATTGGAGCATCCAAACATGTAGATAGACCAAATAGGAGGTGAGGATGCAAATGTTTTTGAAGAACCCATAAATATATCATCTCCAATGCTTGAAGAAGACAGAAACAAAGTTTTTAATACTCAGAGAGAAAAGAGTAGTTATGAGGAGGTTCGAGACAAACTGAGACTTGAAAACATTGAAATTGATAAATTGAAGAAGAAAGTGACAATGCACGCTGTAGAAAGGTCAAACTTTGAGAGGTTGAAAGGTCTGTGGGAGCTAGAAAAGTTTTCAAACATTGAGTCAATCAGCAGTAAGGATCGATTCTACATATGGACCATCCCTGCAATCAAGGAAGCAAAGTTCATAAGGATGGTTAATGCCAAACTAAAAGCTAATAATAGAAGGCTTAAAAGGCAGGTTGATGTTCTTGAAATACAGCTAGCAAAGCCTGAATATCAACCACAACAAAAATGAGTGTAAACAGTAAGTGACATCTCATAACACATTTTTGGGGTTATGTGGAAAGATTTCATTTTTTAAAGTAGTTCAAAGTTGATTTTTGTTGATTATGAGAGCTTATATATAACTGGAAGGATGGCAGTAAAGGTTTGAAACTCAAAATTTTGGAAAAATCTGTGAAAAGATAGACACATCAATTTCATAGTGTGCTATGAAACTGCTGTAGGTGTCATGCACAGCGGTTTCGTAGCGTGCTATGAAACTAATGTAGGATGCAGTTTGAACAATTTTGCAAGGTTTTAAAGGGTGAAAAGGATTTTTTTTTAAACCTTGATGCTGCTAAAGAATGTATAAAGATCACAAGTGAAGATCCAATGGCACAACACAGAAAAATAAAGGTTCCAAGTGAAGTTTTCAAAGGTAAGCAGACAGTTTCGTAGCACAGCAATGTTAACAGTTTTGGCACTCCTTAAAAATTTTGATTTGGGCACAGCTGGAAGGGTGAAGTCGCATGAGTTTAATAAGAAATTTCCATATGTTTTTGAGCACAATTTGGTCAGCAGATGGTTTGAAGAAACATAAATGAAGCACTATATCTATTTTGCAAGGAGCATGTTCCTATCTTTCAGGGCAGATAAGAAGCAAATCAATATATTCTAACAGCAAGGAGATGGACATCATCAAGGTCGAAGTTTAGGAGGATCAATTTTCAGATAGAAGATTTAATGTTTAGATAAGGTTGTTAAGTTACAATAAAGAGTTTTAATCCTAGTTGTATTAGGACTCTAAAACAAAAAGTTTAACTGTCAGGTGTAATTAAAAGTTTGTTTTAGCAGTTGATAGGTGTCAAGCTAGCAAATTCGAATTTTTCTCAAGTGTTTGGAGAGAATACAAGAATTTAATGATGACTCTATAAGAGACAAGAAGTCGAATTGCATAGGGTTGGAAATTTTCATTAACAAGCATACTGTTTTGTTGTAGCAGAAACTGTGTTTTTATATTAATACAGAGATATTAGTTTCATCACTCAGGATTCATAAAGGGTTATTGATGCTTGATATTCTCATGGTTTTCATTTTTCAATTACTTGTAGTGGCATGAATGTATGTTACTTATAATTCACTGAAGGTGCTCTAACTTCCTTCATATGTTCATGAACTTTGTTTATTTTCTGTCCTATTGTTATGTTGATGCATCTAAACCCTAAAATGCCCTGATTTACATATGACGTTGATACTCATGTTTTTTCAAAACACACTTGACTCCATAAGCCCAATATATTTTTTTTGATCAAAAGTACAACCAATTATCCATTTTTATCCATTTTACTCATATATTTAGCCATAATCCTTATTTAAAAATCATAAACCCATTGAGAGATCCCTCTCAGGTTGAGGAGGGTAAGCCTCAACTAAAATTCTAGTCTGAAATAGTTACTCGGAGTCTTCTTGATCAACAGCCTATCAGGGTCTGATTTTGAGATAACAGGTTCCATAAATGGTTTCAATGATATCCACCATCTCAAATGGCTCTATCGACCCCTAGATCCTACCGGTACCTTCATAAATCGATTCCTACGGAGATCAGATGCCACTTTTACCGACTGGGTTGGCTTATCAAGCCATCCAATCAACATCTGAACCCTCCACTACTTTGGTTTCAATCAATGGTACCACACTCCCACACAATATGGTTCCTTCTAAAGATCTCCTCGATGAAGTCCTACCTTTGGACAAAGCTATTTGAGAGATTATGTCTCTAGAAGAATGACCTTGGGGTGAGTTTCACCACTGCGCTTCGATGTCTTATCAGGATGCGACCACTATGAAAATCCAACCTTTTGACCCACCTAAGATCGTTGCATATGTGTATATGAATGTTAAAAATATTGATGTGGAAGGAAACATTGGAAATATTTCTAATACCATGCTCATAGATATCTCAGTCAAAAAGGGAAATTGCATGCTTCACATCCATCTTTTAGGAGTTTTACGATGTTTTTTCTTGGCATTACAATGAAATGCCCAAGATAGATCGTTCTATAGTCAAGCATGAAATCAATATTTACGATAATGCCAAGTCTGTCTAGCAGAGGCTCGGACCTCTCCAACCTCAAAAAGTAGAAACTATCAAGATATAAGTCGAAAAACTCTTACATGCTGGTTTAATCTATCTCTTTCCTTTAATAGAATGGGTATCCATTTCAATTCTCGTAGATAGGAAACAAGGCACCATCTGAGTCTGTGTCGATTATCGTGATCTAAATGCCGCATGTCAAAAAGAAAATTATCCTACTCCATTTATAGATCAGATTATCTACGATTGGGCCAGATGAAAATGTTTCTCCTTTACAGATGGCTTTTCAGGGTATAACTAGATTGCGATTAAAAAGGATGACTAGCATAAAATCGCCTTCATTTGTCCTTGGGGCACATTTGTGTTTCTAAAGCTCCCATTCGATATTAATAATGCAAGAGCCACATTTAAAAGGGCCATGGACTATGTATTTCATGATATCAGAAACATTTTTCAAGCTTACATGGATGATCTTCCTGCTCATTCCACGAAACGAGCTCAACACCTTTCTCATCTTAGAGAAATCTTCTCTAGGTGTAGGTTCTACAAAACTAGTCTGAATCTGCAGAAATGTGTATTTTTTTTTAGTCTGGACGTGTTGGCAATATGATGCAGAGTGTTGTCCTTGATGGAAACCCATTTAATGAAGATGAAGACGTGAGATTGTTGGCATCTGCTGTCCTTGATGGCAATCCACCTGATGAAGTTATTCTTGACTTGATGGACTTGGTAAAATGATGTAAATCTGATGTGATATGATGTTTTTTGGCAATATGATGCTGAGTGTTGTCCTTGATGACAACCCACTTGATAGAGTGTTGTCTTTGAATGGAAACCCACTTGTCGAAGATGATGGAAACCTATTTGATGAAGTTGTGCTTGATAAAATATGTCTTGATGAACTTGTTAAATGATGTAAATCTGATGTATCTACAGTGAGTACAGAAGGTAATGAACAAAAGAATTCAGTATGTGCTAGATCTATGATGAAAAGAGTATGTCTCAAGGCATACGCGGATTTGGCTAGGAGAAGTCGCGTATGCATGCGGAAAATAACGTGCCAAGTCGCGTATGGGAAAAAGCGCTCATAAAGTGCAAAACCAGGGGTAGCCACCATGGTATTGACCCATTGTATTGGGTAATGATTCGTCTAAATGACCCCGTCCAGGAATACCATCGGAAGTAATGTGGTTTTGGCTCATGGTATTGAAAAAGGGTAAACCTATATAAGGAGAAGAAATTCATTGTGCAAATCATGAGTGTGGGGGCAAGATGTCTGAGCTTGAATGAATACTTCTCTCTGAAGTATATCTGAATGGAAAGGGTTACAGTTGAATGATAGATCTGAATGCATGATGCACCAATGAAGAAATGATGAAGAAGGAAATCTAGATCTGGAATGTATTTGTATCTGCTAGATCTGTTTATGGAATGCTTAGATCTGAGATGAGGCGAACATCTGTCTGAAGTAAAAGGGTTAAATCTAAACTGAATATCTGATCTGAAGAAGTATGCTTCTCTATAATGACTGAAGATGTATACGCTAGTTCGGAATAGCGGAAGCGCGTATATATGTGGGTTTGGTAAAGCGAAAGCACGTATCTGCCCTGAAGTATAAACAGATGTATACGCTGGTTGATGTGAATGGAAGCGCGTGTATACGCGGTATCAGTGAAAGGAAAGCGCGTATGAAAAGCTAGGGTTTGCTGAAGTCTGAAGTATAAAATGTCTGATCTGTTCTGCTGTGTTACTGCTGTCTGTATTCTACAGTTCTGAGTTGTCTGTATCAGTTTGGTTGTATGATTGAGCTTAAATATGTGGAGTGGGTCCAGTCTGAAAATATGATGAAACGAGGCCTGCAAATTGTGCTCTATTGAAGTTGTTTGGATCCAGTGTGAAAATTGATGAAACGTGGTCCATAGAGGTGCCGAGGGTCATAGCCTTCAGTCAGGGGGTTGTAGCTCCCTTCCAGGTGAGGCTGGTAAACGAGATCAGGGGGTCGTAGCTCCCTTCCAGGAGAGGCTGGTAAACGAGTCAGGGGGTTGGAGCTCCCTTCCAGGAGAGGCTGGTAAACGAGCGCAGGTGGGTGCCTGCGTGCTGGTAGGAGTCTGCGCCAGCACATATGTTGTAAGATGTTTTCTCTATAATAAAATATTGAAGTCTAAGCAACTGCAGCGGTGGTTTTCTCCCAACTTGGGTTTCCACCTAAAATCCCGGTGTTCATGTGTGATGCTTATGTGTGATGATTTATTATGTTCTTACTGCACATGTTTACTGTTTATTGAACATCTAATGAATGAATGATGGAATGATATAAGTGAAGAATTAATGGCATAATTAGATCTCTGTGTATACGCGAGTTTTATGAAGCATATCCGCGTGTATACGCTAGTTGGCTTCAACAAAGTAGCGTATGGGTTTTAGAGAGTGAAAAAGTAAAAAGTTTGATAAAGTCCTAAATACTGATTCACCCCCCCCTCTCAGTATTTTTCCCAACAATTGGTATCAGAGCAGGTTCTTCTGCAGAAGCTTGATCGCTTGAAGGAGATCCGTCGCAATGGGAAGAAAGCAAAAGAAGAAGGCTACTGAAATGGAGATATCTCAGAAAACATGTGCAGCAGAAAATGAAGAAGATAAATCAGGTATTGATAGTTGTTCTTGTGATTCACTTTCTGGTGTATGCAATAGTGAAGATAGTGAAAGTAATGCTTTGGGTCTAGAGGAAGCTATCAAGATCAAAGTTGAAGATCAACAAAGATCACTTAAAGAAAAAAACTTTATCTACAAAGAAATGATCTCTCAAATGAAAGGAAAGATAGAAATACTGAATGAACAGGTAGACAAATATCAAAGGTTCAATGCTTATGCATCCAATCGAATTAAAAGACTAGAAGCAGAAATCAGCGATCTAAATGCAGATCTCGAAAAAACAAACAAGAAGAATGAAGGACTTGAAGATGGAATCATCTCTCTGCAAGCAGATCTTGAAGCATCAAATAAGAAGAATGAGGAACCTCTACAATCATTTGAAAAGGAAGCTCTTGAAGAAGAAATCATCTCCCTCAAAGAAGATCTTGAAAAATCAAATAAGAAGAATGAAAAACTGTTGCAAACATGTGAAGAACAAGAAATTTGCTTGAAGGAAGAAATTTTAAAATTGAATGATCAAGTTGAAGAAGGAAAAATTGGTGAAGAAAGTATGAAGAAGCAATGCCAAAAATTGGAGGTTGAGGTAAACATTCTCACAGGTAAATTAGAAGAAAAGGATAAGCTTTTGAGGTTTCAAGATAGTACTAAGATTCTGGACAATATTCTTAGTAATCAAAGATCTCCTGCTATTAGACTTGGTCTTGGTCTTCATGAAACTGTTAAAGGAGAATCTAGTTCACAAGGAAGTGCTAAAGATTCAAAGGATGTAAAAGAAAAACCTGAAGTGTTGAAAGAAACTAAAGGTCAACCTACAATCATGAATTCTCAAAGAAAATCATTCAATAATGTTGAATGTTTTAAATGTCATTATTATGGGCATGTTGCAGCAAATTGCAGAAGCAGATCATTTCAGTCACAATCAAATAGATTCTATTCAGAAAGGTACTCTGGTTTCTTCAAGGGATATTTTTTTTCATGTAACAAGTATGGGCATAAAGCAGTTGATTGCAATAGAAGAAAGAATAGAAGAACACACTATGATCCTTATGCTTACTTTTCTGGTCACATAAGATGTTATGCTTGTAACAAGTATGGACATGTGGAAAAATAATGCAGGATGAACAGATATGAGAAATTGGATAACTTCCAGCCCGCAATAAGAAGTTTCAAGAAAAGCTGGAAAAAGAAGGAGGACCGGTCAAAAACGTAGGGAATACTGACCCTACTGCAGTCATTCGCTTCTGAAGTTTACTTCTCTTATTGACTACAGGAATGATGTGGGATACATTATGAGATTTAGTAATGTATCGTCACAGGGGGAGCAATGTATGATGACTCTCATGGTTGATTTGATTACTCTGGTTATGTTTATTTCTGACAGTGCATATGATGTGGAAAAGACAGGTACAGGAGGTACAAGTTCAGGGGGAGATGAAGGAATGTGAAAAATTTATATGCTTCACTTTCCATACGTGGGTTCTATGAAAAAAATTCGTGTATACACGCACGTTACAGCAGACACAGTCGCGTATGCATTTATGATAATAGAATTGGGATGACAGCTGAAGATCAGGAGCAGAGGTTCAGGGGGAGCATCAGTCTGACTGTTAATAACTGTATTATTGACTCAGTATCAGCTTAGTTTCTCAGTTCTAAATTATGATGATATGATACTTGGTTTCTTATGATGAAGATTATGGATGAGTCCTGTTTGCTTTTTGATGAAGAGTATTCGTTGCTGAGATGAAAGTTTTATAATTCAAAGATAAGGACAGATCATACAGAGATTGTTGCTGATGACTTGCTGATGAAGGTTGCATAAGTTAAGGAGGAGCACTAGTTCAGGGGGAGAAGCAGGTTGAATACTAATGATTGCATTGTTGGCACTATGACTGCTTATTCTTTGGTTATTATGATACTCATGCTCAAATGATGATGGTTTGATACATGGTTTATTATGATGAGACTTTGAATGAGCCCTGTTTACTGTTTGCTGAAGTTTATCTATTGGATGAGATTGGAAGTCTTATGATTCAGAGATAATCATGCAGAGTTTGTTACTATGGTTGAGACCTTTTCCCTACATATGTTACATCATGTTAAAATCTTGGTGATATTGGACCACATGGATGATTGCTTGACACATATTTGAAGATGTTGTTCTGGGAAGCATTCAAATATCTCAGAAAGAAGCTGAACATTGTCTTTGCCTCACAGAGGATCAGATCTGGTTAAAATATAGGAGAAGGTATTGGATACGCGGATTTCCTGAAACACAGTCGCGTATATACGTGAGTTCATACACATAAAACCGCGTATGTCTGATTGCTGACAAATTTCTATTTGGGGTCAGCTCTCTTCAGCACAGCTGCAGTACTGTTTAGTATCTCTGGTGGTGTTCCAGTTCTTATAATACTATTTTGATCTTTGATGTTTTGATAAATATGCCTTGATGATTGGTTGAAAATGTTCAGGATGCATAAACTAAGGGGGAGCCTTAGTCATATGGAAAGGATGCTTGGATGCACAGATTCAGGGGGAGCATTAGCCTTGCTGAGTATAATGCATTGTTGGCATTATGATGGTTCTGAAATATGTTCTTTTTCTTGAAGTCTCTTTGGTATTGGTCATAAAAGTCATATTTGTAATTTGATGAAAAGGTCTTGTTGAGACCCATGATGTAAAATTGTAATATTCAGTCATGTAAGGACTTGTAAAATTTGTAAACCCACTTAGTTGGGTAGCTGAGTCAAATTTTGTAAACCCACTTGGTTGGGTAGCTGAGTCAAATTTGTAAACCCACTTGGTTGGGTAGTTGAATTGAAATTTGTAAACCCACTTGGTTGGGTATTTGAGTCTCATATGTAAATCCACTTGGTTGGATCTTTGATGTAAGTATGAGTCTTTGGTGATAGGAAGGTCATAGAGTCATGTACTTCATTGAAAAATATGTTTGAATATTCAGCATGAGCTCAGGGGGAGCTTGGTCACTTCAGTATACATCAGATCTGCAGAATGCTTCTTCTTCATGAAGAGAAAAGGGGGAGAGTGTGTTGGTTTTGATCCGCCCTTTGCCCTTGATGTCAAAGGGGGAGAGTGACATGGTGTTTGAATGAAGATAAGTGACATGGTGTTTGAATGAATATAATGGTGTCAAAGAATGGGGAGAGTGACATGGTGTCATTGTATTCTTAATGTACCTATCTGTTGTGGTGATCAAACACCATCGTGGTTGCCATCAAGTCCAAAGGGGGAGATTGTTGGCAATATGATGCAGAGTGTTTTCCTTGATGGCAACCCACTTAATGAAGATGAAGGCGTGAGATTGTTGGCATGTGCTATCCTTGATGGCAATCCACCTTATGAAGTTATTCTTGACTTGATGGACTTGGTAAAATGATGTAAATCTGATGTGATATGATGTTTGTTGGAAATATGATGCTGAGTGTTGTCCTTGATGACAACCCACTTGATAGAGTGTTGTCTTTGAATGGCAACCCACTTGTCGAAGATGATGGCAACCTATTTGATGAAGTTGTGCTTGATAAAATATGTCTTGATGAACTTGTTAAATGATGTAAATCTGATGTATCTACAGTGAGTATAGAAGGTAATGAAGAAAAGAATTCAGTATGTGCTAGATCTATGATGAAAAGATTATGTCTCAAGGCATACGCGGATCTGGCTAGAAGAAGTCGCGTATGCACGCGGAAAATAACGTGCCAAGTCGCGTATGGGAAAAAGCGCTCATAAAGTGCAAAACCAGGGGTAACCACCATGGTATTGACCCATTGTATTGGGTAATGATTCGTCTAAATAACCCCATCCAGGAATACCATCGGAAGTAATGTGGTTTTGGCTCATGGTATTGAAAAAGAGTAAACCTATATAAAGAGAAGAAATTCATTGTGCAAATAATGAGTGTGGGAGCAAGATATCTGAGCTTGAATGAATACTTCTCTCTGAAGTATATCTGAATGGAAAGGGTTACAGTTGAATAAAAGATCTGAATGTATGATGCACCAATGAAGAAATGATGAAGAAGGAAATCTAGATCTGGAATGTATTTGTATCTGCTAGATCTTTTTATGGAATGCTTAGATCTGAGATGAGGCGAACATTTGTCTGAAGTAAAAGGGTTAAATCTGAACTGAATATCTGATCTGAAGAAGTATGATGCTCCATAATGACTGAAGATGTATATGCTATTTCGGAACAGCGGAAGTGCGTATATACGCAGGTTTGGTAAAGAGAAAGCGTGTATCTGCCCTGAAGTATAAACAGATGTATACGCTGGTTGATGTGAACGGAAGCGCGTGTATACGCGGTATCAGTAAAAGGAAAGCACATATGAAAAGCTAGGGTTTGCTGAAGTCTGAAGTATAAAATTTCTGATCTGTTCTGTTGTGTTACTGTTGTCTGTATTCTATAGTTTGAGTTGTATGTATCAGTTTGGTTGTATGATTGAGCTTAAATGTGTGGAGTGGGTCCAATCTGAAAATATGATGAAACGAGGCCTGCAAGTTGTGCTCTATTGAAGTTGTTTGGATCCAGTGTGAAAATTGATGAAACGTGGTCCATGGTGGTGCTGAGGGTTGTAGCCTTCAGTCAGGGGGTTGTAGCTCCCTTCCAGGGGAGGCTGGTAAACGAGAGCAGGGGGTCGTAGCTCCCTTCCAGGAGAGACTGGTAAACGAGTCAAGGGGTTGTAGCTCCCTTCCAGGAGAGGCTGGTAAACGAGCGTAGGTGGGTGCCTGCGTGCTGGTAGGAGTTTGCGCCAGCACATATGTTGTAAGATGTTTTCTCTATAATAAAATATTGAAGGCTGAGAAACTGCAGCGGTGGTTTTCTCCCAACTTGGGTTTCCACCTAAAATCCTAGTGTTCATGTGTGATGCTTATGTGTGATGATTTATTCTGTTCTTACTTCACATGTTTACTGTTTATTGAACATCTAATGAATGAATGATGGAATGATATAAGTGAAGAATTAATGGCATAATTAGATCTCTGTGTATACGCAAGTTTTATGAAGCATATCCGCGTGTATATGCTAGTTGGCTTCAGCAAAGTAGCGTATGGGTTTTAGAGAGTGAAAAAGTAAAAAGAATTGAGTATGCCCTAAATACTGATTCACCCCCCCCCCCTCTCAGTATTTTTCCCAACAGGACGACTTCTTGGATTCATTGTCTCCAAGCACAGGATTAGGGTTGATCCCAATAAGGTAAAGGAAATTACTGAATTACTTGCGCTGTGTTAGCGCTCAAATCTACCTCAGGCTGAAATGAGATAAAACTCAAGGCTACATCAAACCACGCTTAGCCTCGTAGCTAGCCCTACGAGGGCAGGAGAGGGCTCTCTCCGTCAATCTCGATAAAATGAATAATAAGGTGCGAGATGACTTTAAAAGGGAACTGATTTTAGGCTAGTAAAGAGATAGGTGTGTTTGATTTTTGATTTTTGGGTTTTCGCTGGAGAAATGGGAAAACAAATTTTGGGTCCGGGGATAAGGTCAGACCTTTGCAGATTTCGAGTTGGGGCGAGGTAGGTGAATGTCTTGATGCTTTTGATTGGATATATGGACAGATCAGACCGACGAGGAGTTGAAGAGGGCAAAGAAGAACTTGGATCCTCTTCAAACAGTCGAAAACATATAGAACTAAATGAATTCAAAGGCAGAGCACAGTAAACAATGGATTCAACCTCATCTACTCATTCATTTAATTTAAGAAGCATGAGTGAGAAATGGCATATATTAAACATCAAGAACTTACAGCAAACAGAGAGAAAACACCATCAAGAAAAAACACCACAAGGATCCCAACAAGTGCCACAAAACCTCTGATCTTTCCTTAGCCAAAATATGAAAAAATATGTACAATGGTGCCAAAAGTCTCCCAAGAGTCCAACCTCTCCAACCCCTGAAAATGATTGAGAAATTACATCATATAGATCATCCTAACCCATTCCCCCACCTCTAGGGGTCGAATTCCTCCTTCAGGGATCAGTTTCAACAAATTCTAATCATGGAACTACAATCTAGGCAGCTAACAACTTGCCTCTAAAAGAGTGGGAACTGATCCATTTACATGATTTTTACTTTTTTGAGAGTGAATCTTATAGAATACATAAAAGTAAGCCAAAGTTACACACCAAACATAAATTTACATCATGAAAACCCAAAAATTTCATCCACAAGCAAAACTGGTCCAAACTGGCCGAAAATCTGAGCTGGAAGTTGAAAATTCAGCCAAAAATTTAAGTGGGTCGCATGCCTGAAACAAGTGGGTCGCATGACTTTCAGCCCGATTTTGAAGTACTTCCCGGCATCCAAATTGAGCTCATGATAGCTCGTTGGAAAGCCCTGGATGTTGAATATCCAACCCAAGTGGAATTTTACAATTTGAAGTTCATTTGACCCTCCAAAACTTCTTTCTCCCAGAAGTACTTCCTGCTGGTGCAAAAGGTGGCAGCAAGGTGGTTTTTATGGTGTTTTTGAGCTTTTTGACCATCCAAAATCTGATGAAATGCTTTGGTAATGCCTGAGGATGCATAAATTACCATGAAAAATCCAAAAATGTAAAAATTTCCTTCAGCAAGTGTCCCAAAAAAAAGTGAGCATATGAGTGCGAGACCCACTTAACTGAAAAACCTGTTTTTGAGACCAAAAATTTCAAAATGACAAAATTTTCTCCGAATTTTTTCAAATTCGGAGTGAAGACCCTCCATCATGTATCTTGCCCAGCCAATGAAGCATCGGCCAAAATCCGGAGTGGATCAGGCCTTTTCCGCCGTTTTAGTGCTTCGCTCAACCTCCTCTTCAGAATCTTCATTCTCGCTTTGCAAACATGCATGCGAGCCCAATAATGGCCTTTCATGTGACGAAGCATGTCTTTGTATCTGCCATTATCCTGTGAATGTACCTACACTGATGAAGAAGGTGAGACCCCTTCCACGCCATGTGGAGATAGTACTCGCGTTGCTGATGAAGTCAACGAGACCCCTTCCACCCCGGGTGGAGATAGTACTCGTCGTGATACTGCAAACAAAGCTCTGTGACCTCTCTGATATGTTACCACCACTGGCGCACTGCTATGCTCCATCTCAGTACATCAACCTCAACGGTTGAGTCACTGTCCTGCTCATATCCTTGCTCATAAACTGAATCCGTCTCTGACATGGCTTTGAACAAGATATTTGCAATATGGATGCTCATATAGGTGCAGTGAAAGCAAGATTTTAATGTATGTTCAAAACCCAAAAAATATCACCCATATACCCAAGTAGCAAGGGAAAACTAAAATCATGATAGGGATGGCTTTGTTTTAATGGCATAAACACTACCTCTGTTTTCAGATTGCAAGTAGGTTTGACAAATGATCACCAAATGCAAATGTGTAGTCAAGCTTTAATAATGGCCAAAAAACTATCAAAAGATTGTGTTTTATATAATATAGAATATGACCATATTTGCAAAGACCATATGGAGGACAAAATGAACATGACAATGGTAGTCGAAAGGTGATGACAGCAGTGATATAGTAATAGAGGTTAAATACAAGTCAACATGAAAACTGTGCAAAACATGAAAGGGTATAATGGCAATGACAAAATGATGACTGAGGGCGTGAAGGTCACATATACAATGCGCTAGGGTGTGAACCATTCAAAAGCTTCCAAATTCTTCATAAATTGTCCATACAATTTAAGAACCCTTGAGGAAACGCTTGCATGGTGAATGTAGGGTTTACACGATTTTCTCCAAGCATGGTTAGTTTCTTCAACACCAATGACATCCCAACTACATTAAAAATACATTGGGCGATGATATAAACCTGTTTGAAGGCATCTGGAGTTGATTCTGATCAAACTGGGTGCCAAACGCAATTTCCTGAGTTCTGTTTTCAACTGGGTCGCATTTCCCTCAAGTGGGTCGCATCCACTTCAAGTGGGTCGCATTTCCCTCTTGCCACATAGTGCATTTTCCAGGACGATTTTGCAGGCCTTCCCGGTGTCCAAATTGAGCGTGTGATAGCTATTTGGAAAGCTCTTGGAGTCTACTTTCCAACACAAGTGGAATTATGCAATTTGGATTTGATTTACCCTGTAAAAAATCAAATCTCCCAACACTAGTAAAAATGAGCAGAATGAGGCTGCCTCAAGGCAGAGCGCTGTTGCAGTCAACTTTTGAAGGTCTTCCTCAACTCCAAATTGAGCTCATGATAGCTCATTGGAAATATATTTGTGTCTAGTTATCATTTGACTCATCAAGAAAGTCAGTTGGCCAAACATGCTAGGAGAAAACTTGATTTTCCCAAGGTCACTTCAGAGGTGCATTCAATTCTCCTGAGGCAACGGTATTTTTGACATTTCTATAAAACCATGATACCTGTGTAAAAAGCGAAGGAGTTGTTTTGTCCTTGGCATGTTTTGGACAAAAACCTCTCTCAGTTTTCCAAAATTCATCTTTGATTGCTCTGAAACATCTTTTGAGTGAAACCGATCCCGATGTGTGGAACAAGGGAGTTTGTCGAAATGAAGCGAAATGAAGGGGATAAGGGGCTTCTAAATTCTTGGGGAAATTTTTGGAAGTAGGGAGGGATGTTAGGAAGCATGGGAAAGTGGAATCTCAGAGATTGAGTGAGGGGAAGGGATCCAAAAGGGCAAAACACAGGCCTAGCCTAGAAAATTGCCAAGTTGTGGCAAGAAACTAGGGTTCTTGCAAAAATGAGGAATTTGAGGGATCTCAATGATGGGAAATGTTTAATAAGGTATATTAAGAATAGGGGAAGGTGTGTGAACATCAGGATACAAGTTTTTCCGATGATTTGACCATCCAAGAGAAATTACCTCCAAAACCCTAGGTGAGGGAAATGGACCTTACCTAGGCACAATTGAAGCATGAACAAGCTGTAAAATGACTCAATGGAACTTGACATGATGATGAAAACCCTCTGAATGATGATACACTTAGCTGAATGGTGACATGGACCGATATTTAGACAACTTTGAAAAGAGTGAAAACAAACCCTAGACCTAATGCCTAGTGACCAAATTTTGCTTGAAGACTCATTGAAATGACAAAATTTGACCTTGACACCTTAAAATCACTTTGTAAGAGCATTTTTGATCACTGGAGGAAGGCTGTAAAGGCTGACTGTAACATTGGCTCAAATGGGAATGGTAGCTCCTTGGAGGTGCCAAGAACGACAGATCTTTGGGAGAGCAGACCAGTGCCTTATCCATTGGGCAATGGAAACAAAAACTCAAACTGAAATGCATGACTGAAAACTGATGACTTGACGACACAAATTGACTCTCACTCAACTAAAAACTGACTCGATACTTAAACACAACCGACAAACTGGAAATATGCTCAAAGTAGAGCTTATTCAATACAACCTACTCTAATTGTGCTTTACACCACCCGATCAAGTGAAATGGAACAACCAATGCAACCATGTAAGCATGCTGGCTGCTGTTTGATTTCTTCCCACATGCTTACTGATGCACAGGAAAAGGAAAGAATCGAAAGGCAACTCCCATGGAAACTTTGAACCAAGTGGACTGCTGATAAACTTGCAAAGCATGAATTGACTGGATGACTGCAAGAATACCGCGAAAGGATCTTCATAAACATAGCTCTGGTCTAGATAATCTCCATACCTTGATCTTAAACTTTTCCTCACATCTGCGGTGCTTTTCTTTGGTGATTGCAGCAAGCTGTCAAAAGGATCCTGAAATTCATGAATAACCAAACTTTGTTGCTGATTCCAAACTGAACAAAAGTCTCCTTCATCAATCTCCTCATATGAATGGAAATCTTGACATGTGCTATGCAATGAACAATCTGTTAAACAAGACAATGAAGGTGACCTTTGAATAAGATTATCATCAACATTCTTTTCGAGCACATGGTTAGCTAATGGAGCAGAATTTTTATAACAAAAATCATCCAACACACGAGCAATAGGATCATCAAAAACTTGAGAAGACTGCTGCACTGTATCCCTTGAAACTGTATGACATCCTACTGGCTGTTCCTCTTTTCCTTGAGACATATTACGAATATTCTGCCTTATAAACTAAAATGATTCGAAACAAAAGGGTATAGAATTTTCCTGCATCATCAAATCATGTATTTCATCTTCCACACCTTCATCTGTAATCTGACCTTCAATTGCATTTGGTGGCTGCAAATCTGATGCTACAGGCTGCTCAAGAATTTCGTTATCTGTCTCATCCTCAACATTGAAATTGAAAGATTGTTGATTTCTTATAGGCTGCTCATTTGAAGATTTACTATGCAAATTCTCTCTCAAAAACTGAAATGATTCAAAACAGAATGGTACGGAGTCACCTTGTATCATTTGATCACATGTACCAGCTTCCATGTCCTCATCTGCAACTTGACAATCAATGGATTTCGGGGGCTGAAAATCTGAATATGAGAAGTTTTTGTTGCCCTCAAGACGATCCAGATCAAGACTTGTTAATGTTTGATTTCTGATTGCATGGTAGTTGTCTCTGATGAACTGAAATGAATCAAAACAAAAAGGCAAAGATCCTTCACTTACTTCAAAATTTACTGCACTTTCCTCATCATTGCCATAGCTGATATGCATCGATTGATCACTGTACTCGAGCTGCTGAAAGTGAACCTCCTCCTCACACAAACTAGCTGCTGATTCGTCTGCAAGATTAGCTTCTTTTTGGAGAACATAATCATCATCATACTGATCAAACTGAGGAAATTCATCATCAAACATACACATCATATCAACAGCTCTCTCTTTTTTACAATGATCTATAAAACAATCACTATGACAACTGGGATCAGAAACAAAATGTTTTGGATCAGCAACTTGTTCTTGAATGTCATTTTCATTTTTTACAGTCATTTTCCGCACCATCTCTTCTACTGTGTTTAAGAAAAGATCAAGCTTTTCCTCTGAAAGTGTCGATTTCTCCGGATCTATGTTTTTCATCCCTTCTTCCTTCAACCTTACCCTCAAGATCAGCAAATGAGCCTCTACATTCACTGCCTTGTTTTGCATCTCGTGAAGTGTTGCAATATTCTTTTCTCTCAGCTGAAACTCCATTTCTGGATCAAAGGCACCCGGGTAGTGCAAGAGAGCATATCTAGGAGAAGGTCTTATATCAACTGGCATCGAATAATAAACTTGGTTAAATCTAGCAGAAAATTGTTGTACTGTCTCACCTGGCATTCTTTTGAGCTGATTATACTCTTCTATAATCAACAAAAAATTATGTCCGATCATCCACCTGTCAAGGAAAACTTTGACAAACTGCTGAAAATCTGTGATGCTCGCATCAGACAGGGCTTTAAACCAACTCTTCACTTGGCCTTGCAAAGAAAGAGCAAAAAGCCTAATACTAACATCTTCATCATCAACTTCAAAAAGATCTAGAAAAGTCTCAACATTCTGCACATGTTGCTCGGCGTTGACATTGTTACATTCACCGTCAAATCTTGGTAGATATAGGTCATAATTTGCAGGAAAAGCATGAAGAACAGAAGGTAAAACAAGAGGTTTGTACCGATCTGGAATTTTACAAGGTGTAGGGGCATGTACAAGAGCTGCGAAATCAGTTTTCTTTTCTTTAGGCTCATCACTCTGTAGAGAGTCATCATAAGATGTGGGAAAAGTAAGGAGGCCAGGATCAAAGGGAAAATCAATATTTACACTCTTTGAATAGGTCGAGTGAAGATTTTGATGACCTTTCTCATACAACAAACTTTGAAAAACTTTCAGGATAACTTCAAGACCAGCAAAGAAGTAATTTACGAGAAAGCAGATTAGATCCTGAATACCATTCCACTTTAGATACCTGAACTTTGTGTAAGATCCTTCCATTTTCTCAGAGAAAGAGTCAGTCCTCCAGACTTTGAATTGGAGTCACCAAGTGAATGATTTCAGCCTTCTTATGTCTGATCGTTGTCCACCATCAACCATCAGATCTGATCTTGATACATATACTGGGGCAAGACAATCTACAAGTCGAGTGTCACATTCACAAGCTAGACCGGAGATGGACTGAAGCAGCGTTTATCTACTATGCACTCGCAGAGCAATGTGCAGTTCGAAGGCTTCCTGGCGTGAATTCAGACTCCATCTGTAGCTAATGAAACAAATGACATCAACAAGCAAACCAATTCTTCCCCAGTATGGTCGCCACTATGTTAGCGCTCAAATCTACCTCAGGCTGAAATGAGATAAAACTCAAGGCTACATCAAACCACGCTTAGCCTCGTAGCTAGCCCTACGAGGGCAGGAGAGGGCTCTCTCCGTCAATCTCGATAAAATGAATATAGGGTGCGAGATGACTTTAAAAGGGAACTGATTTTAGGCTAGTAAAGAGATAGGTGTGTTTGATTTTTGATTTTTGGGTTTTCGCTGGAGAAATGGGAAAACAAATTTTGGGTCCGGGGATAAGGTCAGACCTTTGCAGATTTCGAGTTGGGGCGAGGTAGGTGACTGTCTTGATGCTTTTAATTGGATATACGGACGGATCAGACCGACGAGGAGCTGAAGAGGGCAGAGAAGAACTTGGATACTCTTCAAACAGTAGAAAACATATAGAACTAAATGAATTCAAAGGCAGAGCACGGTAAACAATGGATTCAACCTCATCTACTCATTCAATTTAGTTTCAGAAGCATATGAAAGGAATGGCATACATTAAACATGAAGAACTTACAGTAAACAGAGAGAAAACACCATCAAGAAAAAAACACCACAAGGATCCCAACAAGTGCCGCAAAACCTCTGATCTTTCCTTAGCCAAAATATGAAAAATATGTACAATGGTGCCAAAAGTCTCCCAAGAGTCCAACCTCTCCAACCTCTGAAAATGATTGAGAAATTACATCATATAGATCATCCTAACCCCTTCCCATGCCTCTAGGGGTTGAATTCCTCCTTCTAGGAGCAGTTCCAACTAATTCTAAACAAGGAGCTAGAATCTAGGCAGCTAACAACTTGCCTCTAAAAGAGTGGAAACTGATTCATTTACATGATTTTCACTTTTTTGAGAGTGAATCTTCTAGAATAGGTAAAAATTGAACCAAAGTTACATGCCAAACATAAATTTACATCATGAAAACCCAAAAATTTCATCCACAAGAAAAACTGGTCCAAACTGGCCGAAAATCTGAGCTGGAAGTTGAAAATTCAGCCAAAAATTTAAGTGGGTCGCATGCCTGAAACAAGTGGGTCGCATGACTTTCAGCCCGATTTTGAAGGACTTCCCGACATCCAAATTGAGCTCATGATAGCTCGTTGGAAAGCCCTAGATGTTGGCTATCCAACCCAAGTGGAATTTTCCAATTTGAAGTTCATTTGACCCTCCAAAACCTCATTCTCCCAGAAGTACTTCCTGCTGGTGCAAAAGGTGGCAGCAAGGTGGTTTTTATGGTGTTTTTGAGCTTTTTGACCATCCAGAATCTGATGAAATGCTTCGGTAATGCCTGAGGATGCATAACTTACCATGAAAAATCCAAAAATGTAAAAATTTCCTTCAGCAAGTGTCCCAAAAAAAAGTGAGCATATGAATGCGAGACCCACTTAACTGAAAAACCTGTTTTTAAGACCAAAAATTTCAAAATGTCAAAAATTTCTCCGAATTTTCTCAAATTCGGAGTGAAGACCCTCCATCATGTATCTTGCCCAGCCAACGAAGCATCGGCCAAAATCCGGAGTGGATCAGGCCTTTTCCGCCGTTTTAGTGCTTCGCTCAACCTCCTCTTCAGAATCTTCATTCTCGCTTTGCAAACATGCATGCGAGCCCAATAATGGCCTTTCATGTGACGAAGCATGTCTTTGTCTCTACCATTATCCTGTGAATGTACCTACGCTGATGAAGAAGGCGAGACCCCTTCCACGCCATGTGGAGATAGTACTCGCGCTGCTGATGAAGTCAACGAGACCCCTTCCACCCCGGGTGGAGATAGTACTCGTCGTGATACTGCAAACAAAGCTCTGTGACCTCTCTGATATGTTACCACCACTGGCGCACTGCTATGCTCCATCTCAGTGCATCAACCTCAACGGTTGAGTCACTGTCCTGCTCATATCCTTGCTCATAAACTAAATCCGTCTCTGACATGGCTTTGAACAAGATATTTGCAATATGGATGCTCATATAGGTGCAGTGAAGGCAAAGTCTTAATGTTTGCTCAAAACCCAATAAATGTCACCCATGCACCCTAGTATCAAAGGAAAACAAAATCATCATGAGGATAGCTCTGCTTTAATAACATAATAACTATCACTGTTTTGATCACAAGTAAGTTTAACAATGAGTACCAAATGCAAATGTGTGGTCAACTTGGTGATAATGGCCAAAATCTGTCAAAGGAGGAAGCGAACATAGGACAGTGTTTTATCAATTGGGGAATAATAATATCATGACAACGACCATATGAAACAAATGGACATGACAGTAGCAATTGAATGATGATGACATCAGTGGTATGGTGAAAGAGGCTTTGTACTAGTCAACATAAAACTGTGCAACAATATGAGAGAGCATAATAGCAGTGATAAGATGATAACTGAGGGCGTGAGGATCGTGTATACAACGTGCTAGGGCATGAGCATCTCTATCATTCACAAAAGTTTTCAAACCTTCACAAACTGTCCATATATTTTCAAAACCCTTTAGGAATTAATGTGCATGTAAATGTAGGATTCTCTCCAAGCATGGCTTATTGCCCAACATCAATAATATCATAATCATGCTAAAAATCCATTGAACAATGATTAAAACCTGTTTGGAAGCTTTTGGAGTCGATTAGAATCGAATCTGGGCGCAAAAAATGAATTTTCTGGGTTCTGATTTAAGTGGGTCGCAACCACTTCAAGTGGGTCGCATCCACTTCAAGTGGGTCGCATGCCTCTTGCCACATAGTGCATTTTGCAGGAAGCTTTTGGAGGCCTTCCCGGTGTCCAAATCGGGCGTGTGATAGGTCGTTGGAAATCTCTTGGAGTCTACTTTCCAACACAAGTGGAATTATGCAATTTGGATTTCATTTACCCTGTCAAAAACCAAATCTCCCAACACTAGTCAAAATGAGCAGAATGAGGCTGCCTCAAGGCAGAGCGCTGTTGCAGTCAACTTTTGAAGGTCTTCCTCAACTCCAAATTGAACTCATGATAGCTCATTGGAAAGGTATTTGTGTCTCGTTATCATTTGACTCATCAAGAAAGTCAGTTGGCCAAACATGCTAGGAGAAAAATTGATTTTCCCAAGGTCACTTCAGAGGTGCATTCAATTCTCCTGAGGCAACGGTATTTTTGACATTTCTCTAAAACCATGATACCTGTGTAAAAAGTGAAAGAGGTTTTTCTTCCTTGGCATGTTTTGGAAAAAAATCTCTCTCAGTTTTCCAAAATTCATCTTTTATTGCTCTGAAACATCTTTTGAGTGAAACTTATCCCGATGTGTGAAACAAGGGATTTTGTCGAAATGAAGCGAAATGAAGGGGATAGGGGGCTTCTAAATTCTTGGGGAAATTTTTGGAAGTAGGGAGGGATGTTAGGAAGCAGGGAAAAGTGGAATCTCAGAGATTGAGTGAGGGGAAGGGGTCCAAAAGGGAAAAACACAGGCCTAGCCTAGAAAATTGCCAAGTTGTGGCAAGAAACTAGGGTTTGTGCAAAAATGAGGAATTTGAGGGATCTCAGTGATGGGAAATGTTTAATAAGGTATATTAAGGATAGGGGAAGGTGTGTGAACATTAGGATACAAGTTTTTCCGATGATTTTACCATCCAAGAGAAATTACCTCCAAAACCCTAGGTGAGGGAAATGGACCTTACCTAGGCACAATTGAAGCATGAAAAAGCTGTAAAATGACTCAATGGAACTTGACATGATGATGAAAACCCTCTGAATGATGATACACTTAGCTGAATGGTGACATGGACCGATATTTAGACAACTTTGAAAAGAGTGAAAACAAACCCTAGACCTAATGCCTAGTAACCAAATTTTGCTTGAAGACTCATTGAAATGACAAAATTTGACCTTGACACCTTAAAATCACTTTGTAAGAGCATGTTTGATCACTGAAGGAAAGCTGCAAAGGCTGACTCTAACACGCTGCAATCCATCTTATAGCTCCAACATTTGCAAGGGAAGGAAAACTTCTTACATCGCTTCATTGTAAACTATGCTGACATGATGAAATGATTTATGTGCTTACTCAATAAATTGGTACCATATATGTGGGATGATCAAGCTCAACTGTCATTTAACGCCCTGAAACGGGCACTATTTTCCGCCCCACTTCTTAGCACCCCCAACTATTCACGTGACTTTCTCCTCTACCTGGAAACCTAACCATCCTCCCTGGGAATGGTTTTGGTTCAAATTCATGATGACGATAGTGAGCATGTGATCTATTATGTGTCAAAAAGTCTTGTTGGACCTTAATTATTACATTCACATGTGGAGAAGTTATCTTTAGAAGTTTTCTTCACTTTTAGTCACCTCCGACATTACATATTGTTGCGGAAAACTACCATCATTTCTTTGGATAATCCCATGAGACACATCTTGTCTCTCCATATCGTTGGAGGAAAATATTTGAATTGGATTGTAATCCTCCAACAAATTTACTTGGTTTTCACTGCTGCCAAAGCTAAAAAATCTTTAGTCTTCGTCGAATTACTGTCGCATCTTCCCAGAGTTGACCTAGAAGAAGTAACTCATGATCCATTTCCTAATGAATTCGTTTATCTGGTCAACTCTACTAATCCTTGGTATAGGTAAATTATTTACTACCTCCAAATTCAATGGTTCTGCCCAACCCTAATGTCATACAAACTTCGTCGCATTCGTCACCAAGCGAAACACTATCTTGTGCTCAACAATACTCTATATCGTTGTGGTGAACAAGCCACCCAAAATATATAGGGAATGCCCAAAAATCAATTTTTGACCAGTAAAATACTTGAAATCACTAATTTAAAGAAATATGAGCGCCTAAGCTCCTACCTGGAATAGACGAAATCCAAAATGGTTTCCTAGATATTCCACAATCAAGCGCGGAAGTTTCACCCCTTTTCACACTCTAGAGCTCTTTCACCGAACAAAAATAGTGAAAATGAAGCTCTACATCCTTCTTATAGACATCCTGGAGGTATGAATCACTCAACTAGTTATTGAAATTGGTAAAATTACGGTATTTGTTTATGCAACTGTTGTTTTATCGAGGTTACAGGTTCTCTGATGAATTTTCAGTGTTTCTATGCAGAATTGACCATTCTTGGCCTGGAATGAGGCTTCTTTTTAGGGACTTTTTCTAGCTTGTAAAACTGAAAATATCCCTATTTTCCTTCTTCAATCTCATTAAAATACCACGATGAAGATTATGAGCCATTATTTTACATATTTTTCTAGCTCTTTAAAAAACCGAAAAGACACCCATTTTTTCTTCATTGGACTCGTTTAAATTTCACAAAGAGGATCGAATTTTTCTTTGTCTGACTTGTTAAAATTTCATGAAGAATATTGAGTTTACTTCGTCTCCTTGTACTCATAAAAAAATGAGGTATACGTCCATTGAACATAGGTTTATCACTAAATCCAGACTCAATGGACTAACTTATGGAAAAGGAACTATGATGGGCATACTATTACCCCTTTGTAACACCCGGTCCTCAACCATAACAAAGGTACCCCCTTGGAGTTGTCTTTATGATCTTTTTTAGAATCCCTAAACATGAAAAGATCATCGATTTTAACCTTCTGGACTCATTAAACCTAATTATATGGGTAAATTTTTTGACAAAGTAGAGACTCGCTCTTTATACTTTGAAATAAAATTTGGTAGCAACACCTTGAACATGCTACTCCTTAGAGAAATTTCTCGCATTGGCTTCTCGTCGAACTCTACCATCCTATGAGTTTAGCCTTCATATCCTGATGTTCCTACATTTGTTGAATCCTAACACTCTTTGGTGTTCATGAGTCTAAGCTTCATAATACCCTATTTGATGTGCCTTTTATTGTTCAAGAGATCACGATATCTACTCCTTCATGTATCAACCAAGCCATCATATGCAAAAATTATTTTTCCATTGTCAGTTTACACAATTTCTCTTGACTATCTTAAAAATAAAGTCATCTTTATCTCATTTATGTCAACTAATGTTGGACACTGTTAGGTCTCTGTAATTTATTAGCAATATTGGGAGATTCCAATCACAGAGTTAACATCATTTCAACCAAACTTTGGGATTCTAGGATCTAGCCCTCCTGAATCCGGAGAGGGATCTCTCCAATATGTAAAAATATGGATATTGTCTTTGAAAAGCTTAAGGTAATGAGATTAGGCTAGTTATGAAGGCCAAGGGTTTTGTTTTGTTTTGGATGGTTGAGCATGAAATGTTACTTGAGGAGAAATTCCTAAGTGCAAAAAGTTTCAAAAGTGAGAAGTTGCAAGAAAATAGAACAGTTTTGGCAGATAGATAGATATAACGCTGGTTTTTAGTCCATTGGGCTATGGAGTCATATCTAGGCTTTAATTGAACAACAACATCAAGTGTGATCCAAGGGGCAAGTCATCTATACCACGAGATTATTGAGATTAAAATGATGAAATGGAAACATTAAAATGTTGGAGGGGTGGAAACTGATAATAATTTCTCAGAGGATTTATAGTCAGTCCAAACAAGAAAAGCCTCTTAAGTAATTGTTTTAAAACCAACCAAGGACAGGGCTAACCATAGACTTCTTGGGCAAGTTCTTATTAAAGCAGCTTAATTGACAAACAATCTAGTAATCCACATAATTACCTTAAGAAAGTATGAAAACACATAAGAAAAACAGAGTGTAACTTAAGATCAGATAAAGTACTTTTAAACCTAGTCTGCTTTCAGTCAACACCAAGGGAAACTTTCAGAATCTGCCTTTGGAGAAAAGAATCTAGGAATCAGGGCAAACCATATCTTCACTAGTCTAACTTTAATAGCAAATAATGGAAATAACATTCGAGAACAATGTTTGAGCAAACAGAAGGACGAGGGAACGCCAACATTCCTAACTGTTTAAACTGTATTGAATCATTCTTAAATAAACAAATCTGAAGAAAACATTAAGATAAAGATTTCTCGGCCAGAGAAGGTTACTACTATACAGAAAATCCTAACCCTGTTTAAACTGTTCTTTACAGAGGGAAAATGAACAATATGGCATACATAGAAGGAAAATGATTAACAAAGAAAGAAGCACTTCACCAGTGATAAAGACCAGGATCCCAAGAAATAGCTTTTATATTGATGTCAAACCAGTTACAATCTTCAAGTCCAATGTTTCAGTTCAGCAATCATCTTCACTATTCAACCTAACTACTCTAGAGCAAACAGAGCTTCAAGGGCCAGTGAACACTATGTACAAATAGAAGTCTCGAGCTCAAGTGTATTTCAAAGTTCTGCAACCAACAATTTCTCATCTTCTTCTGAGGCATTTATAGAAGAATGAGGAGGCGATCTAAGAAAATATCTCTCAGGATAATTAATACAGGTTCAAGACTTCTCGGCCCTTTGAGGGGCTCGAGAGAGAAATTTACAGGTGGATCACTGTATTAAATTTTTGTAGAGCTATAAAAAGGGTCTCTTTCACCTCTAATTACCTCACATTAATATGTCAACCCGAGAGCGTTTTGTCATTACAAAGAGTGACTCAATCCGAGGCTCATTTGTCAGAGTAAAGCTAGTAGTACAGTGCTTAAGAAATACAAGAGTAAACGGATGCTTAACTCAAATCAAATTACTTTAAAGAAATAAATCACACACTCAGAAAACTCAATAACTTATCAGTCAAGGGTTCAGAAATGATAACCCATCCCTTCAGAAACTGATAGAAAAGGAACTAGAGCATAGATCACAAGCCTGGGAGCTAGACAGATCATGCATCATTACCACACTTTAGACTGGTCACAACAAACCAACAACTCGTAAGTAAATGAAATAGCAGTTAAGGAAGGATTGAACCAATTCGAAATGAATGTTAGTCCTAAAATGTAATGTTAATTAATAACTTAAGTCCTGCGGTTATAACCAAACTCAATCTATGACTCTTTGCAATCAAAGAACATTCTTTTCACCTCAAAGGTTAAACATTATATACAGATCAGCACTAACAACAACAATAATAATGAATGAATTATAACAACATCGATAAATTAGGAACGCACACCCATCAACGTTTTAGTATAACAATTTCTCAGAATATAACAAAGAAGAACAAAGACAACTCTGAGACAACAACTTATTACAGAGTCAAGACAATTTCTATCTGCCGAAACTTCAATGATTCAACTTAAACAGAGCATGTAATCTGAACGTATAAGCATATCAAATAATCAACTAACAGTAATGAACAAACCACGCATAAACGAAGCTGTAATGGTACAGAAGCAAGTGTCCTTCGGGGCCGGGCCCTCAGCCTCCAAGGATACACCGCTTTGGGTTAACGCAGATGCGAAGATGGAATAATCACCAGTCTTTCATTAATACATTGATGCCCTTTGAGGGGCTCGAGAGAGAAATTTACAGGTGGATCACTGTATTAACTTTTTACAATAAATATCAAAGCTTGGTGGGAGCTTTATTTTGACTTTGGGGCTCTGTGTAATGTGGGGAGTAACTTCTGCAGATATTTCTGCATTGATTACCTCGTAGAAGTAACTCCCTGGCTGCTCTGAGGCGAAATCTGATCTTCTTCAATAACTACGGCCTCTGTTTAAAAGGTTTGAGGCAACAGGTGGCTTGGTGGTAGCTGAGGAATCAATTTGCCTCAGATGTAGCGGTGGAGGCTTTCTGTCTGATAAAACACTTTAGGTTTTCTTTTAAACTATGTTTTAGATTGGGGATTAGGCTTTTGATAACTGTCTTAGCCGTAATCCCCGTAAACTGTCTTCGATCTTCATCTGTTGTGCTTTGTCTTCAAACTTATACTCTTTAACTATGTTCAAATTAAAACAGTGTCTTGTCGATGTGCAGACCCGCACTGGGCTTTACGGCATCAATACTCATAGAGTACTGACGAAACATGGAATGGAGCCCCGTGGATGGCTTCTCTTTAATGAAACGAGGGCATGAGAATCGTCATTCCCAGCCCTTGGCATTTCTTCGTGATATAATGGAAAACCATTTAGAACACCTGCATCAAACACAAAACAATTAAGAAATCCTACGAAAAATAGGTTTAAAACTGCTTCAGATGGCGGGGGAGGAGCGTAGCCGTCGGATAAAAATATCTAACGGTGGAGATCAGCGCAAAACAGGAAAAGGAGAGTGGGGAGAAGAAATAAGGCGGGGTGGTTTTGGACCGTCCGATCCGGACACGTGGACGGTCCAGATTAAATCGGAAGGTCGCAATCGGGGGGTAAACAAAAATGGACGCGATTGAAAAACTCCGATGCGATTGCGCGATCGGGAGGGTCAAAGCGATTGAGCGATGACCGTTGATCTAAGGATCAGATCAATGGTGGGAAACGAATCGGCGAGTTTTGAAACGGCGGCAAGACTTGTGATCGGAGGGAATAAGGACCGTTGGATCTTCGAAGGCGGAGAGGAGATCAACGGCGGACAACCAATCGGGGATCGTCAATCGGGAGTGAAATAAAAACTCATGCGATTTAAAAGTTTGCGATGTGATTGAGCGTAGGCCGTCGATCTGAGGACCAGATCAACGGCGGGGAATGAATCGGAGGGATCGCAATCGGAGGGGAGAAACAAAGGGCGCGATTGGAAAACGCCGATGCGATTGAGCGCAGGCCGTCGATCTGAGGACCAGATCAACGGCGGGGAATGAATCGGAGGGATCGCAATCGGAGGGGAGAAATAAAGGGCGCGATTGGAAAACGCCGATGCGATTGAGCGATGGCCTTTCGATCGGCGGTGATCGACGGTGGAGATGGAACAGGGGGAAAACCTTTCATTCATATGAAAACCAAAGTTTTTAATAAAAACAAGTAAAAATGGGTCGGGCGGAAAAAATATATAAGTAAAGGGAAAAGGCGCCCGATTGCGGGGCCAGCGGTTTTCACAGAATGTAATATGCCCGGGAGTATAAAGACAAGGGCCAATCGCAATCGGGCCATTGAGCCTGGTCTTTCCGATCAACCCATTGTGTTGTTTCCGATTGCGATTGCGCGTTTGGCTCTTTTCAATCAACCCATTTATATTTATCACGTGATTTTAAGTTTTTAATTTAAAACTTCGGGAAGTGGGTTTTTGGGTTTATAAAGGAAATCTGTACTTGGGAATGGAATATTACAAGCTTTAAGCGCCAAGGCAGGCTCTATGGTTATATGAGAAAATAATATGATCGAGGGTTTTATATGAAAGGCTAATCGCAATCGGAGTTTTGTAATGGTTCAAAGACATGCACCCTTGGATATTTGCGATGCGATTAGCGCCGAAAAGCTTTGGCGTTTGGTTTTGACACATGGGCATGTGGGGGGAAGTGGTTTAGGACTTAGCCCAAGGGGCTTAGGTCCATAGCAATAAAACTTTGTTTTTTACGAAAAATTTCAAGGTTTTAAATGGATTTGGGGGTTTCGGCACAGCTCAAGAAGAAGTTTTAAACCATGTCAGGAGGATTTTCACGAATGGAGGGAGAAACTTATGAAAAGTAGAGGAATAATATGGAGAAAAAAGGGGGAGAAAATGAAGGTTAGCTATGAGTGGGAGAAAGGGGAAAAATGATGGTTTCTTCAGCAGTTTCTTACAGGAAATCAGCAGAATTAATAGGAATAGTAATGAGGATTTGGGACAGAGGCATGAGGCCTTAAAGAGACTTCAAGAGCCAACAAATTTTTAGTGATAAAATTTGTTCCTTGGAGGCTCAAAAAAGATCTTAGCCACCTTTTGGTATAACAAAATATTATAGGTGGGCTACTGTATGACATGGATGATTACACTTAATGACATGGATTATTGGTGGAGGCCACACTTGGAGCCCTAATGAAGATTCCCTAACCTTTATCCTAGTCCCAATGACCTTATGCATGAAGAATCATAAAAACCCTAAGGTATGTACTATAACTCTTGAACAGACAAAGAAAATTATTTTTTGACATCTTGAAGACATCATACTACAATGACTCCTTCACCAACTTATAGAGGACTCCTTTCCCTTTCTAATGAGCCCTCACTCACCCTCTAACTCCCCTTATTCTAGGAGAAAATGAGTTTTTAAGATGATATATCATATTATTTCCCCTAGCTAACCTAAGCCTACCTATCTAAGTCAGATTTACCACATGAGACATGTCCCTTAATTTATAGTTGAAAAGCACTATAAATATGTGTAAATAATTCATTTCTATCATCAATTCGGTGAAGATAATTTAGAGTAAATGATAGAAAGTGTAGTTCACACCTCGTAAACTAAAGGAGGCTAAGGAAGGATTGCTTAAGGCTTAAAAATGTTTGATCATCCTGAAACTAAAGAACTGAATTTTTCAAGAACAAGTCCTCGGATCAGTTAACACTAAGACCTATTGTATCCCTATATTGAGGCTTGATCTGTTGAGTGAATACACCATACTTATGACCTTTTTATTGAAGTCCTTGAATCAGTTAATAATCATACTTGTTGCAAACCTGTATTGAGGCTTTATCTATTGAGTGAAGACATCATACTTCAAACATATTTATTGCAATGTCAGACCAAGAATAAGCTATAGTATTTCGCTATATTTACTATGGTGAACATCTAATCTCGAGCTATCTCTTATAATTATATCCTCATTCACTCTATATGATGTCCCGTCCAATTGTTCTCCGTTTAGTGCATCGGTGACACACACATCATGTGTGGCTGTATGTGGAAGAATTCGGAAGAATGAAACTCATAGTATATGTTGTTTGGAATGTTGGAGTATTTTTGTAAAAGTGGGCATAGGGGTGGTTGATGACCAATGCTTTTTCATATTTCACAGTATTCAGTTGCGACCTGATTCTGTTGCGCAGGGAACCCTGAGAAGTGGGGTTGCGGTGGATATAGCCCTTTAGTGTTTATCTACGCAACTCCCTGTTACTGAAGCCCCCGTATTCTGTCCCCGCAACCTCAGACATTCGGTGACCATGTGTCCCTCCATCAGACAATGCGTACACCACACATTGGGTCTTGCAGGTTGTATTAGATGAATGTCTTTCAACTTTTCTGTTAGAATAGCTATCTGATTTTGTAACCCCAGTATGGAAGGGTCTTGAGCTGCTGCCCCTCCTTCGAATTCCTGTGGATACCCCGTCATAGCCTTTATCTTCATAACTTGCTCCAATGCATCTTGTAATGTATCAATCTTCTGTTGTGTTAGAGGAGTTCTCGTTAACAGAAGAAGGGCCTTGATAATCCAATATCTCTGATGATTCGAATCAATTGGGTAACTCAGTTTTCCAATCACGTCCTTGAACCTTCTCATCATATCCCATGCAGTTTCACCTTCTCGTTGTTTAATATCCCACATCTCTGATAAACCCTACTGATCTGTCTGAGATAGCTTAAATTCTTTGATAAATTATTTCTTTACATCATCTATCATTGGGTTTGGATGAGCTTCATACCATTTAATGAACCAACGAAGAGCTCTCTCTCTTAGAGTTGTTTGGAACTTGATCAACTTAATTGCCTCGGGTGTCTACCAAGCCCTCCATATGGCTTCGGAGAGAGACCAGTGCTGCTCCACATCCTCATTGCCCCTCCCAGAGAACTCTGGGTATTAGGTAAAGGATCTTGCCATATTTCTTTCTGTGGGTCGTATTAGAATAAAACCTCTATTCCCTGGCTGTGAAATTGTATTACTAGAACTATTGCTCGTAGATATTGTTGATGTAGCTTGAACACTCTTCAACTTTCTAAACTCTCGTAACTTAACAAAAATTTCACCTAATGGCTGATAGAGTACCAAGGGAAGGTTGGCACTAGAGCTACATGAATTTTGGGGAATAGAGTTACCTTGAGTTATGGGTGCCAACCCCTCTCAGAATAGTTGCTCCATTGCAACATGCAACTCCACATCGGATGTCTCCTCGGGGCGTGCGTCCTCCACGTCGGAATTTTCTTCCTTTTCTCTTTGGGCTGGGCTCCTATACACTTGCCTAACTTCCTTGATGGTCCCTCCTATTCCTTAGGATCCTGTTTGACCTTCCATCTCCTTTTTCATCTGTGGCGCCTTCTCCTTGTCCTGTCAACTACTTTCGTACTTCTCTAACTCCTTCATCACCCTTTCCTAACAGTTCTCATCATTCTACGCCCTCTAATGTGATCGTCGCTCTCTCAACCTACTGGAGGTCTCGGCATCCATATCCCTATTCCCCTTTCCAAATTTCTGGTAGAATATCTCCCTCAGCTCCTTCCCCTAGTAATGGAGGTTTAAGTCTCCATCTCAGATTTTTAAAATTCCATAAATCCCTCGTTTACCATTAAAGCTTTGATCCACAAAGGAAGTTCCTTTAACAACTCTCCCCACAATTCGGATTTGAATACATCCTTTTCTTTTGAGAAGGACTGGTAACACTCAACCACTAATTCAAATATATATCCTTCCAAGGTAGATTGTACCCAGAAATATACAGCTCGAGTCAAATCGGTATCTAACCGATGGAGTGCTACCAGATCCACGTGTAACCACTTGCGAAAAATCTTACGCGACCCTCCTTGGACTGTCTTGACTTGTAGTCTCTGCAACCAATTATAGAGTTCCTCTGGAAACTTTCCCCAAAAAATTTCGTAGAGGTCACTCACAGATTTAGAGAACAAAACTCAATCCTTAACAATTTTTTTTTTGTCTCAACTCAGCTTGTTGTGGTATGAACTGATCTAAGTGGTTATCCCACCAGCATCATATTTCCCTCTCGAAGATCTATGATACCATGATCTAGCTCCCAAATGAAATTTCAGGTCCCGGCAATGGAACCATTTGTTGGCGAGAAAGAAGGTCTCTGAGTAAGACCCGGGTTCAGGAGAGAGGCCAACAAGGTTTCCGCAGTAGTCTAGCACAACACTGACATTTTCACCCTACTTTGAAGAGTAGAGAGTCTCACCCGAGGTGTACAGTGACCTTAGTAAAGTTAGGAATATATCAGATATCGACCGATCATAGCTATAGAGAAAAATAGAAACAATTGGGAACCACAAATAGATTTAGCTACCTTGCACAAGATACTACTCATCAAGCATAAGCGGGCAATACATTCATCATAACCAAATGCTTAACACAAAACTTAGAACATCAAACACAAGTAGAAGTATATTTCATTATCAATAGCAGACAGTTACATTACTCCTCTGAGTTGATTATAGGAGGGCAGATTACAACAGTTACAGAATAGAACAAAACAAAAATGAACAGAACAAAACAGAGCTCTCCTGTGACTCTCTTCCTTAGCCCTCTACTATACTAACCTCCTGTCTACGCTGGCTGATTCCCTATTTGTTCCTTTGCCAATGTGACTGTTAGTTTTCCCTCTTTTCCTACTTTGTTTTTTGCCGCATCTCCCTGATCACTGGGAGTTTTGCTGCCTGTCCTTGTCGCTCATCCTTGCCATCTGTGCTGGTTTTCCACAACTGTCGCGCCACCTGTTCACCAGCTCTCCACAATCATGACAGCTCCATGCCTACCATGGTTACGCTCCGCCACCTGTTCTCCGCAACTCAAAACTGTTTCATTTTCAAACAAGGGCCCTAACACATAAACAGAATCTCGATACTCCTGTTACTTCTAACCCAGTCACCCTTCTGAGAAGAACTGACGGAAGGCAACGTAACAAAGTAAAATGAATAGCTTACTGGGTGAAAACAAAAACACAGATAGCCTCCCCCTATGGAATTTACATCATTAATAGCCATATAGGTGGTTTCCCAATCCAGACTTGATGAATTCAAGGAATGCACAGAATGACCAGCATGCAAATTTGAAAAACTTGGCCAATTCGCAGTAAAATGATACACAGCTTTGGCTTTACAATTCCCCGCCCTAACTATGTTTAACATGCAGGACATGCAAAAGAGGACATTCGCAGATAAGGACCTACAACCACCTTTTATAATTCCTACCAGGCCACGACGACTCATACTACCATCATAATCTTCATTAAACAAACTAATTCGAACCAAGTCTATTGTAGTAACTAACAGTATTGCAGACCAAGTAAATGTAATCGAGAAAAATGAGAATTTTCCTTCGCATGCATCGATAAGTAGAAACTCATTTCATCTTTATGGTGAATGGTGAATTGGGTACATACCAATTCACAACTGCAGGCCTCCGACAACGTGTGTAAATTTGGCAAGGCTGCTCGCGCCAGAAACCAGAGAACATAACCATGCACTGAGCAACAACTTTTTAGAGAATGAACTGCCAAGGAATAACCCAGAGCGATTTAATGCCCTGTGTAACTGGACCCCAGTGGCCCACTTTCCAACCTTGCTCTAACAACCCACCTGGCTCGCTGGGTTATTATCCATACCAATTTAATTTTGTCATAATGATGCATTGGGGGATTCGTCCTCTCCTCGTCGGTTGTGTTTCGCATGTTGCTGCATGTGAGCGCCACATACACATACTCCTCCACCGCAACATGGCTCTGCCACTGCCAGTTGGCACCCCGATCGAGAGCTATTTAGATTTATTATCATATGCAACATATAAATATATAGGCTAATGTAATTCATAACATAGAATTTAGTGGATTTCCATTTATTCCAATCATACATTTATTTATTGTTGAGAAAGTATATCACTACATTACAATGTATTCTTGTTTAGCATGATATTCTCTTTAATTTAGTACCCCTTTGATAAACATGCTAAAATTAATAATTACCTTCTGTTATAAATGCTTACCTTCCTTGCAATGAGAAAACACATCAAAACTAATGCAGAGTACTTTAAAAATTCCATGTTCGCCACTTGTACAAAATTTCCATCAAAAGTAATGCTTGCTTAAATATTTATAATAATATAAAGCTTCCTTAATATTTATAAGGAAAATATTTAAAAATACAATTAATATGATATAATATTTTGACACAAAATAATTTATGTATAGTAAAAATTAACTCTTAATCTATCACAATACATAAATTAAAAAACAACGTTTTAATAAAATCTATTACTCTTACATTTAAAAACCATATAATTGAATCCCTGCCTTGCATTAAAATAACGCTTTATTTTGATGTTCTGTTTAATTTAGCAACACTTTTATAAACATGCCGTAAAACTTTAATTACATTATGTTATAAATAATTAACTTCTTTTTGATAACCCAAAAGAAAATCAAAACTAACGCAGAGTACTCGAAAAATTGCATATTCGCCACTTCCGCAACATTTCCATCCATATTATTTCTATGCTTATGTTACTTTCCTCTCATTAGAGGATAGTCAATAGTGAATTTAGAATTGTACGGAAATTGATCCCGAGTTATTTCTATCTGAGTTGTTTTTAGTGCGACTTTTTGAAGTTTCTGCCAGAATTCGGTGAAATTTTTTGAAGTAAAATCTTGGTTTTTGTTATTCAAACTGGTTTTTTTTATTCTATATATGGATTCAGAATCCTCAAAAACTTCTAGGACACTTGAATTGTGCAAAGTTAGCAATCAAACTTCTCTTTTCAATAAATTCCTGCAAGAATTTAGAGAAATTACACCGTAAAAAGTCACAATAAAAGCCTTCAAAAAGTCGCACTAAAAACTACTCGATTTCTTTCTAGATTACCTTCCGAAGCAATTTTAATACTAGAAACATATCTCTACATCTCTAACCTCTCGAGTCTTGCGCTCCCTTACGTTCACACTAGGGTTTCCGGGTAGCGAAACCCCAGGGCTCTCGGGTAGTGAAATGCGGGATAGGAGCTAAATGATCTGCCTGTATCAGAAAGAATCGATGTTGAGTCAGACATACCAGCTCCAGTCATGGATTTAAAGGAGTCAATTCAATAACAGGAAGATTCAAATAGTTAAGTAGTTAGGCAATCCAATTTCTAGAGGGTCGAGACTACAATTCAATTGAATTCAATTCAATATTCTCGGATCCCTCTGCGCTCCGATCCTTCTCCGCTCCTCCCCTCTCTGGCATGTATTTATAGAAGAGTCCCACTTGGGAATCTTCCATCTTCGTTAACGAACCTATCATTCAGCTTTTAGGGTTTACCATACCAGAGAGATTGTTTTTTAAGTCACAAAAATAGGGCAGTGCCCATGAAACTTAAAACCAATGTGTCTGTTCTTGTAATTGTGAATCTCGCGTTACTTATCACGACGTTGTTGTTTAAGGAAGTCTCCGCCACAGGAAGGCAGAGGCAGGTGATGACGGATAAAAGCATTAGCGTTCACTCTTCCAATGAAGCGGTGGCGGCAGCAGGAGGCCGCTTAACATTGTGGCAATCAATTGAAACTAATCAACTCAACGAGCGCCTCCCGAATCCGCCACCTCCACTTACGTTTCTAGCAGCGGCAGCAGAAGGATCTCCCGGCCTTTCCCGCAACATTCATGTTCCGACATGTCCACCCACTCGCACAGAGGAGCAGCGGAAGAAGGTGGATGGCAAGGCAGAGTTAATAAGGAGTTATGAGACTTCCATTAACGGTGGAAAACATGCATGACATGACATTTCATTTGGACGCCGCCCGTTTGATAATTGCGAGCATTAATTCAATCCCATCTAAAACCCGAAACCTTCTCACTAGCATATAGTTTTACGTTTCACGTTTAAGCTTTTGTTCTCATATATTAATATAATAGGATTTGGACGAAACATAAATATAGATAACCATTCATCCCATCAAATGCAGCAGAGGGGAAAAGTGTGCCTTGCTGATGTACTTTTCCGGAGTAAACTGCATAGTTCTTCGCAAGTGTTCAGGAGGGAATCTATCGATTTCCCCGTTTAATCCTTAAAATAAAACCGTTTGAACATCTACAATATAAGGAGTGTTTTTGACAAAATGGGATAGATATTATAAAGTATTTGAATATCAATAATATAATATAAAGAGGTTTCTTTTGCAGATGAATAATCTGTATCAAACAAAAGTACCCCTAGCTATAGAGATTTCCAATTTTTGAAAATGTATTTAAAAAAAACATAATCTCCCATCTAAGATAAATCTATATCTTAGATGTCAAATGTACTTTATATTTTTATTTTATTTTTTATCATGATGAGTGTAACATGTTTTTTTTTATTAATAAAAATAAATAAAATAATATCCATATTAGAAAATATTATTTTAAATAAAAATTTCTAAATTTATAGAAGATAAATTAGATTATCATGATATTTAATATTGAAATATTACAATTTCAATAAAAAAAATAAAATTAGATTATATATATAAATATATATGAATATATGAATTTTATTACAATTTCAATAAAAAATTTAGATTATATATATATATCTATAAGATTTTTATATATAAATTATTTAATTGTATATTATATATTTATTTATTATATATATTTTTTGGAATGAGAGTTTTGAAAGAACAGACAAAATTAAATCTAAATGAGTTAAACTAGCAATTGGACCATCACCAGATGTTGCCAAGGAAACGCGTAAGATTCTTAAAGAGATCCAATAGTTGCTAAGAAAGATATATGTAGTGATTTTGGTCAATTTTAGTAGAGGCAAGAAAAGATTGTGCCCTGTCCCAATTTTTATTTTGATAATAAGACATCCGAATCTAATTTTTAAAAATATTCTTCTACATCTTGCAGTCGGAACCACTATAATTTTATGCACTTCTATTTCTGGTTATTCATTCATTTAAAGCACACTATTCACCATTTTAAACTTTGCTGTTATTAAATATATAATGTGTTTCTTTCCAGCCAAGAAAATTCAAAACAAAGGTTATGGTCCCAAACAGTAGAGCAACCACTGTAGTGAAGAAAAACTGCACAACATTATAGTGTGGATTCCTCCAATATGACCAATGTTGCTTCCAAAGGCATGCCAGACACTGAACCTTGAAGGATTGTGCATACTGTGTTGGAAAACTCAGATCCTGCGAGCCAGGAGCAAGGGTGCTTAGCTCTTGAATAAGGGCTCGATTCCATCTAAAAGCATAACAACATAACAATCAAATAAGGATTTATGTTTGTATTAATAATGAATGTGGATGTGGTGCCTTCATTGTCATTGTCACTCAGCATAGTTTCTATTATCATTTTTGGTTGGACGGTGGCAAGGGTACCAACAATAAGGCAGAAATCATTTCTTTATAGGGTGTACTTTTCACTACAAATTGGTTAAACATCTCGTTAAACATCAATGATTTACAAGTATATGGAAATTCCAAAGGCTCCATAGATTGAATCAAGGGGCTCTACTTTTCATCCTCCACTATTGTCATATTGGATGAAGGGCATCCACTTATTGGAACATTTCTTTCTACACATCATTTCCAGCACATCTATACGGAGAAGAACAACATTGTTGACAGGCTTTTGAAAGAAGAATAACATCATCACCTGGAGTCATTCACTATGCAATATACAAGCATGATACCGAGATTGTTTCTAGGAGTATACATATTTCCCTCTGAATGTTCTTAATTTCATAGACTAGTATCTAGTTGTATACGGATCCTGCATTATTTTCACAGGTTTAATCTTTTTCTTTTTGTCATTGTTGCACAGATGCACATAATCATGGAATCGGTATTGTTTTTGGGAAACTTGGCTACAATATTCCATCTGTAAAAAAATCAATTCAATTGATCCAAAAATTGAAGGCTGGCAATGTTAAAATCTGTGGTGCTAATCCAGAAATCCTCTGGGCATTGGCCAACACCGGTCTTAATGTGCTCATGAGTGTTAAGAATGACGATCTTGCCAGTGTCTTGGCTAGCTAGTTGGTCGTAGACCAATGCGTCAGTAAAAATATTGTGTCCTTTCCTGCAACAAAGATCAACGTAGCCCTGGTGGGGAATGACATTTTGACAGAATATTCCAAAAAACGGGTCTGGTACCAACTAGTGCCAGCTATGCAGAAAATCTGCCAAGCTCTGGTGAAATATAAGCTGGGTCATATCAAGGTGGGAACCCCATTGGCTATGGATATGCTAGCCCCTTACTTTTGTATAAAAGCATTTCCTCCATCATCTGATGCTTTTAGGGATGATGTTGCATAAAGTGTCATGAAACCAATGCTTGAGTTGCTGAGCATAACAGATTCCTACTTTTTTATGGATGTGTATCCTTACCTTCCTTATTTATTTGATCCTAAACAAGTACCTTTGGAATATGCAAAATTTGGGCAACATAACCTAAATTTCAAAAATTAATTTCAAAAAAATCCTTGAAAGAAATTAATTCTAATTTGGATTTTTGAGGAAAAATATAAATTCCCCAATGATGAGGAAAATAGTTGGGAAGAGGTAAAAAAAAGCTAGAAAAGCTGGGAAAAGCATAAAACAGCTTTAAAGAATCCCTAAAATGGGAAGCCTAGGCAAACAGGAAGAAAAACATCCTGATATTCTGGACGCAGAATTAGAAACATGCTTTGGGGAACAACAGCTTAAATAAGCTGCTCCTAAACATATTAGAGGTTGATCTGAACTAGGAGGGATCTCAGCTCGAGGGTGAATTCTGGAGACAAACGAATTCTACAGTTGGGTGGCTTGGTCATTAAATTAAGTGGTATGTCCAGTTCAGTTATATTTTCTACTTACAAGATGTAGGTGTAAATTTTAAGTTATATGGAATGTGAAAGTATTATATATGCATGCTGTGTGTTTGCTATAATATTCCATACATTTAACAGAAATCTTAGCAGAGTTGCCTTCCATTTCTGTACAGTTGTAGGAATCAAATAGATGGGAAAGAATTCATCAGAATCTCTAAACCATAATTGGTCTAAATCTGAGAATACATGTTTCCCAAGGATGATTTCCAGTTTAAATTTAATCTGCTTCTGTTTCATGAATGAAATCTTAAATCTTAACTATTGAAACAAAGAGTCAGATGTAAACTATATTTACTTGGAGTAAGAAGTGAAAAGAGTAGAGTATAAACTATAGAGTCTAAAATTGATAGCACCAACTGGACAGAGTTAGAAGATACCAAAGCCAAAATGACAAAAATCTGCATATGTTACCAGTATACTCATAAACTCAGTCACAGAGTATACTTCATTACAACATGTCAAAGAAAAAGGGGTATACTTACTACCTGTCATAAGTATCTATATGAAATCCAAAGGCATGTAATATACAGATGATTACAGGCCTAAGTAGACTAGCATACTATACATGAGAGTGAATTATAATTATAGAACACATCTCCAGCAAAACCAAAAATCTAGGGAGATGATAACTGAAATGCTATACATTCATTCTAGCAATAAAATTTACAGATCTAGAAATTCTAACAATTTCATAAGAGGACAGAGAGTTCATGTAGGAACAATATAACACCTGTCAGGAATAAACAATGCTAAATTAAATTTACTAAATCACTGTAAATTTGGGAAAAGATGCCAGTATATAGAAATATACATATAAGAGTAATAATTGAAATAAAACAAAAGAAACAAGGAGATTTATACATAATTGTGGCCACTAGCTTAACTCTCCACGGAAAAATTTAGTGTGATACACAGGAAATGTATATAAACTAATAAACTGGAAAATTGTGAAGCTTATACAAAAAAAAAAAAAAAAAAAAAAATCTCAGCGAAGAAGAATGTCCAGGTCGACATATACATGTCCGAGGTCGAGCCTCTTATGCACAAGCTAAATAAAATGAGCTGTGCACATCCCAAATCAAACACAATATTTAGGGTGGAAGAGTATTATCACACAACCGGAAATTTGTAATAATTACAGTTTCGGAATGAGTCTATAAAAATTCGATAGACTAGTAACACTCGAGGAAACTAACAATTCCACCTAAACAAGATGGAGCAATGAGACTGAAGGATGGTTCTCTCCGCGCAGACATATACCAACCTGGAATGTAAATGAAGATAAAATCATCATCAATCGGAAAGAGGGCTCTCATAGCTGTCGTCACTAAACGAGTAGAGAATAGGCATTACCTGGAAAGAAAGACGCAGACATGTTAGTAGGACTGTCAATAAAACTAATGGGAAAAATTTTACCAATAGAGGAATGTATCCAGACTAGAAAGGGTTACCTGTGAGGGAAAAGACCCTCCTTCTTTCCAAGTTAACTGCCACCAAAATCGAGACATGAGATCAACTGAATTGAAAGATAGAGGGTTCACAAATGGAAATAAAAAAAAAAATATATAAAATCTCAGGACGTCCTTGCCTGAGGACTATCGCTCAGCCATGAAGAGACGAGCCATGATAATACATCGCCATCCTGAACCTAGCACTCTAATCACATAAAACAAGTAGAGGAAGACATGCTAAGGAAACCTGCATGTTAATATTACACCTCGTTAATTATAGAATTGATTAGAAGGACGCAGAGATGGTGACTGAACGAAACCAGAGGAAACATGTAAAAATGTTGGGACATGAAATTGATGTGAGGATAAACGAATCCAAATGTGTCTCAACCATAAACGCTATAAAACTAATGACACCAAGTGTAGTGGCATTGCTCGAGACTTCCATAGCGACAAAGGTGTGGTAAGCTCTGGAACGAGTATGGTTTGCAAGGGATAATGAAAGGAGGGCGTGTGAAGTGCATAGCTGGTGTAGTTGCCATCGCCTATGCAAGCAGACCTGAATGATGAAAAAAAAAACCATGCGTAAATTATGTAGCAAACAGAGCCTCGAGGCAGAGAGGTAAACCAACCCAACGAGGGCCAAAGAAACTGGCGCCACACAAAAACGAAAACTTATATAACAACACTTCATTCCAGAAAACCCCTAACGTGGTGAGACAATCTTAACCGTCCACATGGAATGATCTCAAAGAGGGAAGACACGGATCGAATGGTTAGAAGTGCAATTACGCCAGTCAGTAGACATTCAATGTGACAAGTAAAGCCATTAAATTCAAGACAGTCTGGCCGTATAAATAGAAATTGCTGCATATCCATAGTAGGCTGGCATGGCAAATGCCATATCAACGTGTAGGGATAGCACATTAATGGGATGGGAAGAAACATATCCCATCCAATACCATTAAACCAAGAAGTAGCGTGGCACCGGTGGTGGTGAAATAATACCACGTCTCACTTACCTTATCACATAAAACCGACTCGAGTCAGGATGTCCTACATGGAAGCAAGGAGTACGTTCAATCTCCACATTAAACTCTGATACGACCCATATGTACAGAAATAAATGCGATAATATTAACACAGATCAAAAAGGAAGCGAGTGCCGGGTCCTTCCCTTTGGCAATGAGACACTTTAATTAATCCGTCAGCTCTATTGGCATTTACTCTCCCTTACCGGCACTGGCTTCTTCTCGGCTTGCTCAGTTGGATAACTATGGCCTTCGTCTCGAGCTCTCCAGATTGTTCCTGCTCTGTTCATCGTTCTTTACACGTCCTGTGGAGCGCCTGCCCTGTTGCTTGTGCCGAGCCCAGCGCTCGCACACAGACGGGGCGACGCTGCTCTTTGCTAAGCTGTTTGGAAACTACACCTGGTAGTCATTTTTCTCAAACTGTCTTCTGCTATTTCAATTCTGGTCTGCAGGCTCCTTTTGGCATCCATTGTGGGTCTCCGCCGGTCTCTTGCTGCTCTCACTGTCTCAAGCAGTTTCAAACCACTGAATCTGCCATGCCAAGACTCCGCCACCAAATGTGGTGTCGCCTGGGTGCAAGTCGTGGACGGTCTGCTTGCTTTCGTCCTTCCGCGAATTCCGACGCTGAGACCTCCTCAGAGGATGTTGAGTGGGGGCATTACCCTGACACCCGTAGTCACAAAGGTCATGCTAGCCACCCTAGCATTGCTCGCGCGGCTTAGCCCTCCCCGCCTCCTTTTGTTGCTCCGACTAGACCTGTCTCCCCTGCCTCCCGTGCTTCTAAAAGTCACGCTATGCGTCAAACCTCTCAGAGGGAAGAATTTTTCTTTGAATGCTCCTTCAACCAACCCATTGTCACCGCCTTTGTTACTGTCACCCTGAGAGAAGAAACGCCTCACTGTCTTCCTCCTATGGCTGGGCCTCCCGCCCCTCCCCTTGGTCTTAATCTCGCCCTGGCTGCGAATTCTCCTGATCGACCGGTTGCGCCCCCAGTTTTTGCCCGTCCTAACCTGAGTACGCCCCCTTTTTCTACCCCTCCTGACCTAAGTACGCAGCCCATGGAGGTGGACGCGAGCATTGCAAGTAAAGATGGCGAACATAAAGATGTTGTTGAAGATCCGGAGGACGAATACTGGTGTCGCATAGGGGAGGAGCCGCCTTCTCCAGCTCATGAGCAGCAGTTCCGTTTTGCCTTGGTTCAACATGGTACATCCGTTTTACTGCTTTGGGAGACATTGTGTTTATTTTTTGTTTTCTACAACAGCAAAAGCTGCATGCTACTCTAGTATTTTTGCTTTTTATGATGTATGCAATGAACAATGCACCGGTTTCCCTCACAAGGGCGGTGAAACTCAGCTTCAAAGAACTAGTTTCCCACACAGGGTAGTTCGTCACTTTATTAAAGCATGGACATCAAGCCCAGACTTCAGGCTCTCATAGCTAAACTGAGGCAGTTTTGTAACAGTATGTTTTTATAAATAGAATTAGCATAATATATATATATATATATATATATATATATATAAATTAATTATTAATGTCAATTTCAATTTATATTATTAAATTATTAATTTTATTATCAATTTCAAGTATTTAATATTAAAAATATTTATATTTATTTTTATATTAAGAAAAATATCAATATTAATATTAATAATCAAAATATTTATAATAATAATATTATTAATATTAATATTAAAAAAATTTATTTCAATTTTAAACATTTATGTTTATTAATATTAATAAAAAGAATAAAGATTAAAGTTAATAACAAACATAAATATTGAATTTTCAATGGTAGATAAAAAAACTAAATTGAATCCACAAATAATTAAAAATATATAATTTATACAATTTAGCCAAATATTAATTGGTACAATATATATATATATATATATATATATATATATATATATATATATATAAAATAAAATATTCCAAATCATTGATATATTTAAATGCATTATTATCTTTATTTTTATTTTTTATTTTTTTTTGTTGAAGAAAATGCTTTTTAAATATACGAGTTGTAGTGGGAATCTGAAGAGCTTATATTAAAAATATATTTTTATTGGAATCTAAGGAGCCAATATCTATTTTAACTCAAGGATCAGAAATTGAAGTTCTTAACTAATTACACAAAAAATTAATAATTTATAATATAAATATAATATATATAATAATAATAAATTTATATAATAATAAAAATATATATTTGAGTGATTAAAATTGTAAATAAAATCAAATTAATGATTTTAAAAATTAAATATTTATATAAAAATTTATTATACATCCTTCTAAATAGTTTAATTGGTTATTTTATAGTGTCAAAGTCTTACTCTTCAATCATGAAAATGTTATTGACTTCAAAGAAATATATTATAAGGACAACTCCAAGTTTCAAGAATTAAAGTTTTAAATTGTATTTTTTCTCAAAATTTACAAATTTCGTTGGTCTATTTTGACCTTTCCCTGGAGGGGCCCATTTTAACCCCTCTCTCAAGGGGTTAGATTTGATGCCCATTTACATATTTTTCCACTTTTTACAAGTAAAATATAGTTTATTATGAAACAAACATGTCAAGGTTAACATGTATATATAAACATATTTGATATATTTTTATTTATATATCATTGATACTGGGATATGTGGTCTTCTCACAACCTACTTGGTAGGTTCCAGATAGCATGTAACTTAATAAAGTGACTTAGTCAAATTACATTAAAAAATAAAATTAAAATTAAGATTAAAACTAAATAAAATAAAATTATAAACTAAAATAAGGTTAACGTAAAATAGTCAATTTACCATAGATAGTTTTTGTACTCTACATTTTGAATATAGTGTTTGAAAATGTAATATTTGTGTTTTAAAAAACAATACAATATTTTTTAATATAATAATTTTTAGTTTTTTTAATAAAATTATTTATTTTTTATCTGAGTGAAAATTAAATGAAATTAAATATGTGAAAACATTTTTATTTGGTCAATATAAATTAAATTAATAAGAAAATAACGTTAAAATAAAAATAACTTCATGGTATTCACCCATGTTATGACAACCCATGGTATTCATGTGGAATGGTGCATATTTAAAGGGGGAATTACTTATATACATCTTAACTCCGAATCTACTGGATTAAATCTCCTTTCTCTCTAAAGAGGTTTGCATCTCAAGAAATTTCATCTCTCTCAGCCCTTGATAGCTCTTGATTTAAGATGGATCTAGGCTCAAGTAGCTGAGAGATATCATAAATTTGAATCCTTTTGAGGCTTGGAGGATCCAAAGTTAAAATGGATTACTTTGGTCACATTTGGTAAGCCTAGATGATGCTTTAGAAGTGGGTATGTTTTTTATGCTATACATTCCTAAATGAGGCTTTAGAAGTGGGCATGTTTTTTATGTTATACATTTTATTTTAAAATATTGTTAGGAGCGGTAAATAATTCATTTCCGCATTAATCTAGAGATTTAAAGATAATAGGGCAATTTGGTGAGTGAACAGGCATATGCATAACTTAATAAAGCCTTGATTAATATTTTTCTATTATGACTATTTGGTTAAATATTTGATGAATGCTTCAAATTAAAGATCACTTGGACTATTGTTCCAACTCTATAATCTTTCAATCACGAGCACTAAACTTTCCTCAAGCAGAGACTTCACTTGAACTCGGGTAAGTTTTAGTAGATTTTAATATATTTGAATAATTTATACATGTAAATTCTGATATCTGGAGGGTAGACATTTTTTTAACAAAATCTTCTTGTAACTTGCTCAGAATGTTCGATTTCATGGAATATTTTCCTTCCTCCATGGATTTCCTGCAAGAGGAGAATGTTCGATTTCATGGAATATTTTCCCTACTCGATGGAATTCCTGCAAGACAGAGGCTCCTCCTTTAACTGAGCCTCATGAGTAGTAGACTCTTCTCTAGGAAAATATTCATCTTAACTTCGGTAAGTTCAAATGGATTTTACTTTCATTTGAATACCTTTATTGACAATATCTAATATCAACACGTTCAACATCATTTTAACAAAATCTGATTGAAATTTAAACTAAAATATTATATTTTCTGAAAGATAAATATAATTAAAAATGAAACTTTGGAAATTTATTTTTAGCAATGGCAGATTGATTTTCACCCTTATCTCTGCAAAATTTAATGTCTTGGCTTCAGTATTTGTAGATATACATTGTGTTTTTTTCTTTTAACTTAGATGGAATTTGTAGATATACATTGTGTTTTTTCTTTTAACTTAGATGAAACTGGTAAAAATTAA